>JASUUL010000022.1:4265000-4600000 GCA_030449875.1 Aegle marmelos
TTCAAAGACTCATCGATTCCGATGAGATTCGCTTTCCGGGAGTCGAAAAATGGAAGACCGCAGCAACGCCAACATGAGAATCTTCAAGGATCAGGGAGAATGAAAGGGATATCTTATCGAGGTAATCTTCAATGCTAGTTCTTCCATTTCACGGAATGTACCGGATTTTTAGCACGTACAACCATCAAACCAGAGACCAAAGCAAGGCTCGACAAAACAGAAAGTATCATGGTACGTCGTCCTTCCCTGAAATGGAACTTTCATGCTGGAACAAGAACTAGCATGAAAGTCGATCTATTACGACCAGCGCGGTTGTTCGTATTTCATTTTCTTTTTCCAAGCCCTTCTTAGAGCACCCACTGAGTTACTTACGGAATCTCAAATCTCTCTCGACGCCGAGAATTTTTTAGCCCCCTGCTCATGCCCCTGAATACCTAATGGCGGATCTACAACACCCGCCGCAAACCCATCTCTCATTAGCGAAAGCTACCTACCTGGTTTTGCTGCCAGTATAGCACGGTGCTCTTTTTTAGTGTAGGCACAATCCCTTGAGTCTAGTTCTTGAGCGAAGGAATCGCTTTCAATGACAATTTCTAAAATGGAACCGCGCTGAATTACGTCGTAGGCAAAGCTTTTGATTCGACAAATGGTTGCTGCTCCCACTTTTGAAATTGTTGGCTCGTGTTTTTAGGGTCAGCAGGTCAGGCCGGGCCTGCGGTTCTAATGATTCCGTAGATACAGAAAGAGTCAGTCTCGGCTTTAGATTATTTTCTTATATATATAGACTATATAAAATAAAACTTTAGGCTTTGCTTTGTGCATTAAGTAGGACTCATATGATTCGTCTTCCTCGACTTCGGTTTTGTCTCTTAGTTTTGAATACCCCAGTTACTCGATTGGTCAGGTCTTCCTTCCTTTTATGTGAATTCGTAGAGTAGGCGGAGACCCTTATATACGAATGTTAAACACGTATCCTGCCTTTTCCGGGAAATCTTTCGAATTACTATTACCACTGCTTAGCTTTCAATTCGCCTCTGACCATCAAATCATGATTTCTCTGCATCGGCTCGTGAAATCTTGGATGATCTTATCAAGTTCAATTGAACTAAGAATGTAATGTCGATTACTCTGTCGTAACAGTTTGTGGTCACTCCAAAGCTTCCATGGCGGAATCAGTACCCCCCTCCACTGAACTACGGATGCCTGTACGCAACCCCATGAAGCAACCGAAGATCCATTGATCGCTTTTTCGACACCCGTAATTTTCCTGTAAAAGAAAGAAAATCCCGGAAACTCAGATTCTTCATTGTTGAAAAATCTTCTAAAAATAAGTAATTTAGGAATTTTCATTACTGGGAACACGTCGCTAGCCTAAGCTAAGGCGGGCTTCGCTGTGAGGCGCGACCCACAACAAACAAAAGGGGAAAGGAGTCAAGAGATAGATAAATAGACACATCCCATTGCACCGCTCGGGGGCGTTCGTAGTGACTGAGGGGGTCGAAGACTAGTGGTCCAAGAGAAGGAGATGATAGCAATAGTGCACTACTTGAGAACGTGGAGGCGGGTCACGATTCGTGGTCAAGACGGATAATGTGGCGACGATTGGAAGACCAGGCATGATTCCAAGTCTTAATGTGAAGACTAGTGTTCCCACTTTATCCGCCTTGTAGCTTGTCAAGAAACCACACGTGCAAGTTTCCCTGCATGTGGCTCGTCCGTGCTTTCCGAGGCGCTGCCTGTGACTCAGCATGAGAGAAGGGGCGGAACTGAGAGCGGCTAAGAAGCAAGTGTTTCCGTTACGCACGCCAGCAACTTTGGATGGCTCGGCGATAGCTATCTGATTCCTACTATCAGAGGCGAGTTAGAACTCTCGGGTTCATCTTCTGGGGAGATCTCGGGTTCATCTTCTGGGGAGAGGGGATGCTTCTTTGTCGGCACATTGACCGGACCACAGTGTGCTACTGAAACGACTTATGCTTTTGCCCGGTCAACACCTAGCTCTGGGTCTACTACATTCTTGAAGACTTTCCCCGCTCTAGAACAATAGTAAGTAGTCAGTATAGCCAGTAGTTGGCCCAGCCTTATACGTCATCTTATGCGCGTGCAGTCTCCTTATCTCATGTACTTGCTCAATAGAGCGAACAGGGGCATCTCCAATTAGTGCTCATAAGGAGAATCTAGCTTCGTACAAGAAGGCCATTTTTAATAGAAGGTAAGTTCTTTCATTTCGAAATGCGACTAATATTCATTTTTTGAATTTGAATCTTTCGGGCATTCATCGAAGGGGGGAATCACTTCGAATATTTGATCAATTGAGATATCCGGAAACCCTATTTTTTTATTATATTATTTCTCGCTTCAAATTTGAATTTGAATTTGAAGCGAGAATCCACGGAAATCAAAGGTCATTACTTGAATGCCACTGCAGGGACATGCGAAGCCTTGACCAACTCCAGGTCCAATAGAAGCAAGCCCAACAGCCAATCCAGCAGCAATAACGGAAGCGTGTCGCCACACGGGAGGGACCTGGGGGCCGAGACGGCCCTCTTTTTTTGTTTTGTTTGTTCACCGTGGCACGAAATCATGAAGAAGCTGGAATAACTCAGAAAGAGAAGAGAGTGGCGCCTAGCCGTTGAAAGCCTTTGTTTTGTCTTTGTAGAGGAACAGTACGATCTTGGGCTGGCCCCCTTCGCACGGCCTAGAAAGAAAAAGAAGTCCGTGCTACTATAAGGCTTCTAAACTCTAGCCTTCGTTCATTTCCAACAATTGATTGAGAGGAAAGGACTTCGAGTTCAGTCGAAGTCATGTGTTAACAGCTTGGCAGATAGTGCTTTGTTTGCCCATGTTTCGAATGTCCTTTCATGTTCTGTATCGTCGCTTGAATGAAGACACCCGATCGGCCCGACTTTCCCGAATGTCCACCACCGGCCCTTCTCCTTTCCGGGTCTGGTTTTTTTGCGTCGTTTCAGTCGACGGGGAAGAAAGAAATGAATGAATGTTCTTTTGGGAAAATGTAGAATAATACACCTACCAAGACGAAAGCCAAAGGTGAGCGCGAATGCTCGTTCTGTTGTCATACAGAATAGGAAGCCCTTCTCTAATAGGGCAGGATCCGTCGGAAAGAAGACAGAACGAACTGGATCGGAGAAAGAAAATCGAAATCGTCAAATTATGCACTAACTTGCCCGAATAGAATAATCCAACGAATTTCTGTTTATACCCCCTATTTTGATTCTGCCAATTGAATCCAATTAAATTCAATCAAGTGGAATCAGATTCTGACGGAAGGAAAAAAGTTTCTTGCTTATATGGGTAGATTGTAGATTATAGTACGGTTTCTATTGTAACCGCTAACGAACGAGTTCTTTTGCTTCGATTTCATGAAAAGCTGGGATACCCGGTTCCGGTACCATACCAACCATATATAGGATACCGCTACTAACCCTATTGCTAGTCTTTGTCTTTCTGGTGTCCTCAATTGTCCGCCCAGTAACAACTGATAATCGAGCAGTCCCTCACAACCAAAGATGAATGAACAAGGAGGCCATTTCCGGGGACAAAGCAAATAAGGCTGGAGAAGCCCCCCTCGGCCTAGCAAGGAATTGGGTGGACTGACTTCCCGATGATCAGATTTTTAATAGAAAGCTAGGGCTTGGATCGTGGTAGAAAGCTAGGTGATGGCGAAGGAGAAAGCCAGAATGAAAGGCAAAGCGTACGGGTGCCCCGACTGCTTAGTCTTTCCTAGGAGCGATTCCTACCATTATCCCACGTCCCTTACCACCTTCATAGAAACTATTATAGAGTAATAAATATATAAAAATAAAAATGATAAAA
This sequence comes from Aegle marmelos, assembly GCA_030449875.1. Taxonomy (NCBI): domain Eukaryota; kingdom Viridiplantae; phylum Streptophyta; class Magnoliopsida; order Sapindales; family Rutaceae; genus Aegle; species Aegle marmelos. Next base: position 4,268,835 of record JASUUL010000022.1, read on the forward strand.
AAGAAAATCCACCCTAGAAGATAGTTGCCTTGTTTTGAAACTATAACATAAGTGTAATTGTGCGTGCAAGTGTCCATTAGTCCATATATATATTAATTGCTGTCAAGTGCAGAAAGTGAGAACTGTTACAAATACATTGTCTGAATTTATTGACAATACAGTACACATGTACAAACAATCAAATAACGAATAAACAAAATTTTCGTATTGCGGAGTTAAGACACAATTTTCTTTTTCTTAACCCATCTCTGAGATTGATGGCATCCATCCTGCAATCCATGAAATCTCAGAAACAACATGATAGTCATTAGGAAGGAATTATATAATAGTAGCAATATTCTTCATATAGCTTACTTAGATGGAGCTTGCACCCCTGGATTTCATGTGTTACTCCTGACAGCCAATGAGTCCTAAGTAAGAAAATGATCAATCATATGATGTATGACATCTGCACCTTCCATGTGCAGAACTTCGTCTTTGACCTGCGACGAGTTGGAATTTGCCTCTCAGAAGTCAGACAAGTAATTTCAGATTTTATATTTTATATTTTCCATCTTCCGCCTAACTGACCAACTGCCAAGTGCCTAGAATATAAATCTACCATCTTGCAAAATCATGAACTCTCAGATATGAACATTTGAAATGCAATAGAGTAAATGTCAGCAAATATGGTTGCTATTATAAGATCATCATTCAAGGGCAGAAAATTGAGATGTTATTCCCATCCTCCTTTCCTCCCCTTATTTCCATCCCTTGCAAGAGATACCAAATCATGAATGCAAAATATTAACACATCAATTTTAGCATTTAAGACACAACATTATTATCCACAGAACCATAACATCAAACTGGAAACACAAAGTCAAAAACCATCAAACAACAGCAGAAACATTTTCATGCATTGTCAAGTGTGTCTTGGCAAGAGCCCAAAGGCACTCATGTGCAGTGAGTGAGTTTACAAGCACAGACATGCATGAGCATGTCCCATTGCACATGTGAGAGGGAAGAGTCACCTGTATAACACTATGAGCAGCAAATCTTTGTCTGCAGTTATGAAAGCTAACATCTATCTTTTCCCATGAAACACGAGATAGGCCTTTCACCAGTTCCTCTGCACAATATAGGCCAGCAAGAAATAGTCAACAAAACATTACTGGATATTACACTTTTTTGAGCAATGACTAGCCAAGTCATAAGCACAGACTAAAATTTTTGATGTTATCAGAGACTGGCCCCGAAAAAAAAAATGAACAAAGGAATGGTCAACTAAATGAAAAAAAACTTCAGAGCCACAATGAATGAGCTATGAAGGGATATATATTTTCAGTAAGCAAGCAGGCTAACATGACATAAGTCACATAACAAAGGCAAACAGCATAAACAAATTAAACTAGATGAAACTGTAATTCCTTCTCAATTAAAATTTTAAAATGGCAGACCTTCTATCTTATCACTGCCATCATCTTCCATTGAACTAGGGTCAAGCTGCTCTGCATCACAGGCTTTGCAATGTTCATTGTACACGATATGTGGATATTTTTCATCAAGTGACTCTTCCCACTGTTTAACAAGAAAGATGACTTTCTTGTTATACTCCAACCAAAAGGTTGGAAACTGGAACTAAACATACAAATTCAAATGGATAATAATACCTTTGGTAATTCACTATTACGTCTTATTGATGATGTTCTCCACCCAACAATATCTATATTGCAGTTGATTATGGAAAACTATAAAAAATGAATTTAACAAAAACATGAAAACTATGAAACTGCAAAGCTACACTATGACCAAGCAAATAAAAAAATTAGATAAAAACTGTATAAATCAGAAAAAAAGGATACGGTCATAGCACGCATTTGAATATGCCACCCGATGTTTGAACATACGCAATGCAGACCTACATCATCAATCAGATAAATGAAAACCCACAAATGAAGTCATCCCAAAACTTTGTAGTTCATAACTACAAAACAATATAACAAAGAGGTAAAACAGGCATGCATACATGAAGTAATTTTCATCTTCATCTTCCACCATGCGTCTTAGCAATGGCGGCCTTCCCTCGTCGTTATCATTAAGAAAAAGGTGTCGACCTGTTCTTCTAAATATCAAGTGAATGACAAAATTCGCAGCTTTTTCAAAGGCAGTTACACCAAACAGAAATGGCACCTGCAAACAGATACCAAATTTTTCAAGGACTACAAAAAAGCCAAGTAAATACAATTGAAATATTTCCAACAAGATTATTTTTAATTTAGCAGAATATAAAATGAAAAACAGCAACGAGTAGTTGGGGTACTGCTATCCACTCGAACACTGAGCCAAAATCTACATTTGACTTAAATTCCACATGTACAGAACCTGTGGAGAGGATTTATTGAAACTAAGCTGTGGGTCATATGTGGAATAATCTCATGGGTATTACAAATCTAGAGTAAGTGCTGATCAGCACAAGGAGCAGAATTTATTATTTTAGTTTTATTTGCCATAGTAATGCATGTCCCTGACACATGATATAGCGTACTTTAATTTCTTCACCCTCTGGCAAAGACATGAGCGAGGTAATTTCCTACCCCAACAAAACTAAGTTATAAAAGTCATTTGAGCACTTTCTGGACTGAAACAAGATGAATTAAATTCCACATGTACATTTCTTTGCAATGCCCCAAAACAGGGAGAAAAAAATTTCCTGGACAAATAAGAAGTTCTGTTATCTAAGTAGCCAATTCAACGGCTCAGTTCCTTATGCTCAAATGCATATTCTCCAAGGTTATTACACTGACAACATAAATTAGTAGTCACCAATGAAATACTTCCAAAACTAGATCAAGTAAAACCAACAAAATTGGAGACACCAAGTAAACTCACAAGATGAGATCCTCGTGTTCCCCCTTTAAATTTAAAGATCCTTTTATTTATCTAGTTAAATCTCAAGCATCCATTTTCTCTGGTCAACAAATTATGAAGATTGGGAACAACTGAGAAACCAGATATCCTCATCAAGCAAGGAAAGGAACCAAGTGCCCATCCTCCTGCCCAAAAGGTTTCTAAATAAATTCATTAGCATGTCCAAGGAACCCCTCCTTAAGTTGTCACTTCCAGTCAGAATAATTCAGAAGGGCCCTACACCCTTGCTGCTTTAAATAGACCATATGAAAAAAATCAGCACTTCAATCGAACAATTCAAATACTACCCCATGCTTGCCTCCAGTTAAAAATAAACAAGCTCTCTACTGTCACAGCCATCCCAAATGATTCTATGAGCTATAATTTTCCTTGACAAAGCTTTCTTGGCATATGTTTTTCGTTTTGTGTTCATGAAATTGGACTTTAATGAAGAAATGAACCTAAGTCAAAACTGTAAAGATAAAAAACATACCTGCTTATTACCCCTTGAACCAAGATGAGGTGTAGCAACAGTGATGAAGTTAATAGCCTCTAAGCCAGCTATTGTACCCCTTGAGTTCTCTGATGATGTATCAGCCAACGAATCTTCTCCATTCTCTATCTTAGGAGGTCTATACAGTCTCCCAATTGCATATCTTGCCACTAAACCTCCAACGGAATGTGCAACAAAGGAGATTTTCCGCAGATTTGGCTTTCTTCCAATCACTTCACGCACCTAGAATTCAAGCATTCTGTTAATAACAAAACAGAGTGTGAAGTGGATACTCTCGCATAAAAGGTAAATAGACTTTTTGAATTCTAGGTGAATCCACTTATCCACGACAATCCATAATAACAACCAGAAACCAACCTCCTGTGCCAAGCGCTCACCCATCACATCCACACCATCTAGAGTCAGCTTAGACATGTTTCGTTCACTACCTGCAAAATGTATGCAACAAATATAATGAAAGCTTAAACACCAATATTGCACTAGCTTTACATTTAATAGCTTGCAAGCTCCAGAAGAAAAGATCATTTTGCCATACGATTACACAAATGACAATTAATTAGCACACCACTCGTAGTGCCTACCCAGAGACGGTCAAAAAGCACACAAAAAAGCATTACAATCGAAAAATTAATTCCCAATCAATTTATGATACGTAATGCTGATATAAACAATCCTTACAGTGTACAAAAACTTTATCAGGCAGTTTCTTAACGAACTGCTTAGCTCCAAACTTCCAATCTGTAGCACTGCAAGCAAAATCGAAAATTCAATCGCAGATCAATAAATAAACTAAAAAAAAATTCTAACTGTTTCAATTCATTTGATTAAACGTAATGGACTTTTCACTTCTCATTTATAGACACACTGTGTCATTTATAGTGAAAGATAAATCCTGAAAACAAAAATATCCATAAAACTGTTCAAAAATGGAAAATTCAAATAAATAAAATAAAATAAAAATTTTAAAATCTGACCTTCCGAGGATACCATGGACCATAACAACGAGATGATCAGCAGAAGAAGAATCTGAGTCCTTACAACTCCAGACATCGCAGCTTCCATTAACCGACTCTTTAGAGCAAACTCCATTCTCTACCGTGCCGTTCTCCATAGTGAGTACAATTCACTAATTACGCATTTGATTATTAAATAAAATGGAGATCTGAAAATGAAGTATTTGGGAATTTCGGAGATTCTCGGTAAAATTTTGGGAGAGAAAGTGAGGGAAAATAAAAAGAGAGAGAGATGGGAGAGTTGGTTACGACTTTCAGAGATAGAGGCCCCAAAGCGAAGGAAAGGAGAATTAGAAACTACGTTGCCGAGATTTTTTCAGAATTTAAAAATATTAATTATGATGTCAGATTCGAGCAAAGGCTGAAAACTCAGTTGTGTTCATGCGGTTTCGCACAGTTAAGTGTTCATATGACGCCACGTAAGCAATAACGGAGATAGCATTTGCGTATCCAAAATTCGGTTCCGCTTTTTTATTTTTTTAAACACACCGTAAATAAATATAAGAGTAATATTACCTTATAACTTATTAAAAAATATATCTCTTACAGCTATAATATTATAATAGAATCTATAATATTATAATTATTAGAAATATATTTTACAGGAAGTTGTAAAGTAAATTTATTCTAAATATAAATATATAATATTTATTTTAATGTAACTTAAATTTTTATTTATACATATATTTGTTCTGTCTTAATAGAAGGGAAGCTTTTTTTTCCTTTTTTTTACTTAATCTTTTTAATTATAGAAATCATTATAATTCTATAAAGAGACTTCAATCTATTGTGAGAGCATAAATTTGCCATTCAATTTTAAAACAATGAATAAAGGAATATACATTAAAATGTCTAAAAATGAATATGATTAAGGTCAAAATAGAAAAGTTGCTATAAATATATTATTTTATAAATAAATAATATTTAGGCAAAAAATTGTAATAATATTTTGATAAATGACATGAAAAATTAATTTATAAAAAGTAAATTAATTGATAATTATCTTGATATTTTAAGTCGGTTACATGTATAATTACTATGATTTTTTAATTTCTCTACGCCTTTATTAAAATTTTGTAACTATAATTTATTGCTTCCTTTTGAATTTCAAAGGTATATACGACTATTGATGACTGGCTAATGAGACCGTAATGTAGAGAAGCTGACAGCAGAAGAACCAAATGCAATTTAAAATAATTTCGCAAGCGCGTCTGATTGTGTGAGCGCGTTGACAGTCGGAATAACGGTAGTTTGTGTGAGAGGGAAAGTTGATGTTGTACAGGTGTAGTATAAAATATAAATTACTCGCTTTATCTAACCGACACCTCTTGTAACTCATTAATTATGAAAATAAAATCAGTCACATGCGCCTCGGCTTTTTCTTTTTAATTATTTTTTATTTCGAAAAAAACCGACATAATTGAATAAGTGTTTTTTTTTTTTTCTGTCACGGCTGATGTTCTTCTATTTGTCCCGTTCGGACGTTCGGTTTCTCAATGTTTCATTGTTTTGTGTTATTTTTATTGATTTTTTTTTTCGTTTTTTAAACTATTCCAATTAAAATGATTCATTATCATATAATAAATACGTAGATTAATTAATATAAAATTATTTTAATTTAAATTAAAATTTTTAATTTAAGACTTGAAAATGTAAATAATTTATCGTTAAAATATAAATTACATTCCTTTTCTTTTAATTTTTATTATAAATATTTTGGCGTTTGCAATAAAACATCCACATAACCTACAACTCCACAGTACTATTGAAATATCTAAACGTTAAAACAGATTGAATTTTAGAAGTTTTTCAATGCACAACGCTACAAAATTCTTTTATTTAAAATTATCAATATTTGTGTTTAAGCAATTTATATATATATATATAGTTTTTCATTCAAGAGTCTATAATTTTAATGAAGTTAAAAATGAGTTAAAAGATATATATATATATATTAGAGTCTATTTTTTTGTATTGTAACCCATGTTATCTAGTAATAATATAAGTACAAACTTTGTATTCATTATTTTATTTAAATTAATGTGACATAATAGAATTAATTATATTAAATATCTCTTTATTTACATTATTTATTTTTATTATTTTATATATTAATGACACTAATGCTCATTATATCATTTTTGTATAATATAAAAGGACTTTTGTTGTTTTGAATGTTTCGCACAAGACAGCTGCAATCACCCACAAAGGAAGGTACACCCCCTTCCCAATTTCCAAAGAAAAGACGAAGAACCTACAGCAAATGCAAACAGCCTTAAAGGATCTTTCCCCCGACAATCAATCTCTTTCACATAGATGGGGTGGCATAGAAAGGAAAATAAGGGACACATATATATACATACACACACATAAATGTAAACAATACAAATATCGTGCATGCCTTCTTTATTATTATTATTATTATTATTGTGTTTGTTAGGGACTCTTCAATTTCACAAGGAAAAAGAAAAATTAAAAAAAGAGATATTTTAGGATAGAAAATTTTGTACCTTACACGTGGCAATGCCCGATTGAGATGATGGAAAAATATTTAAGGTGGCGGCCGCCGGTAATAATCAATATCAAGCAGTGATTTATTGAAGTTGCCGCCGGTGAATCTCGTTTTGTCAAAGGCCTCTTTTGATTTTCAAATTACATTTTCCTTCTGGAAAATTCTTACGTGATCGACCAACAATTTGTCTTTTACGATTTTTTTTAAATGATGGTTAATAATTTATTAAACTAATCAAATAATTTGAAAAAAAAATTATGGTAAGCTCATGATCCTTGAAAATAAATTTATAATTTATAATTTAATAATTCATTTTTCTACAATCGATGACATCATATTCAATTGTTCACATTAATTTTTCATAATTTATTTAATTAATTATTTATTTTATTATCCAATAAATGAATATTAATATAACTTTAGATGTAGACCTACAATAAAGACCATCAGCTTTGATTATGATTGATTAGACTATCCAATGGTGAGCTATCAAAATGATTTACATCATCAAAGTCCTTCACATGCTTTTGCTGAACCCGTTTATTACTCCTCTTTTTTTTTTTTTTCTTTTTTGAGTAACGGTAGATATATGAATTATTGTATAAATTTATTTTTTTATTTCATATTTTAATTTAATTAATAAAATTATATCACATCAATTGATAGAAATAATTTTATACAAGAATTTAAAATTTTATAATTGTGCTTTTAAAAAAACTTAAAAAATGAGTGAATTCCCAATCATTTTTTCAGTCCTAACTCCCTTAAAATTTAAATTGAGTAATGAATTAATAAGATAAATAAAAATATTTAAATATCGCTCTTCTAAATTCTATATGGCCAATCAACTTAATTAAAAATTATTAAAAGTTAAAATTTTCTTGCCCCACCCACCATATAGGAATTAGTCATCTCTTAGAGAAGAGATAATATTGCAATACATGTCTTAGAAGCTACAACAAATCAACACCCATTAGACACAATTTCTAAAGCTGGAATAGCTTCTAATGAATAATTAATATTCTACAATTGGTCTGATAATTATAATGCGAATGCCTTGCAAGCGACAACCATCCCAAAACTAAATTATTTTGAAATTCCAAGAATGATAAGTCAAAGCAAACAGATAAGACCACGACCCTGGCACAGCCGAGCAAAAATGGACGATGTTGCAAGCAAATGTCACATGCCAAGTTATTGAATATTAAGACTTCATATAATTGGGCAAAATGTAGGTCCATTTTTTTGCCATGTTTTTATCATCATATTTCAATGATTTCCCCTTGTTCCCCAGCGCATTGTGATATAAAAAGCATTAAGTAATTATTGTCAATGCACATGCAGAGCAACTGTGAAGATCTAAAATACTTGAAAAAGGACACACAGCATATACAAATTTGGCTGCAATTTTTTCAATCATTATTGCCTAGTTTATTGTCATTAGTCTGCGGCCTAATCCACTCATGTCAATTATAAGAGGGCCTACAATATAAGCTCCAAGAAAGAATGAATGCGTTATTTCTTATTTTGTAGTTGTTGTTCGTTTACACAGGAAGAGGGCTGATATTATCTGCAATGGGATGCTTGTTATCATTTTATTGATAGGGTTGTAGGGCCATAACACAAATCTTTCAATGCAAAGTTAAAAGCATTCTGTGCCGCACATAACAAGTGCGACAACACGCATCTGATTAAAATCTTATATGGGAATTGAAAAGAGTTTTTTTTTTTATTTGGTTAAAAAAAAGTATATGATCAGGCTCTTGGAACAACTATATAAAATTAATAAGCATGAATGTTCTTAAGTTTTTAAAAAATGAAAAATTACAAACTCTAGTGCCGCGCTCCTACTTTTTTTTTTAAAATTGATTTTTATTCTTCTAAGCATTGCACCATAGCACCACATGGCGTAAAAACTTTTCCAAAAGTTAACTATCAATAGCTAGATCAAGACTCTAGTATATAGTAAAGAATCATATATAATTTTTTTTATTTTTTAGAAAATACTTGGAGAGAAAGCATGTTTCCAAGAAACACACATGAATTTTTTTTTTTTTTGGTCCTAAAGCTGGAAAATATTTTCAAATAAATAATAGTATCAAATGTTATTTTAGAAAAGATTATGAAGTCCTTTTTTTAAAAAAAAAATTAAGGCTAATTATTGGTAGCTAGATCAAGAATGTAAAACTATAAATTATCATTTATAAGTTATGTTTTCAGAGAAATATTTGTAGCAAAAGCATTTTTTTTAAAGAAAATACATGATTTTTTTTTTCTAAAGCACTAAACATTTTCAAATAAATATCCCTTAGAACGTTACTTTAGAAAAGATTATGAAGTTCTTATTTTTTTAAAAAAGGAATTAAAAACACTTTCATCTATTTCAATTATCTACTACAAATTAAGAAGAATGAATACACGAACTCTTTCTTTCTAAACATAATTACGTGGAAGTGTGGAACCAACGATATTTTTGTACCCACGCAACGCGAAGTGTACATCATTGCTTGGTAAAAGTAATTGATCTTATTTGTGGGTAGATGTAATCGTCATGTACAGTTAAGAAGGGCTCTCTCTTTTTTCTGCTCCCGTGCTTCCTTTTCAAATATCAAGCAATTAAGCAAAGGACTTGATCCCCAAACGCCGACGTAAAATGGTGCTCCACTAAACTATTGCGCATTCCAGCTTTGAAAAAAAGGGGAAAAAAAAAGAAAGAGAGAAAGAAAAAGGCAGTATGTTGAAACCTACAAGTCACCCCAACAACGCTTGAAAGTCTCAAACAAAAAGAAAAATTGAGGCTCCTCTATGAGCAGAATTTTCCTATTAGCCAAACAAGTCTCCGTTTCTTCATTTTATCGATTTTCTTTTATTTTCGTCGACACCCTCTTTTGTTAGACCACTCAGCTACTAACATGTATGCCACGCTGCGCCGACTAAAAACAAAAGGAAAAAGATTCTGAGATTATGAAATTACACATGTTCGGCGTTGAAAGAAATTTAAGGAGAAAATTTTATGGAGAGCACTCCTTGTTTTAAACGTTTTTGGACCATCTATACTTTAAGTGAAATTACAAAATTGCCCTCCAGGTGCGGCTGCTTTTCCTCGGGATAACGTGCCTCATTTTTAACATTTTGCGGAACAGCACTTTACATGTGTAAGAAAGTCAAGAAGCCTGTGTTTCACCGCGAAATTTATTTACAATAATAACAAAAATAAAATAAAAAAATCAAAATATATGGCGTAAATTTATTAAGGAATATAAATACAAAGTATTTCGTAAAAAGCAAAAAAAAAAAAAAAGATATCAATTTGTAAAGCATTCGCAGTTAAAATGAGTAAGGGAAAATCACTTGATGGAAAAGAAACCCAAGAATACAAATTGAAATTTCCCTCCAGAGTTGGGCCCGACGAAATTTCCCAAAGCCCAAATTGAAAACCAGCTAACCATTTTTGAAACCCAAATGCAACCACAGTGGGTTTCCTTCATCCTTTGTAAAGGGGGCCGAACGCAAGTACAGAATGACCGTTTGTAAGTGACAGACGCCTCAAAACTATCTCAATCTGGGTGGTTATCTCAACCGCGGGACTATTTGAATTTTTTTTTTTTTGTTTAAACAAGGATTATTTGAAATTTTAAACCCATTAAATTCGTCTCTACATTTTTAAAAAATATTATTTAAAATTACCAATATTTTCCTCATTTTATATCAAGATTTTATAGTCTTTCACTACTCCCACATTCTACAAATTAAACTCTTAATTTCACTCTCTTTTAGTTTTTTTTAACAATTTTCTAACTAAATCATAATTTATATTTCATGTTTTCTGTATATAATTTTTTTCTTGACATTTACTAACTTTTATAGTTGATAAAAATTAATTTATAGATATTTATTAATTTTCACAGTTGAAAAAATTTGGTGATATTCATTTTTGAATGATGAGTTTTGATCCTCTTAATTTATGATAGTCTAAAATAAAACAAATTATTTATAGTTTGTAGTAAAAAAAATTAATTTATAGTTTGCAGTAAAAAAAATAGATGAAAGAATTGATGAGACTCAAGGAATTAAGAAAGAAAGAAATGGTAGGTTAAGTAAATTTATCAAAAATTATTTTAATAATAAAATTTTTAATTAAAAAGAGCGCGTAAAAAGAAAATTATCAACTCTAACAAAAGGAAATTAGCAACTCTAACAATTATTTTTATATTAATATTTATTTTATCCTTAAAGGAAATTATTGAGAATGATAAGTAGCTTTTAAGTTTTTTCACAATTTCACAATTTCTAGTCTCTGAGATTTAAAACAGACAATTGTTGAGATTTTCAAGATCAAATGAAATGGTTTATATTATTAATTCTTTTTTTTTTTTAACTTTCCCTTTTTCTCATCATCTCCTGCCTCTTTGCCGTTCATATCTATATATCATCTCTTCTAGCTGCAAATTTCATATAATCTTCTACGACTTTCTTTCATTTATTGTGCCCAAATTGCAATAACAAAAGTCAATTTTCTTTGATTCCTAAACATCCGGTCAAGCATAGAAGAAGTTCATAACATTAACTTTGAATTTATTCTTTTAGATGATGGCAATCGCTTTAAAGTCTATGATAAATTATTAAAAACAAAAAATCCCTAAAGAAAAAGAAAAGAAGAGAAAGAATATCAAAGCGAACAAACAAGAATTTGAAATTCCCTGCAATAAACAATGGCATTACCAACAAGATATTTTTGAGGGCTTCATTTAGTAATAAGAACTTTATACAAAGGCAGCGACGAGCTGTCAGATATACGTTAAAAAAAAGCCATTAGTTTTTTTTCAAGAGCAAATTACTGTCGCTGATAAAGAATAATTTGGTTGGAGAATAGATGAGTAATACTGAAGGACATTTTTATTGTAAAGTTCAAAGCAAGACAAAGGCCTTGAGTTCATGGCTTTGCTTAATACATAATTTTAGTGACTAATTAAATTATTATAATTAAAACTTTAATAATGTCTTGCCTTTGCCAGCTTAAAAAATTACATGAGAAACATATATTTCCACCAATTAAAAAATTTTATTTATGTTAGTCCTAGCAGAAGAGATATGATTTTTTTTTTTTTTTTGGGGTTTTGGATGACAATCATTTCCCCTTAATTAAACCAAAATCCAAAGCGAGCTATCACTTAGCGACAGCGGCAGCCCATGAGTGAAGTACTAATAAACAATCAAAGCTTATTCTTCCCAAATAATAAACACCAAAATTAATGAGATGTTTGGACAGGCACATTAAGAACCATAGTCACTCAGACATGAACCCAATTTAGCAAGTGCACGATTACTCAGCCCTCCCTCGAAGCTAATGGGACTGCTCGAGTTTCTCCTCAAATAAAATTGATTTCACTAAAAAAGAAAAAAAGAAAAGAAAAGAAGAAAACTCCCTCTTAATCTCTAATCACCTTTTAGGCTCAATTTAGTATAGCTTTTTAATTAGAGTTTATTTAAATATAGATTTTGTTAGTAGAACTTTTATCTAAAAATTTTAGTTGTTTAATTGTCCATAAGAGTTTTTATTAAAAATTTATTAAATTACTTTAATAGATAAGTTTTTTAAAGACGAGTTATGAAAAGAATAAAATAAGATTATTAAGTAAATGATATTTAAGATATTTTAATATTTTTAAAAAAATTTTAACCCCTACTTTCAAAAGCCTTGAACTTTTACTAGTAGATACAAAATAATTTATTTAAACTTAAAAAGTTCTAGTAGGAAAATAACCAAATAACAACAAAAATTATGATAAGAGGTTTTATAATTAAATAAGTATTTATGTTAAAATTAAATTGCCTCTCCTGAACAAAAATTCTTGGATGAATTAGTGATTAAGTCCCTAATTGTAACATAAATTGTTTACTTTTTACCAAATTGATTAGAGTTGCAACATGATTAATTAATTATATTTGTTGTAGTTAATCAATCCATATTTTTCTCTAGCCATTTTTTTGTCTATTAGATTATGTGCTACTATGTTGAAAGTAGTTCAACAAGTTGTAAAGTTTAGGTTTGTTGTTTTTGGCTATAGATTTTATTCATTTTTACTCTTTATTCTTATATTTACTGCTGATAAACATAATTAATCAATACTAATGCTCATGTTTTAGGTTTTGATTATTGTACCACTATACGAAGAAGCTTCTATTTTTTATGGTGGCTACTTTCCTAATTATATCTTGTAGGTGAGCTTCTGATTCTCTAGAATTTGCAGAGGCTTCTATTTATTTAAATGATATTGTATATCTCTTAAGTCCTACTATTGCTATTACTTGTATAATGATTATGCCTTTCATATATTTTTTTTATTAAGACATGATGCCAATTGATATATCATGGGTGCAATTAGAAAGATCAATAAATGAATATATTAGTGGGGCGAAGAGTTTTCTTGATTATGCTTTTAGGCACATTAAATATGAGAATAAAAAAATCTTATGTCCATGCATTAAGCGTAGCAATAAGTATAAACTAGTTCGGAGTAAGGTAAAAAGACATCTTTTATATAAAAGAATGAGATTAGAATACACTACTTTGTACTATCGTAAGGAAATTAGAAAGAGTAATAATGGTAGTGATAGTGAATGTTTTAAAGTTAATGCACATATATGTGTCAAATGCATTAATGATTGGAGTAACAAATCATTTGACAATTATTGTAGGGTTTGAAGGATGCATTTCCTATATGTGAAAAAATCTACATCTAATTACAATGCAAACAAGATTGTTAAAGATCTTGGTTTGGATTATGAAAATTTTGATGCATGTACGAGTGATTGTATAATCTATTACAAAGAATATGCAAATGCATCTCAATATCCAACTTGCGGGATTTCGAGATCGAAGACAAAAGTCAAAGGTGGTTAAAGGAAAGCCCAAAAGGTTCCTTGGAAGATTATATGTTACTTTCCAATTACACCTAAACTTCAAAGGATATTTATGTCATCTAGAACAAGTTTGTGATGTTTTGATAGAAGTTAGCACATTTTTCAAAGAATTATGTGCTAAGGTTTTGAAAGAAGAAGGTTTGTTTAGGCTTGAAAAACAAATGGGTTTAGCACTTTGCAGATTAGAAAAAAAATTCCCTTTTTCTTTTTTTTTAATATAATTTAGCACCTACCTATTCATTTAGCTTGGGAAGCAAAAGTTATTAGACTTGGTCAATATAGGTGCATGTTCCTAATAGAAAGGCAATATCATTTTGATTTTTTAATTATATCACTAATTATTTTAAATTAAATAATTTTTTAATTTAATGTAAAATTTTGAAATAGGTCTTTGCATAAACTTATAGGCTATGTTTGTAATAAGGCTCGTCTTGAAGGATCTATTGTTAAAATTTATTTGGCTAATAAATGCTTATTGTTTTGTACTCATATATTTATGGAGTGGAAACGAAGTTCAACAAACAAAAGAGGAATTATGATGGAGGTTAACCATCTCATGATTCATCTCAATTACCTATTTTCTCAACATCTTATAAGTTTTATGAAAAAGCAACTGTAAAGGATTTGTACTTTAAAGTTCACAATATTGTGGTATTTTATATCTTGCAAAATTACGAGAACTGCCAATTGTAGATGAAGTAAGATTTGTAATAAATTATTTTTAATTTAACCTAAAATGTAAGCTATCATAATATTGAAATGAGTTTTTCACATTGATAGGGAACACAAGAGTATATTTGCTATTTCAGGTGTTGAAAATAGGAAGAGTGTGCATAGACAAGATTGGTTTAGATGTAGAGTAAGATAGATACAATGTCTAACATTTACGTATTTTTATCATTGTCATTTATTTTACTACATTTGAATAAATTTTTTTATATTTTAATATTTATAAATCAATAAGCTCTACAATGACAGACAAGTTGATAAGGAAATGCTTTCTTTAGCTCGTGGTCCTGACAAGCATGTTACTTATTACACATGCTATAATGTTAACGATTTTAGGTTTCTCAATATGAAACGTGATAAAACAAGTAAAACTCAAAATTATGGAGTTATGGTGAGAGAGGAATATAAAAATCAAAATGTACCTTATTATGGACTAATAAAGGACATTGTTGAGCTTTCGTATATAAAAGGAAATAAAGTTGCATTATTTGATTGTCATTTGTTTGATACAAATAGGCAAGGGATTGGTTATAAAAAAAATTGTTATAGGATAATTAGTGTTAATATTGGGCGAAGGTTAAATACTGAAAAATCATTTGTGTTGGCATCCCAAGCACTCCAAGTATATTATGTTAAAGGGATTAAGGAACTTTCTTAGACTGCTATAGTTAATACTAAGCCTTGAAACCTTTATGAAACGCCTTTTCCTTTGGATGAAGAAGAGCCATATTAAGAAGAAGAGATAAAATGTGATAATACACATGTCAATCTTGAGGATGATGAAGATGAAATGCAATTAACAAGGAATGTTGTGGATTGTATTGATCTTGATTAAAAATAGTAATTTATTATGATTTTATAAAGTGTATGTAGTTAATAAGGATTGTTAAAGCTTATTATGATTCTACAATTAGCGGTGAAACTTCATTTTTTACTACAATTGATGAAGGTAATGATTAATTTTTAATGCACAATTAAATTCAAATTAATGGCTAATTTACACATATTTACATTTTAGCCGATTTGTGTCAACTTCAAATGGAAAAAAGAAGAAAACTGGCAAAGGACAGGCCAAAGGAGCTGCTCAAGTGTGTGATATGATTTTAGAGATATGCTTGTCATTGCTATGTTAGTTGATGAATTATGGATGAGGAAATTATCTCAAGTGATAATGGATGAGCTTATAACAAAGGTGGACGACGGAGTAATTATTAATTTTTTTTTCGAAATGAAGACTATGCATCTATATAGAGTTATTTTCTATTACTTGGTTTTTAGTTGATTCTCATTAGTCTCCACTTCTTTATTATATTGTATAATAGTTTTTGTTTTGGTAATAATAATGATTAAAGTTCCTTCTTTTACTTATGATATTGTTTTGACAAAAGAAGATGATGATGGGGATGAGGATGAAGAAGTTGTGGCAAACAATTTAGAAACTAAAGAAGTTGTTTTAGAGGATAATTGAATTTATTGAAGAAATGATGATATCATTTTGTATATACATTTGGGATATTTTTGATGTAAAAGATATTATAAAATTGATACTTTTGTTGTATTTTTGAATGATAAATGTAATTTTATGAATTTTTAAAATTAATGAAGTTACATTTAGTAGATTTTGTATATTATTATTATATTTGTTATTTACTTTCCTAATATAGATATTTCAATAATAAAAATAAAAAGTAAAAGAAGGACATCTACACTCCCAATATTTGATAAGATGGTCGTCAACACTCTTAAATTTTTAATAAATGGATATTAAGATTCCCTTTTAATCATTATATCCTTTATCTTTATTATTCTAAAAAATTAACTTTAAAGTTTTTTATAAATACAAATATCATAAAAATAATATAATCTATGCAGTAGACTAATATTAAAATATTTTAATATCATAATAAATTTAATATGTAAAATATCTAATAATATACTTTTATTCTAAATTATACAAATATCATTAAATTTATTTTATGTATTATACAAATATCATATTTATTTATTGTAGAGACTCTAAATAAATATTTACATTAAATATATTCTACAATTAAAAATATTCTCACATGCTAATATTATTAAAATTATTATTTTACATAATATTCAAAATAATTTAAAATTTTAATGCATTTATTGTAAAATTATGATTCCATTTATCATAAAATTTACTTTAATATAATAAAATATATCTAATAGATTATAAAATATTAAAATATTTTTAAATACTGAAATTATTTTAAACATATATATTATTACAAAATTTGTTTTAATATTATATTTCTATTTATTTTAAAATATTATAGTCAATTTTTTAGCATAATAAAAATAAAAGATATAATGGTCAAAAAAGTGGTCTTGATGTCCTTTTTTGAAAGTTTAGAGGTGTTGGTAACTAATTTTCTAAATTTTAGAGGTGTAAATATTTTTTTTAAAAAAATTAATGAAATAATATTATTAAATAAAAAAATACAGTCATTGAACAACAAGATAAGTCTATTTTTCATAATGTATCTTTTACTCTAGCAAGTTGCAATTGGAAATAACAATAACTAGGTTTAGCTTATCTTATTTTTTAGGGTATCTATTCCATTTTCAATGACGATGCCCTTGAAAAAGTCTTTTTTCCTGACAACTCATTAGAATTTCGACACTTTTAGTAAAACTTAATACAATAACGATTGACGTCATGTATCGATTGAAAATGAAATTTTTTGAGGGCTTTCGTGTATTTCCAAGGTTATTTGCCCTCGAAAATGACTCATTTTCTTATAGTGATTTTTTATGTAATGGAGAGAAGGAAAATGATTAAAATTATAATAAGGATATAATGGGGATTAGGCATGTATATTGAGAGAGAACAATAATTTTAAAACTTTTAGTAAGGTTATTTGAAGAGTAAATGCCGATGAGATATTTTAAGGCCTAAAAGAAATTAAATATCACCACTTACATATAATAATAGGTTGAATTTCAGTGAAGGGATATTGTAAATAGTGGGACTATAGGCCCTTCTTCATTGACCTTATGATACCCTTTAATCTTGCAATTACAATTAAAGATAAAGAATAAATTGAAATAAACTTCTATATTTCTCTTAAAAAATGAAAAAAATGAAGTTTTCTCTCTCAAAAAAGTCTCTACCCGTACTCAAACTTACACATAAGCATTATATATATATGGTTAGAGATCTTAGAGTATGAAAAATATTCAGAAAAACTTTAAAACTATGGAATTTTAAAAACTTAAAACTTAAAACGCTTAAACTGGTCAGTGTGCAGGAAATATTTGGAAAAACTTTAAAATCATGAGTTTTAAATGCTTAAACTTGAAACACTTAAACCGTACAGTTTATATATTTTTCTAAGCAATCATCCATTTTAAAATTTTAGATTAGAACATTATATATATATAGAAAGAAAGAGAGAAATGTTCCAATCAAGAATTTTACACTGTAGAAAAGTCTGAGAAAAGTATAAACTGTGCGGTTTAAGTGCTTTAAGATTTAAGCCTCTTAAACTTTACGGTTTTAAAGTTTTCCTAAATTTTTCCCATATTTTAAATTCTTGGACCATATATATATAAACTATAGATATTGTTATTTGAATAAGGGTATTTCAATATCATTTAATGGGGTTCTCATTAAGAATGAGGTTTCAAAAGACTTTGGAGGGGTGCCAATAATCATACTTTATTCTACATTTAGGGAGCGGGCCTCCACTTAGATCCTAATATAACAATTTCACATTTGGACTAATGTATATTGCATTATATATTTATTAACATTTTAATGATAATTCAGAGAAGTTTTTAGATGAAAAAATATACCATGTGTTTGGAGAATAAAATAGAGTGACTAGAATTTCTTCAAATTAAAAAGAGAATAGGTAATTAATAGGTGATCGGGCAGTAATTTATGAGTAGGTCACTTCAATCAGGAGGATATATAAACAGATCACCAAGAGGAGATTTATGAGTAGATTATCTCGACCATAATGAGCAAATTACCTCAACCAGAAGATGACCCATAAGCAGATCACTAGGAGGAGATTCATGAGCAGATCACTTGAACCAACTGGTAATTTATGAGATTATGAGCAAATGAGTTCGAACAGACCAAATTCAGGAGTTATAATTAAAGCCTGGTAATTAATATGTAACAAGGCGAATTGACTCATGATTATAATGGTTCATTCAGTCTAATAATGGCCACGCTTTGAAGATGGTATAATAAATTCGGGTGCTTATAAATTCTTAAAAATTGAAAGCAAAGGGGATGGAATTTTCTTTCTCAATTTGAATTTTTATGTTCTATTTACTTAAGATTATTTATTAATAAAAGCTGGAAATTATATATTTGATCTTTCCTCTCATTGACTTAAGTATTGGAAGATTTTCACTGGAAGTCCCAACACCTCTAATATTATTTTTTTGTGATTACAAGTAAAAAGTTTCGAACATTCAAATTGACAAGAAATGTAAATTGTAATAATCAGCTCAATGAAATTTCAACATTAACACCATGTTATATACACTAGTGGTTGATCTGGTTGCATATGTAATGGATTTTCCGTTAATCGATCTTGATAACTGTCATGGATCCTAACTAGTATGGTGTAATAATAGTTATGTTTGTATGTTTAAAACAAATATACTACTTGTATTAAATTTTTCATTGGTATTGAATTTTTCATATAATGTTGCTTTGGGGGAAAAAAAAAAAGGGGACTAATGTACAATTAGTACTCTATCGCTTTAATGTTTCGTCATCATAATCATCATTTATATTATTATAATTTATATTATTATCTTATTATTTATTGGCTTTCGGCGTCGGTCCTACAAAAGATACGAAACGATCCATCTCTCTCACTTCCATTTTTATTTTGTAATTGTCACGATCTTCCTTAACTTCTTCTTCATTTCCATTTTTAGTTTATTTTGGAAAACAACAACTACACTATTAAGAATTTTTAATTTTTTTTAACTTTTTTAACTTTTTATTTTTATTTTTCGGTTAGGCCAAATCAAATGTCTTAACATTATTGCCGTTGAATAACTCAAAAAAATTCACATGTGCCAATTAAATCATCCCCCAGCAATCCATCCGCATCAGCAAGCACTATCACAAAAAATATGCTGCTGTAATCGGCCCGAAAATATGACAGAACCTACTTTTATATACCAGTAATGTCGAAACCCAGTTAAAAAATACGCTCCGATACACAATTTTTATTTTGAAAACTTTCTGTGTAAGAGATGTCCACCACTTGATCCGAAAATGATCCATCAAAAACTTTTAGGCATGTGGCACAATGAGATGCATTCAGAGTAAGAATGTAGTATGCAGACCAAGTTAAATCCAGATTACTAGTTAAATAAATAGAAATAAAAGTCGTACCAATCAAGCAGTAGAGTGCTCCCATCCAACCGGAACTGGTGGAATGCTTTGTTCATGCCTGAAAATGTTATCAGGATCAACTTTGATCTTTACTCTGACCAGTCTTTTGAAATTATCTTTGAAATACTTAATACCCCACGCACTAGAATCAATGTAGCTTGTGTTAAATTTCTTGTTGATACCCAAATCAAGATCCCTGTAATTCACATATGCAGCTCTGGGAAACATTGAAACATAAGGAGCCATGTAGTCATATAGCCTCCTGATCCACCCAATATGCTTTGTTGCATTTTTTTTGTCCCCGTCTTTCCAGGCATTCATGTACTGGATTGTGAATATGTTCCCCTTTCTATGAGGGAAAGCAATCTCAGATTCTGAAATCTTGCTCATTATTCCACCATAAGGATTCCATAATATTATTGGAATATCTTCGTCTAGCACCATTCTCCACAGCCCTTCAAGCACAGTTTCAGGAATAGGCTCCTGGACAAAGTCCAATTTGGCTTTGAAATAGTTCTTGCCTAAAGACTGTACTTCAAGTAGAATTTCAGGTTCTGCGTTTTTTGGGTAGCCAGCGAAGTAAAGGACCGACCTGATCCAGCTTGTTTCAATGCAATCGTTTCGCGTCAATCCCAATTCAGGGAACCTCTTTTGCATTACCTGCAGGAGCCTCTCAGAATCACCGAGAAACAGGGCATTGTACGAAGTTGTTACAGTTTTCTTGCCTTCTGGGCCTGTTGCCAATTGTATGATGACTCTAATGAAGAGATCCTCATCAAGCTTATCAGCAACTTGTTGCCATTTGTAAAGAATCTTTGTGGCATCTTGTTCCAGGGTCTTGCTAACTGTAAAAACTGTCACACTGGGTGGCACAGGAACTAGTTTTACCTTCCAGGCAAGAATGATTCCAAAGCTACCTCCTCCGCCGCCTCGAATAGCCCAAAATAAATCTTCCCCCATGGCTTCTCTGTCAAGAATCCCGCCAGTAGCATCAACAATTATTGCGTCAACAACATTGTCAGCAGCAAGGCCATATTTTCTCATCATAGTACCATAACCCCCTCCGGTGATGTGCCCTCCAGTGCCTACACTAGGGCAGAGACCAGCAGGAAAGCCGTGAGTATTGCTTTTTTCCCAAATTCTGTAATACAGCTCACCTATTGTAGCACCAGCCTGAACCCAAGCGGTTTTATCGGTAATATCAACTTCAATGGATCTAAGCCGGGCAAGGTCTAAAAGAAAGAAAGGTGTTTCAATTTGTGATACATAAGATAGGCCTTCATAATCATGGCCTCCACTTCGAATTCTTAGATGAATCCTTAGATCTCTGGAGCAGATAACGGCTGCTCGGACATGGGATTCATTCAATGGAGTGAATATAAACTCTGGCTTTGGCATTGAAGGCACCAAGTACCTGAGGTTTTGAGCAGAAGATTCAAGGATTGAAAAAAATGAAGAGTTGTTTGGACTGTAGAAATTTGAAAAAGGAATGTAAACCTCGGAATTAATTGTGAGGCATTTGATAAAATTATCTAAAATTGAAATTGACGTTGTCCGTGACGCAGATAACAGAAGAACTGAAAGTAGTAGAAGAATGCACTTGCTTGAAGGCATCATCTCTTTAAAAGTTTTTTTTTTTTTTTAGTTCAGGAATTAAATAGTTTGAGTAATCATATATAATTTGGCGACTTCTCCGTTAATCCACACGTTTGATGTACCGTGTTAAAATTTTTCAAGTTTCAGATAACATATTAAAATTGTTCAGGAGGGCCGGAGGACAAAACAAAGCGAAAAGAGCTGAGCAAATACCTCATGGGGAGCAGATAGTAAATTTTGTTCAAGTTTGATGTGGCCTATTAAAATTGTTTGAGCTAGATTTTTTGTCTTCATTCACTTATTGCTTCCCAGCTCAAAGGATTAAAAAAATGGGACCTGGCCCAGAAGATGCAATATAAAAACATTAAACCGGAGAAAAAAGTTGTCTACGACACAACGTTAATGTTATGTTATCAAATCTGTCTTTAGTCGGTCTCCATGATGGACTCTTCTATCAGATAACCAGATAATCGGGTCTCTCATCTTCTTTTTGATAGAAATTAAATTTCCTTTTCTATTTTGATTAAAACAAAGTCCCTGTGAGTAAATTTAAATTATGCAAAAAAAACTTTGGAGACTTGATCACTGCTAATGATACCAAATTCAACACAAGAAGTTTAAATTAAAAAAAACCAGCTTGCTACATTTTCTTTTTCAATAAGGCATTCACAACTTATTCTAGAGGTTTTCTCAACAAGGGAGATGACTGAAAAGTATTGAACCCCTTTGCTTTGTTTGATGGGCTTCCCCTTGAGCTAGTTAGATATAAAAGTCCGTGTTGTTACTCTTTATATCATGAATGAGATACCGATCCACAAGAATATAATAAAAAGAAAATTAACAAATATGATTATGAAAGAAATAAATTATGAACTTATAAAAATATTTTTAATTGTTAATGTATGTTATTTTTGTAAGTACTTTAACATATTGACATTTTTTTCAATTAAAATGTTTTTTGAAAAAAGTTAAGAAGCAATAACATTTTAGTCCATAATAATTTTAGTTTATTAAATAGAATAAATCACTAATTTCAATTAAAAAAGAGTAATAATATAGCTACAAACTCTTATAAATTTTTTTTATACAAATTGATATGACTTGATTAAATTAATTTGATTAAATTTTTTTAATTTAAATGATTTATTTTTATTATTTTGTACGTTAATTCAACCAATGATTTAATACAAAATCAATTTGTACAAAATAAATTTGTATAAGAGTTTGTTGTTGTATTAATACTCATTAAAAAAATTAAATTGTGGAAATATTTGAAAATAAAATAAAAATTCTATTATTATATAAAGTTGATGAAAACATATTGGCAATTGAATTAGAAAAGTATATGAAGTCAAAATGAAAACTCTATCGTCATAAAATTAATTAAAAAAAAGGGATATAGATGACTCTTCATGAACCAGACCAGGCTACCAGGGTGTGTTGGTCGGCCGCTGAAAAATGAAGAAGAAATCTGTATTGCACTCTGAAATTTATTTACAATAATAACAAAATAAAAAGAAAAATACACCTTAAAACCAATGTTAAAAATGAATATAAATTAAAGTTGGTCAAAATCTTATATATCGACTTGCAAAGCAATCACACTTAGGATAAATAAATAAAAATCACCTGATGAGAAACCCAAAAATACAAATTGAAATTTCGTCGAAAAAGTTTGGAGTCTGATGGTGTGATGAAACAAAACTTTCACGCAGTTGGGATGGGAGTGAGCATGCACAAGCAAACTTTCTGAGACCCAAATTGAGACCCAGATTAACATTTTTGAAACCCACACAGTGGGTTTCCTTGATAAAAAAAGGACACAGATTACTGCATGTTATGAATAAAATTATAGTCCGGTGGGGGATTCGGCAAAGGCTAAAGCAAAAACTTTACTGCCACTTAAAATAATAAAAATTTTATGGAAGTCCAAAAATTGCACAATCTAGGACAAATTGTATAGGAAAAATAAAATTCCAATCAAGCGGTGGAGTCCTCCAACCTAAGTGGAACTGGTGGAATGCTTTGTTCATGCTTGAAAACATTGTCAGGATCAACTTTGATCTTCACTCTAACCAATCTGTTGAAATTATCTTTGAGATACTTAATGCCCCAAGCACTAGCCTCAGGGTAACTTGTGTTAAATCTCTTGTTGATACCCAAATCAAGATCCCTGTAATTCACATATGCAGCTCCGGGGAACATTGAAGCATAGGGAGCCATGTAATCATATAGCCTCCTAACCCACCCAATATGCTTTGTTGCATTTTTTCGGGCCCCCATCTTTGCAGAGAGTCAAGTACTGAATTTTGAATATGTTCCCCTCTCTATGAGGAAAAGGAATCTCATATTCTGAAATCTGGCTCATCATTCCAGTATAAGGATTCCAAGTCATCTCTGGATTATCTTCTTCCAATAACATTTTCCATAGCCCTTCCAGCACACTTTCAGGAATTGGTTCTCTAAAAAGGTCTGATTTGACTTTGAAGTTGTTCTTGAATAAAGACTCTCCTTCAAGTAGAATTTCCGATTCTGTGTTATTTGAAAAGTCGGCAATGTAAAGCATTGACCTGATCCAGCTTGTTTCAATGCAATCGTTTCGAGTCAATCCCAATTCAGGGAACCACATATGCATTACCTGGAGAAGCCTCTCAGAGGCACCAAGAAACAGGGCATTGTATGAAGTTGTTACAGTTCTTTCCCCTTTTGGCCCTGCGTTTGCCAATTTTATAATGACTCTAATGAACAAATCCTCATAAAACTTGTCCGCAACTTGTTGCCATTTGTAAAGAATCTTTGTGGCATCTTGTTCCAGAGTCTTGCTAACCGTATAAATGGTCACAGTTGCTGGCACAGGAAGCAGTTTTACCTTCCAGGCAAGAATGATTCCAAAGCTACCTCCTCCGCCACCTCGAATAGCCAAAAATGATTCTTTCCCCATGGCTTCTCTGTCAAGAATCCCGCCACTAGCGTCAACAATTCTTGCATCAACAACATTGTCAGCAGCAAGGCCATATTTTCTCATCACGGTACCGTAGCCCACTCCTGTGATGTGCCCTCCAATTTCAAATTAAACAGATTTGAACATATATCACCTGATTAATTTCATCTGCCTCCCAGAAGCCCTAGTATGGAAAAAGCGCGTGTTCAAATCTCCATCACCTAGCCAATTAGTCTCGCCCTTTGCTTTCAAAACACCTCATGACTATGGAGTAAGGCAGTGTAGCAGTTCTTGGTTTCAAAGAACTTATTTAAACCAGCAGAATCACGTCTCCCACGAAGCTCTGCCATACGGTGCTTACACGTTGAGATCTTCTTACGAAAATCACGAATTAAATGACCCCCCCAATTAAGCAAATCATCTCCACAATTGGAAATCTTTCTCTGAATTGGAACACCCATAGAAGAAGTACAACTTCGATAAATAACATCATGACAGTCCTCTTCACGCATCCAGATTTTTTTAAATCGAAAATGTCTCCTATTGGGTATAGTAATCAATGGGGCAGGATCTAAAATGATTGGCAAATTATCAAAACAGGAAGTCTCCAAGCTGCGCACTCTGACCTTTGGAAATTTACTACTCCACTCGGCAGTAGCAAGAGCTCATCTAACCTTTCTTCAATCCAATTATCCTTGCCTCTGAACCTTTCCCAAGTGAATTGGTACCCAACCATACCAAGATAAATTAAACCGGCATCGGACATAGCATTGCGAAAGCCATTGATTTTCCAATTAGAATGTGGAAAATTCCCACGCTTCTTAGTGATAAACAGCAAATCGTTATAATCCCCAATGCAAATCCATGGTAAGGAGGAAATAGGAAAAAGTGAACGTAGCAAGTTCCAAGACTCACAGCGCCCTGAAGATTATAAAAACCCATAGAAACCAGTGACCCACGACTTCCCCAAGCCATTCACGTCAACTTCAACATCAATTAAATTACGAGCATATTTTAGAAGCCTCACCCTATTGTTTGACCTCCAGAAAAAAGCAGGCCCACCTCTGTGCCCTACCCGGTCAATAACAAAGAGCCAGTCAAAACCCAACTTAACTTTATGACTCTCCATCTTACTTATATAACTCAAAGTCTCCATCCAAAAAATAAAAGTAGGCTTTTTAGTCTTGACCAACTCTTATAAGGCTTGAACTGTCTGTGGTTGGCCCAGCTCACGACAGTTCCAGCTTAAAAGACTAACTGGTCCCTTTTCGAGTCTGTAACACTGTCCAATAACAAGAAGATTTATCATCCAGAAGGTCCAATCCGTTCTTCAACCCAACTTCAGCCCTTCTATGCTTCGGGTCCGCAACAATAACACCCGAATCAAACATCTCCTCACTATCCATCCAAATTTCTACGTTAGTAGTTGTATCCAACACAGACTTCCCCCATTCATGTTGCTTATGATAAATTGATGCCTTTGGCATAACAGCAAAATTAATAACCAAATCCCCACGATTCTTTCCATCATCATTATCTGCATTTAAACTATAGGAAGTCATGCCATTAACCGAATCAATTAGCATCTCATTTCCTGAATTCACGCCCTTAATATAAACCACATTAACGATCATCGGTGGCTCATGTCGCAGCCATCTTTCCCCTGAATTCTGTAAATTACGGCGAGTAGGAGCTCGCATTTCATGGCCATAAGGTTTGACAATGGCACATTCTCCACAATCATAAAGTTTTGGACATTGTTTTTCCGTGTGCCCCAGAAGACCACAAATAAAGCAAAAGACATTCAGCATCTCGTACTTAAAATCAATCCACACCCCATCTCCCCCAGGCTTCTTAATACGGCATTCGTTAATATAGAGGTTTGCGAACATCAATTCCCACCCGGATCCGTATGGCGGTTCTCCAAATACCCATTAGATTATTAGCATCAGATTAATAAAAGTCGCCAATATAATTGCCAACGTCTTGTAGCACCTTCTCCGATTGAAAACTAACAGGCATGTTATAAATTTGGATCCAGAACACTGCATGGAATAGAGGCACATGTTGTGGCTGTTCATCTGCCTTCAACCGTTTGACAATAAGAACATGCTGATCGAATGTCCACGGACCATACTCTCAAAACTTTTTTTACACTCCTTGATGCGGACACCCCTCCCTGGCCTCTATAAGGAAGCCATTGTATTTTTCATAGTAGGAAAATTAATAATCTTGTCCATGAGAAAGCGGCCAACCAAACAGTATCTAAAATCAAACTGAGCATCCTCTTCGGGTTCCTGTCCTACCACTACTAGTCCCCCCTCCTCCTCCTCATAGATAGTTAAACGAGTGTAAGCCTCACTGAGATCGCCATTCCAGTGTGAAGTATTGACAGCCATTGCTTGCAAATTGAAGAATTGAATACAAGACAACAAAGACAAAACAAGAAACGAGAGAAAACAAACGTAGCTTGTCAGAAGACAAGACATGACCGTCCTTTTCTTAATTTTATTTTTATTAATTCATATTTCCGTTAAAGTTCGAACTCAGAATAGCGTTAGAAAAACTACTGTTTACCATTGGAGCTAGATCTTGACTTCAATATATTTCTTTTTACGTATAAATCAAGTTTCTCTTATTCTCCTTTTTACATATAAATATTTGTTTCAGGTATTTGAAAGAAAAAGTTTAAGGGTTTAAAAAGGCAAGAAAATTAAAATTGATTTTAGTGCTCGTGTTCAAAGTAATGATATTTTATATGCTCACAGTGAAGGGTTCGTAACAGTAATTTAATGGGTATTTTGTAATAAATTTTTTTTTATAAAAATATAAATATTCAGAATAATTTTTAGAATGTATGTGGCTCTATCCCTTCCTAATTATTTGGTAGGGATTCTTCTATTTCACAGTGGGTCAACTGGAGCACGAGATATGTAAGATTGAAAATTTCCTCCCACTGCACGTGGCAATGATGATTAATACGAGAGAAAATTATTAAGATGACGGCTGCTGGTAATTTTCAATATTAAGTACAGCGAAATCCCATTTTGATTTTCAAATTACATTTTCTTGTTGAAAAACCTGTACGTGATTAGCCAAAAACTTGTCTTTTACGATTTTTTCCTATGATATTAAATAATTTATCAAACGAATCAGATTATTTTAAAAATTTTATTATTATCATGTGATCTTCGAAATTAATTTAATTTCTACACTTGCGAATGCAACGACATCCAATTATTGACTGTAAATTTTCATAATTTCAAATTACTTATTTAATTATTCTATCACTCATTAAATGAATATTATATCACTTTTCAGCCTAAAGATCTTTTTTATTTGTAAATCGATTAAATCCGGGGGTGAGTTTCTATCTCTACGGAAAATCGCTTAAAATGTGACTATCAATATAGATTTGAAAATGAAGATAAGAGTCAAGATAACTATCAGTGTTATTATTCTAACTTGATTTAATATCATAAATTTAAATGATAGGAATCGGGATTATCACTTTTAAATCTATTATTCTTGCTGCTTCTTGATTAATGGCTAGCTTTGTATTCTCCAATAATTTTATTAGTTTTTATTGACTTGAGGCTTTTGAATTTTTGTTCTATAAGCGAATTCATTTAGTAAAGAGGTAATGATTATTGATGATGTAGTCAGAAGTCTTAGGAATGACTTTTTATTGATGATATAATTACAAATTTTTATAAAGTAAAATAAACACTTATTTCAGCACGACTTAATTAATAATTTAATGAAATTAAATAATTTTCTAGCACAATATTAAAATCACCAAAATCTCACAGCAATTTGTCAAACAAAGGCTAAGAATTTCAACATTTGAATTCCAATTTGTATCATAACTAGAAATTTAAATCTGTATTAAGTTGAGTATTTACTTACCTTTCAAGAATCCCACTTACACATTTCATCATCTACAATCAATGGTTAGAATTAATTTTTTCTTTCCTTCTCATTTTCTCTTGCCTAATAAAACATACTTTTTATTAAACTATCTTGTTTGTTTTTTCTCTTAAATAATAATAATAACAACAACAATAACAGTACCAACAAACACAGAAAAATTGAGGAATACGTAATTTCCTTTCAAATTTTTTTTTCATCGACTCCTTCAATAATTTCTGTACATCATCTTTTTTATTTTAGCTGGAATAATTTGGTTGTTGATGGTATAATCCCACAACTTCAGCTCTGCATCTTCAGATTCTTTATTTTTTCTGTCTAATTCTTCAGTGTAATGTTCCATTTCAGTTTCTGCGGCGTTTGGGAGGATTTCTTCATGATCAATTTTGAGGTGCTAACTTCGGTTTGTGCTAAAAAGAACTCAGATGTATTCATATCTCAACTGTTTGACGAAATTTCTCACACAAGAAAAGCTAAAACCCTCAAAATTTTGGGGGGGGGGGGGGTGGGGGAAGCAATTTGAGATGCTAAGGAGAGTTCAACAAGAAAGATTATTTTGGAATTAAACATTGAAAAAAGAGAGCAACATATAGAAAATTAATTAATAACAAAATCTGAAAAAATCAAATTGAATTTTGCTATTGGTGAAATTTCTTCAATTGATATTATGACGGTGATGTTGGAAATCTAAATTTCCTCAATTGACATGATGATGATAGAAATTCTCTTTTCGATATATTAGTAACTAATCTACGTTTTGAATTTACAGTTACAATAAAAAGGCCTCGTGCCCACTCCGTACTTTTCAGAATTTCAACAATACCAATCAAAATTCATTATTTTGGCTTCCATCCAATTCTACTCTTTAACTTTACAGTCTTCTTTCTTTTTTCAACCAACAAATTAATAGTTGTGATTTGTTTCATGATCTCTCATCAATGTTTTTTTTTCTTTTAATTTTTTGCATAATTAAAATCCCTTAAATTATTTTAATTCTTGTTGAAATTTGCCCCTCCTAAAGTTGATTCCTCATTTCGCCACTGCTTTATTTCAATTACGTCTCTAAACTAATGACAAATCCATGTTTTTAAGATAGGTATGAGCAAAGTTCATGTTAATCGAATTTTATTAGCCAACTAAATAATATTATTTGAATACCACTCTACTAGGCCTCATAGGACAAATCCACTAAATTATAAATTATCCAAAGTTAAAAATTCCTTGCCTTACCTGTCATCTGGGAAGAAAAGATAATATTACAAAACAAACCTTAGAAGCCACAGCCAATACACCAATTAGATATAATATCTAAGACCTCGCTTGTGATTGAAGTTGGACAATTATAATTTTAAAATTATCGTATTAAAATATTTAGTAAACATTTATTTTACAATTGTATGGTAAAAAATATATTATATTTTAATTAATTTTGTCAAAGTTACTACTTACTATTAACTTTTATTTCATAATTATAACTTCTTTCTTTTTTTATAGTAATTATAACTTAATACCATATAGGATTTAAAGCTAGAACATTTTCTAATAATTAATTTATACTCTATTATTGATCTAATAACTATGATGTGAATGCTTAATAAGCTACAAGTACAACCATTCCAAAATAAAGTATGATCTGAATTAATTTCCAAGATGATAGAGCAGATGGATAAGATCACAAGCCTTGCACCCCCTAAAAAATGACAGCATTGCAAGTATTTAGTTAATTAATTGTTTAAATTTTTATTTTTAATTTAAAAATTAAATTTTTAGTTAATAATTTTTTGAAATAAGGTAAATTTACACAAATAAATACATTTTTAAGTAGATTTACACAAATTATGGTGAAAAATATCCCCATCTATCGTTTTAATGTTCCAAATCATGATCATCCTATTTATTATTATTACATTACTATTTGTTGGCTTTCCTCAGCGTTGATGGGTCCTACAATTGACACCAGCGAAACATGTGGCCCTCTCGCCTTTAACTTAATTTTCTAATGACTAATTGTTACAGTTTAGCCGCCTTAACTTCTCTTTCATTCTTATTTTATGTCATTTTTGGTAAACAACAGCTACTCCTACCAGTCAAAAAAAGACAACTACTTTTAAGGAATTTTCTTTTAGGCCAAATCAATTGACTTCGCATTAATGACGTTTAGTAACTCACAGGATTCACGTGTGGCAATCAAATAATCTCCTGCAATCCATCGTCGTCACCACGCTGTTGTAAAACAGGCATAAGATATCGGGGGTTATATATATATATATATATATATATAATTTAACAAGATAAGCAAAGCGTCTTTTTCTTGATTATGTACATGTCCATGTGATTACAAAAATATGTCAGATTGTCAATGCAAATTTAAAGAAGACTACTGTAATATTTTTACCACCATTATTGGCATTTATATAATATGATTGTAGTTTTGTCTGCTATTCTTGATCATCTCCCACGCACTCATGAGTGTATGGTAAATACTAATTCCAATGTAGGGGATAGAGACTTTAGAATTTTCTCTTTCTTCTGAATAAAAAATTTTCTACATCTACAGATTACGTTAATTATAATTTTCTCTCCATTGTACAAGCATTTATAAGAATGACAAAATTTAGATCCGAATTAATATTATTATATTTAGATCCATAAAAAATATATAAATTTAGATATAGGTAAAATCCGCACAGATTACAAATGGAAATTCTGGATATTTAGATATGTATAAATTATCAATAATTTAAAATATAATTTTAAAATTTAATAATTTACTTAATAATATCAAATACAATCCAATGATAATTCAACAATCAATAATTTAACATCTAAAATAACATACAATACCATAAAATCATAAATAAAAATACTACAACATGAATCAAATATTAAGAACAACATAAATCTAAGATTAGCATCACACAATTTCACAAATAAATTTATTAAAAGACCACAAATCCACATAAAATAATGTAGATCCCAATACATTTCTTAATTTAATTTAACATCTATATTTTTTAATTAATCTTATTATGTTTTTCCATTTAACTTATATATATTTTTCATTTAATTTTAATTTAATAAATAATTTAATTAAAAAATAACGTGGATCTCAATATATTTCTTAATTAATTTAAATTTCTAATTTTTTTTATTTATCTTATTATTTTTTCTTTAACTTATATATTTTTATTGAATTTTAATTTTGTAAATAATTTAACCCAAAAATAATGCGAACCTACTTATCTAATTTTTCGAATGCATTTGATTCTAAATCTAAATCAGGATTCACACGGGTATAATGTTTAGGATCCATATATTTTTGCACACCTTAGGCATTTATTAAAGGAAGAGCTTGACTAAGAATTGAGCTATCAGTGAGAATAAGCTTTGTGACTCTAACTTAAAAGTCAAGGTCAAGTCATCTTATGATATACAAAACTACTAGGTTAACATCAGCATTGATGATATTTAATCCTTGAAATTATCTCACCAGCCCTCACTTGTCAGTATTATCCTTATTAATTTTTTTTAAATGTTATTTTTTTAATTTTATTCACTCTCCTTCCACATCCCTTCTCTCTCTAGCATGACCGTCACCCTCACCACTCCAACACCTATCTTTACCAATAACAAGTTCATGATCACCACCAATCCATCATCTCCACAAAACATTTATGAGTTTCAATTAATGTTGGGTTTGTTTTAAATTTTACGAACAAGTGATGGGTTTTACTATTATTGATGATATTAGTTTTGATTTTGTGTGAAATTAACTTAAAAAAAGGAGAGAAATGACAAGTTAATCTATTTTGAGCTTGAGATAGAAGAAAATATTTTTATTTTTCATTTGTTGCAATTTTGGATATAAATAATATCAATATAAAATTGAGGGCCAATGAAATAAATTGAGGTCAAATATCACCATTTTAATCTTAGGCTATTTCACTAAATGTCCAAATCTGTACTATAGTGACTGATATAATAAATAAACAACTAATTTAAACTCTTTTTAATTAATATTAGACCAGTCTTAGCCTACTTAAAGCTACTTAATTGACACCCTCTACTGGATGCTCATAATTAAAGTTAGTCTTATGATAAATTTGTAATTATATATTTACACCTAATTAACTATTTATTCTAAATATCACTTTTAATACATCTATATTTTAAAAAACACAAATAGATATTATTATTCAGAAAATAATTTATTGACTAAATTGCAGACACATATTCAAGTATTACAAGCAGCTTAGGTAAGCATCAGTTGCATATATTCCATCTTATAAGCATATGGTCCTACAATCACGAAATTACATCTCTAAGTTATTTGAGATTTAGACCATTTACATGGGTTTTACTCTATTATAACTCAAAAAACATAATACAAAGATAAAAATTCATTAACCACTCAGGCTTAAGATTGATTAAGTTTATTAAAGCTCGTGTGGATTATAATAAATGACATTTATTAAAATTGATTGTAATGCACTAAATTCCTGTTCAACACATACAGATGCGAACGCTAAGTTTTCTACTTGAAATCTTGACATTAATCAAGTTAAAACCACTCGAAAATAAAAGTAGAAAAATTACAGCTATAAAAAGTAAAATACCAATTTCAATTAACGGCTATGAATATTCCAAGAAAAGATGTCTTCCACTTGATCAAAGAATGGTAGGTGAAAAGTCCTTTGGCATGTTGTGCCATGAGATGAATAAGAATAAGATTGTAGCAAGTAGACCAAAATCATAATTACTGCATAAATGAATAGAAACGCAGTCCAGTGTGGATTCAACAAGGGCAGGCGAAACCAACTTTATTGCCATGTCAAAAGTTTTCTATATACGAGAATGCAAACATCGTGCTCTTTAATACTAATTGTACAGCAAAAATAAAATTCCAATCAAGCAGTAGAGTGTTCCAATCCAACTGGAACTGGTGGAATGCTTTGTTCATGCCTGAATAAGTTACCAGGATCAACTTTGATCTTAAT
This sequence comes from Aegle marmelos, assembly GCA_030449875.1. Taxonomy (NCBI): domain Eukaryota; kingdom Viridiplantae; phylum Streptophyta; class Magnoliopsida; order Sapindales; family Rutaceae; genus Aegle; species Aegle marmelos. The sequence goes on from JASUUL010000022.1 coordinate 4,302,278, forward strand.
TCTAACCAATCTGTTGAAATTTTCCTTGAAATACTTAACACCCCAAGCCGCCGCCTCAATGTAACTTGTGTTACATTTCTTGTTCATGCCCAAATCGAGATCCCTGTAATTCACATATGCAGCTCTGGGGAACATTGAAACATAAGGAGCCATGTAATTATATATCCTCCTAATTCCCTCAATATGTTTTGTTGCAGTTCTGTTGTCCCCATCTTTCCAGCCGGTCAAGTACTGGATTTTGAATAAATTGCCCTTTCTATGAGGGAAAGGAGTCTCATATTCTGAAATCTTGCTCATCATTCCACCATAAGGATTCCAAATCATCTCTGGATCATGTCCTTCCAATAATAATTCCCATAGCCCTTCAAGCACAGTTTCAGGGATAGGCTCTTTAACAAAGTCTGATTTGGCTTTGAAATAGCTCTTGAAGAAAGACCTTCCTTCAAGTAGAATTTCGGGTTCTGTGTTATTTGGGTATCCAGCAATGTAAAGCACTGACTTGATCCAGCTTTTTTCAATGCAATCATTTCGCGTTAAACCCAATTCAGGAAACCTCTTATGCATTACCTGGAGAAGCCTCTCTGCATCCCCAAGAAACAGGGCATTATAGGAAGTTGTGACAGTTCTTTTCCCTTTTGGCCCTCCATTTGCCAATTTTATGATGACTCTAATGAACAAATCCTCATCAAGCTTGTCCGCAACTTGTTGCCATTTGTAAAGAATTTTTGTGGCACTTTGTTCCAGGGTCTTGCTAACTGTAAAAACGGTCACGGTTGCTGGCACAGGAACTAGTTTTACCTTCCAGGAAAGAATGATTCCGAAGCTACCTCCTCCGCTGCCTCGAATAGCCCAAAATAACTCTTCCCCCATGGCTTCTCTGTCAAGAATCCTGCCACGAGCGTCAACAATTCTTGCATCAACAACATTATCAGCAGCAAGGCCATATTTTCTCATCATAGTACCATAACCCCCTCCGGTGATGTGCCCTCCAACGCCTACACTTGGGCAAAGGCCAGCAGCAAAGCCATGAATATTGCTTTTTTTCGAAATTCTGTAATACAGTTCACCAATTGTGGCACCGGCCTGAACCCAAGCGGTTTTATTGTTCAAATCAACTTCAACGGATCTAAGCTTGGCAAGGTCTAAAAGAAAGAAAGGTGTTTCAATTTGTGACACATAAGAAAGGCCCTCATAATCATGGCCTCCGCTGCGAATTCTTAGATGAACCCTTAGATGCCTGGAGCAAATAACAGCTGCTTGGAGATGGGATTCGGACAATGGAGTGAATATAAACTCGGGCTTTGGCATTGAAGGCACCAAGTACCTGAGGTTTTGAGCAGAGGATTCAAGGATTGACAAAAATGAAGAGTTGTTTGGAGTGTAGAAATTTGAAAAAGGAATGTTCACCTCGGAATTAATTTTGAGGCATTTGATAAAATTATCTAAAATTGAAATAGAAGTTGTCCCTGAAGCTAATAACAGAATAACTGAAAGTAGTGGAAGAATGCACTTGCGTGAAGGCTTCATTTCTTTTAGAAGTTTTTTCAAGTTCAGGAATTAAGGGTTTTGAGTAATTATATGTAATTTGGCTACGTCTTAATTAACCCACGTGTTTGATGTACGATGTTAAAATTGTTTAAGCTACATTCTTTGTCTCCTTTCATTCATTGCCTACCAGCCCAGAAAGGATATGCAATATAAAAAACATTAAACTGATGTCCAACAGTCAGATGTTATCAATCTGTCTTGAGTGGATCTCCTTAACAAATTTCCGGAGAAAAAACTCACCACGGAACTCGTTACCTAATTTCCACAGATAATGGGGTACCCTCCTATCCTAAAAGAAAATGACGTCTTTCCATTCGGAAAAAAGGAAAAAAAAAAGTGTATACGAACACATTGCAGAAATTCGTTTTCTAGAGGTAATTTAGGTATTGAATTGACAAATTTCAGACTGGAGTGTTATAATATAAAAAGCGGGGCCATGAAACTTACAAACACACTTACGTCACAAAAGTTATTAGATGATCCACCAATTTAGCTAAAAGGATATTAAGACATCATTGGATATAATTTTTTAAGTAGAATATTTATGAATAAAATTTTTACTTAAAAAATTTTAATTATTTGATTATTTATAAGAGTTTTTATTAAAAATTTATAAAATTATTTTAATAGATAAATTTTTTAAAGTTATGTTATGCAAAGAATAAAATAAAATAATCAAATAAGTAGATCATATTTTAGATATTTTAACATTTAAAAAGAGCTTTTCAACTTTTATTCTAAAAAATTAAAATTCGAATTTTTATTGATAGAGACAAAATAATTTATTTAAATTTAAAAAAACTCTATTAAAAAAATTACTATTGATAATATCTAACTGTTGTTGTCTTCTTATGATTATTAAATAAATATTTATGATTATTAAATAAGTCATACTAAATAGGCATCAATTGGAAGTTAATCAATTTCTTAAAAATAATTTATATTTTTGCCCCTTTAATTCACACAATTTTTGTTCTTGGCTTCTTAAGATTTGTTTCCTTCATTCTGTCCCATTAAACAAAAGTCCTGGTTCTGCCATTTTAGATGCCCTATTGTTTTCTTATGCCGTCACGTTGATTCTCCCATTGATACTCTCATAACCTAAAACTTAGTTCTTTGCACTCCTTGTATGGTGAATATTGTTGCTGCATTCATTCATATTTGATAAACCTGTACTCCCTGAAGCAGTAAAATTATCTTAACTTATAAGTGGGCTAAGTCTATCGTCATTTTTATAGATTTAATGCTTGTCTATATCACATAAAAAGCCACAATATATAGTTAAGTTGACAATTTTATTCTGTATAAATAAACAAACAATACCTACTAAAAATCAACTACAAATTCCAGACAAATCAAGCCAAGCAGTGCTCCGAACAAAGTGGAAGTGGTGGAATGCTCTGTTCATGCCTGAAGAAATTATCAGGGTCAACTTTGGTCTTCACTTTTACCAATCTGTTGAAATTATCCTTGAAGTATTTATAACCCCAAACACTAGACTGAATGAAACTGCTGTTGTTCTTGTTCATGCCCAAATCAAGATCCCTGTAATTCACATATGCAGCTCTGGGGAGCATTGAAACATGAGGAGCCATGTAATTGTATAGTCTCCTAATCCAATCTATATGTTTTGTCGCGTTCTTTTCTCCATCTTGCCACGTACTCACGTACTGAATCTTGAATAAGGTTCCCTTTCTGTGAGGGAAAGGAATTTCAGATTCCGGAATTTTGCTCATCATTCCTCCATAAGGAGTCCATATCATTAATGGATTATCTTCTTGTGAAAGCCTTTTCCATAGCCCCTCCAGGGCAGTTTCAGGAATAGGATCTTCAACAAAGTCTGACTTGGCTTTGAAATAGTTCTTGAATAAAGACTTACCTTGGAGCAAAACTTCAGGAGGTGTGTTACTTGGATAGCCGGCAATGTAAAGCACAGATTTGATCCAGCTTGTTTCGGTACAATCCTTTTTCGTCAGGCCCAATTCAGGAAAGCTTTCTTCCATAACCTTGAGTAGTCTTTCAGCACCACCAAGAAAGAGGGAATTGTAAGAAGTTGTTACAGTTTTTTCACCTTTTGGGCCTGCATCGGCCACTTGTATGATAACTCTAATGAATAGATCCTCATCAAGTTTATCTGCAACTTCTTGCCACCTGTGAAGTAGCTTTGTGGCACCTTGTTCCAGGGTCTTCGTAACAGTAAAAACCGTCACAGTTGCTGGCACAGGAACCAGTTTTAGTTTCCAGGCTAGAATAACTCCAAAGCTAGCACCTCCGCCGCCTCTTATTGCCCAAAAGAAATCTTCACCCATTGCTTCTCTGTCCAGTACTCTGCCACTAGCATCAACAATTCTTGCATCAACAACATTGTCAGCACCAAGGCCATATTTTCTCATCATAGAGCCATAAGCACCACCTGTAATGTGCCCGCCAACGCCTAAGCTTGTGCAAAGACCAGCAGGAAAGCCATGAGTCTTACTTTTCTCTGAAATTCTATAATAAACTTCACCAATTGTGGCACCAGCCTGAACCCAAGCGCTGTTGTCATCAATATCAACTTTAACGGAACGAAGCTTGGCAAGATCTACAATAATGAAAGGTGTTTCGGTTTCGGATACATAAGAGAGGCCCTCATAGTCATGTCCTCCGCTTCGTACTCTTAGATGAACTCCAAGCTCTTTGCAGCAAATAACAGCTGCTTGAACATGGGCTTCATACAAAGGAGTGAAAATGAACTCAGGTTTTGGCATTGAAGGCACCAAATACCTCAGGTTTTGAGCAGAAGATTCCAGGATTGAAGAGAACGAAGCATTGTTTTGACTGAAAAATGTTGATGAAGGTACATAAAGCTCCGAATTGACAGAGAGGCATTTGCTAAAATTATCTAGAAGTGAAGCTGAAGTTGTTGCTGAAGCTGATAACAGGAGAACTGAAAGCAGTGGAAGTAAGTAATTGCTTGGAATCATCATTTTGCTTTTATCGTTTAGCTACTTCTCTGTTTTGTGTTCAAGTGTTAAGAATTGATCTAACATATATGGGCAATTGGTTTCATGATCCAAACGTGTAAGGTAGCTAATCCAAACGTCAAGTTATGGTGTTCCTTTCTTTAATTTAAGTAAATTGCTTGAGCTTGTGAAGGCTTTGGTCAAAACTTCATAAACAAGACTACTAATTCGGTTAGTTGAGAGACCATAAATATGTATACGTAATATTATGCATCTTTATGTTTAACATAACCTAGTTGTGTAGTTTATGTCTTTAAAGAAAATAAAAGATGTGTATTGGGAGAATACGACTATTTAGCTCAATAAACTATTTCTTAATGAAAACATTATCCTTTTAAAAAAGAAGAGAAATTTTGACACAAGAAGTATAAACTGGAGGAGAGAAGGCAAGACAATCCTTTGCTTGGAATGCAATCACAACAAATGGGTCCATAGCTTTGTGGAAAAGATGTAGGCCTAATAAAAAGTTAAAAAATGTAATCATAAATTCATAATAAACAATAGAGGGTTATAGTCAGAATGGGCTCTCAATAACCCATAGAAAATAGGCCAAAAAGCAAAGAGTTGTGTGCGCTCGAATTTTACCCCAGGATTTGGGTAATGCAGGGGTGCAACAACGAAACCGTCCCTTCGCCTTGAGTGCCGGCAAAGAGAAACAATAGAAACAACTCTTTGGTCACCATAATTTGATGCAACTACACTAAAGTAAACTAGAAAAAAGAAAGAGGCAAGTAAGGTATGATCGGATACTAATGTGCATTCTGTAGGTATGTGACAGAAATCTATGCTTAAAAAACATAACATTTTAAAAAAAAATTACTCATTTCCTTTAGTGGTTTCATAATTTGTTGAAATTGTCATACACCTATAAAATTCTTCCAGAAACCTGCCTTCTTGAGGGGAAAGTCTCTACATATTTTCCAAAGAAGGGAATGCTTGACTTCGGCACCGAAATCATGCTCAGATTTAAAATGCTGCTAGGAAAAAAAAAAAAACTCTTAAGCCCAGCAGGATATCTACAAGTTCACAGGTTACTCAGCATAAAGAAAGACTTCAAAGCAATCAGATTTTAAATGCATCTCTTACTTAAGTTCAATCTTCATTAGTGTTTTCTGCGCAACTTTGGGGTAGTTAGGAATGTAAGAGATTTTTCAGGATTACAAACAGATTGATAACTAGTTTTGTAGATTGAAAAGCATGCATCTTAAAGCTCAAGACTTGAAACCAAACAACGCTAAAGGAGAATAATGAAAAATAAAACAAAATGGACTGAAGTAAAAAACTCTTTTGAGCTTATGCATCATCAAACGCAAGCAAGACTCTCAAGTAACATTTATATTTTCGATTGCAGTGGAAATTCTAAGAGTAAGAGTGTAGAGTGGAAGTTTATTTATACTAGAATGAGAGTATAAAATTAAAATTAAAATTTAATTTATGTGTTTACTTAGTGTTTGATTATGAGTAAATGATTTTAAATTATAATTTTACCCTTATTTAAAGAATTGTAGTTTTTAATTATAAAATTAATGAAAAATATATTTGAAGAAGAAAATATTTATTTTTATTATATTTATAAAATAATAATAATTATTAATATTCTTAATTATGTAAATCATAATTTTTTTATTAATTTTAATTATATAAATAAAAAATTATTAATAAGAGAAATAGAAATAAAATATTATTATTAATAATATAGTATAAAATTAATACTTTCTCTAAATAAAATATTGATTATTATGAATTACTAATATTAAATAAATATTATATTATTATTTTTAAACAAATATAATAAAATTATATTTAAATATGTTCAATATTATTATTTTTAATAAATATAATTCATACAATAATACAGTACTATTTAAATAAATATGTTATTATTTATTTAATTTTATTAATTACAGGAGTAAAAAAGGAAGAGAATGAGTGAATTCCCACTCCAACCTCCTCTTATAGAAATGAGAATTTTGATCCCCACTCTTTAAAAAGATGAACTCCATAGAATAAAATTCTCGTTCCTCTCTTAAAATTAGTTAATAAATATTAAAACAGAAAAAATTCACATTCCTCACTAGAAAATAAACACTACATCAATGTATTAAAAAGCATCAACTCATCAAAATTGCAATGCACTTTCATCTTCAACTTGGTTACCAGCTAGAGCAACATCTTGAAACTTTTTGAATGTCCTGTCCTTCAAATTATAACGCATTGTTTTCTTGGGCAAACGCAAGACTAAATATGAGTCATCATCGTTCCCCGACAACACACGGTATCGAATACTGATAATAATGCAAGTCTTGTGGATCAAGGGAAGTCCTAGTCATTTCAGGAGATACAGATGTGACGCCACTAACATCAAGACTACTTTAAAAACCAACTTGAATGGCCTTTCTTCATTTCATAAACATTCAATAGACCGGTGCAGGGACCATAAATTTCAATAAGATCAAATGACCTTTAGACTGTAGACTCTAGAAGATTTTGTAAGAAAATTTTAAAAAATCATAAATATTCAGTTCGGCCTAATACCAAGCCAAACTGACCCTTTTGCCCACCCTTAATAAGTGTTTAATAATCAATGTTATTTTGAACAAAACTACCACTAAAAATTTTTTATTTTATAGATGATAAGTTGTTCATTTTTCAAGGATAATACTTTCAATAATTTAATGATCCATTTATCAATTGGCAATTAAAATGGACTAAAATCAAAACCAAAATAAGTTGTTTACTTCGATTATAAGATATAGAATTGGAATAGGCTATATTATTATTGATATATTTATTTTGTTTAGGAATTAGAATTGACTATTACGAGTTACCAAAATGTCTTTAGTTAATTATTGTCTTAGGCTCCATTTGGTACATCTTTTTTAAATAGACCTTATTCAAATAGAGTTTTTATTAATAGACCTTTTATAAATAAAGCTTTTTCTCAAAAAAAAACTTGAATTGTTCGGTTGTGAAATTAATTTAATAAGTAAATTTTTTAAAATTATGTTATAAAAAGAATAAAATAAAATTTTTAAATAAAATAGAGAATATTTTAGTTATTTTAACATTTAAAAAAAGTTTTCAACTTCTGCTCCTAAAAATTTAAAATTTTAACTTTTGCAAGTAGAGACAAAATAACTTATTTAAACTTTAAAAGCTGTACTAGAAAAATAACTAAATAACAACAAAATCATAATAAGAGCTTATTAAATTAAATAAACATTTATAACTATTAAATAAGTCATACCAAATAGACACTTAGTATTATTATCTATTATAGAAGTAACAACAACAAGGAGGATGATGATAATATTTAAAACAATAATAAAGACACTAGCACTGCTAAAAAATATTAAAAATATTTTAATTAGTACACAGCCAATAAATGACACAATCGATTAGTGTTTTTAAATAAAAATGATATGACTTTCAAAAGATAAAAAAATATGTGAATTGTAATATGATTCATTCAACAAACAACATGCATAAATAGCATGTGCGAGCATACACTCTGGATGACTCGTCGTTTATTTTTAAATGGAAAATGACATTGCATTACCTTGAAGAATATATTGATGACATGACATCTTCATATTTTCTTGTCAAACCACACGTCATTTATAAAGTTGAATTCCAAATAATTTTAATAAGAGATTTTTTAACAGTTGCATAGAATAATAATCATTACAATCGTAATGATAAAAAAATAAAATAAAATACAAGTGATCAAAATATATGAGTTAAGAGAAAACATGTGACATATTCTTACTAAGAACACATAGTATCGAATACCCATAATAATGCCAGTCTTCTAGATCAAGATAAGTCCTAATCGTTTCAGAAAAACAGAAAACACTCAAGTCCGGCTGAGTATCTACAAGTTCATAAGTTAGGTTTGAAATACATCTCTTACTTGAGTTCAATCTAGCATCATTAGTATTTTCTGAATAAATTTGGCTAGTTGGGGATTCAATTTACAAACACATCGATAATCAGTTTTTTAGATCAACAAACATACATGTCAAAGGTCAAGACTTGAAACCAACCACTACTAAATGAGAAATATGAAACAGATAATGGCCTAAAGTAGCAACTCTTTTGCGCTTATGCATCATCAAACACAAGCAAGACTATCAGTGTATTGAAATGCATCAAACCATCGAAATTGCAATGCACTTTCATCTTCAGTTTGATTGCCAGTTGGAGCAACATCATGAAGCTTTTTTAATGTCCTGTCCTTCAAATTATAACGCACTGCTTTCTTAGGCAAACGCAATACCAAATATGAGTCGTCGTCATCCTTTTCCCTCACAACACATAGTATCGAATACCCATAATAATGCAAGTCTTCAGGATCAAGATAAGTCCTAATCATTTCAGGAAACACAGCTGTAACACCACCAAGATCAACACGATACTTCACAAACCAACCTGAGCAGTCTGTCTTAATTTCATAAACATTGAATAGAGCAGTGCAGGGGCTATAAGTTTCAACAAGATGCAGATGGCCTCTGGATTCTCCGAAATACTGATGCCTCCTCTCATTCCACTCATCAGGAATAGGAGGCATCGGCATTTCTCTTAGTTTCTCTTGGTCAACATCAAAATATAAAGAACTGCCATGAGCACTAACCTAGAGAATGGAACCATTCCAAAATACACCACCTCTGAAATTTATAACTCTTGGTACTGTGAAAGAACCTCCAGATAGTCTCCAGGGCCCCGTTCTTGATGAGTAAATCTCTATCTGATAATGGCCGTCACGCAAAGAATCACAATTTCTCACACAAATGACGTTATAGTGAGCTGATTTTGACGGATCAAACGCTAAGTTAACACCAAAAATTGATCTAAAAGTTCCTCTATCAACATGAACGCGAGGAAGAATGGTGTACTGCTTGTTAGTAGGATTGTAAACATAGTAGTTGCGGCGAGGCTGATATGCTCGAGAACTGCTACATAGCAATAGACCGTTGCAAGATTGCAGGACTTTGATCCCATATGAATCATTAACGAAAGTGAGAGATTTGAAGGGAGCGCAAGAGGGATTGGACTCAAGGTTGATGAACTCATACTCAGGATTATTGACGCGCAAAATGAAACGGCGCACGAAGAGGCCCGAGATGAGTTTGCGGTCAAGGCGTAGTCGATGGGAGAAGATGGGGTTAGAGATGAGGGAGAGCCAGCGTTTGGACACTGCTTTGGATTTGAGCAGGGATTTGATTGGCAGACGAAGAAGTATTTCCGTTAAAAGGTCATCATTATTGATGACTGTTTCAACTGATGCTGAAGTTTGATAATGGTGATTGGAGAAGAAGGTGATGGTTATGATCAAGTTTGGTTTGGTTCGTTTGGTGAGGAGTATGGCAAGTTTGAAGGAGAAATTGAATTATATTTGTAAGTTCTTTAATCTGGGTGTATCAAAACTACTAGGACGAAGATTGTGCAGTAAGCCGGTGGCTGTGGATTCTGAAGCAAGCTAAAGCCTTTTGCTAGCCACATTGTTGACGTATGAACAAATACAGAAGCTAGACCGAGTCTTCGGTTATATTTTGCTTGTTTTTCATTGTTTATTCAAATGAAAATGACCAAGCCTCTTGGAATTCAAGATTCTCATTTCTTTTTTCTTTTCTTTAAATCTTCAACCATAAGGTCCTGTTCGCACTTTGTAATCTATTCTCTTTCTTCAAGGTCAATTGTGATAACACCATAGCGTATTGAGAAATCTTCAGCCAAAAAATAACCACATTCCTCAAATGTATTAAAAAAAAAAAAACAAGGAAATCACCAAATATTCAAAATAATCAAAGATGCCAGGTGGCAAAAAGAAGTTTAAAAAATTGCCATTGTTGAACATAAATCCTGATCACTTATATGAACCATGTCAAGTACTTACTTTTAGCATCATGTAACCAATTTGACTTTTTTTTTTTAACTTTTTTTTTTCAATGCTCTATGAGCTTCAATTACAATTAAAAATCTCTCAGCACTTCCATATATCTATGCAAAAGTACAAAAGCAAGCAACAAATCACAGAAACAATACGACAATTGATATTACTTGAAAATTGAGAAAGATTGGCAAAATTTTTTTAACTGGAGATGTTGGTCAAACTGATGTACAACTGATGCTGAAGTGCAAGTGAATTCTTGGATATTCTTAGTCTAGAAGAAAAGCTCTGTTCCTGAATTGTCAACAAGCAAATAGGTTTCTTCAGCAAGAATAAAAAAAAAATGACATCTGAATGATGACGTTGAGCCACAAACACTCTGATTTCAAGCAAATTTTTGGATTGAAAAGATTTCCAGGATTACAAACACGTTGATCATCACCTTAATTTGTATTTTAAGAAACAAACATATTGAAATTCAAGCCTGAAAACAATACCAGAAGAATAGCAAAATCCACAATGGCATAAACCACTAACCTTTTTGAACAGAGATATCATCAAACACAAGCAAGACTCTCATGGTACTGAAAAGCACCAAACCATCGATATTGCAATGAACTTGCATCTGCAGCTTGGCTACCATTTGAAGCAACATCAAGAACCTCCTTCAAAGTCTTATCCTTGAAATCATAATACACTATCTTGTTAGGCACGTGCAATAACAAGTATGAGTCGTCATCATTCTCTTCTCTTACAACTCCTAGTATCGAATACTCGTAATAGTCCAAGTCTTCTGGATCACGGTAAATCCTAATCATCTCAGGAAATGCAGCTGCAAGCCCACCAAGATCAACACGATACTTCACGAACCAACCAGAATAGTCTGTCCTCATTTCATAGACTATGAAGGGAGAGGCACCATAAAAATCAATAAGATGCAAATGACCTCCAGACTCTCCAAAATATTGATAAATCCCCCTGTCCCATCCATCAGGAATAGGAGGCATTGGCATTTCTTTTACTTTCTCTTGCTCAACATCAAAATATGAGGAACTTCCAGAGGAGCTTTCCCAATTAATGGCACCATTCCAGAATACCCCAGTATTGAAGTTTATGCCGCTAGGTGCAGGTAAAGTACCTCCATATAATCTCCAGTCATCTGTTTTTGATGAGTAAATCTCCATATAAAGCTGACCATCAAGAAAAGAATCACAAGCTCCTACATAGATGACTTTGTAATAAGACGATTTCGAAGGATTGAATGCTAAGCTAACGCCTAAAATTGATCTAGAAACTCCCCTACCAACTTGGGGTTGAGGAAGTATCCTTTGTTGCTTAGTACTAGGATTGTAAATATAGTAGTTGCCGGGTCCACTGCCACATAGGAATAGACCATTACAAGATTGCAGGAGTTGGATCCCGCACGGATCATTAACAAAGGTGAGAGTTCTGAAGGGAGGACTAGAGGGATCGGAATCAAGGTTGATGAAGTCATATTCAGGATTATTGACTTTTAGAGCTATACGATGAACAAAGAGGCCCGTGATTGGTTTACGAATAAGACTTAGACGGTGGCAGAAGACGGGATTGGAGATGAGGGAGAGCCAATGTTTGGAAACAGATTTGAATTTGAGCAAGGATTTGATTGGAAGGCGAAGAAGTATTTCGGTTAAAAGGTCATCCAAGTTCCCAACCACTTCAGCTGGTGATTGCTGATAATCGTGAGAAGAGAGTGTGAATGTTACGATCGAGTTTGTTATGGTTCTTATGGCTGATAGCATGGTGGGAAAATAAAGGCTGGATTTTTGTTTGCCTTTGTTTTATGGAGACATGAAAATATTTTTATATGAGCTGCGTCGCTGACTCAGACAAAGAACTCAAAACAAATCTTATCTTCAAAGTCTAGTCTGCCTTCCGCAGCTACAGTATGCTAAAGCCTCTTGCTAGCAGTACCGGTGACCGTCTAAACAAGTACAGAATCTTGATCAAGTCTTTATCTTATGTAATCTCCGAGGAAAACATAACCTGACTCCTCAAAACTTACGGAAAAAACCCAAGGCAGTAAGAGTAAAAAGATAAAATCATCTATCGAACCCCACCAAATAGTCAAATTGCTGAAAAGGAAATCCTGATCATTTATGAATGAAGCATGCAAGCAATTACTTTTAGCATCATACAAACAAAAAATTAGATTTTTTTATTTTTGGGATGTTATTACGTCTATCGTATTACAATCTTTGTTTTAAAAATATAACAAAAAAATAATACTAAATACATACTCACATTTAAAGTACAGAAAGTGAAAAATACTATTTTTATTCTCATTTTAATTTTGTGAAAATATGAGTCGAAAAATAATATTGAACACGCCCTTAATTACTTGAAAATTGGGAAAGATTTGCAAAATTTTTTGTAATTGGAGAACGTTAATTGTTTGGAACGAGAATTTCACCAGCCACATGCTACAAGAAAAGCTCTTTCTTGACTGAAATAAGTTTTAGTTTGATTAAAAATTTTGACTTAGTAATTTGCAATTAACCTGATTCTATTTTGTTGTTTGGAGAGTAAAGTCTAAAAACATATTCGGGCATTAATATGAGCTCCTATTGCAATTGTAACTATAGTTGTTGTTTTGTTGAGTAGCGGATTTAGGTTTAAACAATAATAATACTTGTTGTAATAGTGATGTAGAAGTAAAGTATGCTAGTGAATAATGAAGAATTAGTAATTTATATTAATGTTCTACGATTGTTATAGTCTAAAAAGTTAAAACATGAAAATCTGAGAGAATGGAATATTTTTAGAAAATGAATATTGAAACGTGTTTGGAAATTGTTTTAGGAAACATTTTGGAACATTTTTTCTTTGGGGGGGGGGGGGGGATTCTAAAAATATTTTCTTAGAAATGTTTTGTAGCAATATTGAAAGTTTTTCTCCATAATTATATTTGGAAGAATGCTGAAAATGTTTTGTTGAAAATTATTTTTGTGAAACACATTTAGATTGAATGTAGATTTTTTTTGGAAGAAAAATTAGTTTTGAAATTGCTCTTAGCTAACTTTTAATTCCCTCTGGAATTACTTAACTAAAGGGTAGATGGATGCCTGAATGAATCGTGGATCTTGTTATTTGTAGCCTTCATTCCTTTATTTGCATTTATTTGTAAGCGTGCTTGTATTTAAATTTCATGCAAACTTAAGTCATTTTTTTTGTAAATTTCATAAACATTGTAGATGTCGTCAACTATGCCAGCTTTTCACCTTTGGATTGATTGGCATGCATGCTCAGCCATTTTTATTAACAATTTTATAAACATTTTATTAATAGTTAGCCATGACTTTAACCTTAAGCATTCGACTGGGACTTTAAGCCTAGCATCGATTTTATAGGTAATAACACCAATAAAACTGAAGTACAACAGACCTCATGGGCTTTGAGGTTCGTCATTTAAAATGGCTAGTAGTACAAGCAAACTTTTGAATGTTCTTAGGCTAGAAGAAAGTTCAGTTCCTGGATTGTCAACAAGCTCAAAGGTCTCTCACGTGTGAAGAAAAAATGACATCTTGAAGATTACAATGAACCACAAAGACTGATTTGAAGCAAAATTTGGAATTGAAAAGATTTCCAGGATTACGAACAGATTGATTATCACCTTAATTTGTATTTTCACAAAACATACATGTTGAATTTGAAGCCTGAAACTAACACAAGGATAATAGATAGTACTGAAAAGACATAGATAGTACTGAAAAGAACCAAACCATTGATACCGCACTGAACTTGCATCTGAAGCTTGGTTGCCATCTGGAGCAACATAAAGAAGTTCTGTGAAAGTCTTATACTTGAAATCATAATGCACTACCTTATTAGGCAGGTGCAATAACAAATATGAGTCATCATCATTCTCCTCGCTTACAACACCTGGTAGTGAATATCCATAATAGTGCAAGTCTTCTGGATCAAGATAGGTCCTAATCATCTCAGGAAATGCAGCTACAACTCCACCCAGATCAACACGATGCTTCACAAAACCAACCAGAATAGTCTGTCCTCATTTCATAAACTATGAAGGGAGAGGCACCACAAAAATCAATAAGAAACAAATGGCTTCCAGACTCTCCAAAGTATTGACAAATCCCCCAATCCCATCCATCAGGAATAGGGGGCATTGGCATTTCTTGTAGTTTCTCTTGATCAATGTCAAAATATAAAGAAGTTTCAGAAGAACTTACCCAATTAATGGCACCATTCCAGAATACACCAGTATTGAAATTTATACCACTTGGTGCTGTTAAAGTACCTCCATGTCTCCAGTCACTTGTTTCTGAGGAGTAAATCTCCATATGAGCTGGTCACCAAGAAAAGAATCACAAGCTCCTACATAGAAGACTTTGTAGTCAGACGATTTTGAAGGATCAAATGCTAAGTTGACACCAAAAATTGATCTAGAAACGCCTCTACCAACGCGGGGTTGAGCAAGTATCCTGTATTGCTTAGTAGTAGGATTGTACACACAGTAGTTGCTGTGTCCATAGCTACATAGTAATAGACCATTACAAGATTGCAGGATTTGGATCCCATATGAAGTATTAACAAAGGTGAGAGTTCTGAAGGGAGGACTAGAGGGATTGGAATCAAGATTGATGAAGTCATATTCAGCATTACTGACTTGTAGAGCAAATCGATGAACAAAAAGGCCTGTGATTGGTTTACGGAGAAGACTTAGGAGGCGGTGGCAGAAGACAGGGGTGGAGATGAGGGAGAGCCAGTGTTTGGATACAGATTTGAATTTGAGCAGCGATCTGATTGGAAGACGAAGAAGTATATCAGTTAAAAGGTCATCCAAGTTCCCAATCACCTCTGCTGGTGATTGTTGACAATTGTGAGATAAGGAGAAGAATGTCATGTTTGAGTTTGATTTGGTTCCTGTGGCTGATAGCATGGCGAGAAAATTAAGAGTGAATTGATGTTGGCTTTGTTTTCTGGAGAAATCAAAATATTTTTACAGGTCCAAGTTCAATCAAATAGGAAGATTTTGCAGTAAGCCGGCTGCTGTTAATTCAAGTAAGCTAAATCGTCTTGCTAGCCATAAGGTTTTCCTGTAAAAACAAATGCAAAAGCCAATTAGTCACAATAAATTTTTCTATAGTTTTTCCATTTCTCAACTAATACTCACTGTTTATTTAAACAAAACCAACCAAACTTGTTGCAATTTGCAAGCCGTCAAGATTCCTTTTATTACTTTTTGTTCCCCTTTTATCCTTTATTCCCTTTCAATGAAAGACAAATGTATCACATAACAATCTTTTATCTGGGTCAACCGCGACATTGCCCTAGAGTATTGACGTGGTCCAGTAAGTGCTTGTTCTGATCATGCGTGGCAGCAATATGAAGTGGCTTTATGCTTGTTGGTGTGACCTCCATTGCAAACTCATGGCAAGCACTCAACAAATCTTATATTAAAAATCAATTCTGTCTTTTAAAGCTGCTGCATACAAAGGTGTCCTCCTGCCATTCTACTTGAAAAGGCATGTCTCTGGATTACTTTCTACAAGCAGTCTCCCGGCAGCCAGGTGCATTGAAGTATAGCCTTCGTGGTTTAACTCATGAACAAATTCAGGATTTTCTGAAGGTATCTGATCCTCAGTTTATTTATTACCTGAATTAGCCGCGATGTGCAAAGGATCCTCTGATAATTTTAGGCCTAAAATCTCCACACCTTCTTGATAATATAAATTTCAGCTCCACATCAATATCATAAAAAAAAACTTCTGATGACTTGGTAATGATAACAAGAGGAGGTGGTAATAGTCATAGTTGAGGGGAGTGTGGAGCCAATCAAACTAATTTCAATGCCTTTTTGTAATTGCATAATGTCTTACATTTATGCATTACAATGCAATATCCACGTCCGGTACATAACCAATGGACTTGATCTTCTCCTTTAACTCTTCTAACTTGGCATAAATATTCTCCTTTTGTGGATGTTGTTGATCACTTGCATAAAATTTATGAACTCTACCTTCTACAGAAATCCAGCTACATCCCGGTTCCTTTTTCACTCCCTGCTCTTTCATTTCTTTTCTCAGAGTAAGTCCAACTTCATAACTCCCGGTCTCAATATATGTGTTGGACAACAGAACATAGGTAGCTGGGTCTGGTCTAATGGAAAGGACTTTCTGTGCAGCAATTTCACCTAACTCAGCATTACCATGAACTCTACATGCTCCCAACAAGGTCTGCCAGACCATTTCACTTGGCTCAATTGGCATCTTTCTTATAAACTCCATCGCATCATCCAAGCGACCCACACGACCAAATAGATCGACAATACAAGCATAATGTTCCATCTCTGGCACCAGACCAAATTTTTCCTTCATTTGTTGAAAATAGTGCAGGCCTTCCTCTACTAGTCCTCCATGGCTGCAAGCAAACAGAACACAGAGAAAGGTAACAGAATTAGGCTTCACTCCCAATCGTTTCATTCTTCTAAAGACTTGAAGGGCATTTTCCGAGAGACCGTGCTGGGCATAACCTGATATTATAGCTGTCCACGAAACAGTATCAGGGTTAGAAATCCTTTCAAATATCATTGCTGCCTCACTTATACTGCCACATTTGGCATACATGTCCACCAAAGCACTTTCTACACACTTGTCGGTGTCCAACCCAGTCTTGCACAAAAGACTATGAACTTGCCGACCAAAATCTAGAAAACAAAGGCCAGCACAAGATACAAGAACACTGGAAAATGTGAACTGGTTAGGACTAAATCCTTCTTCTCTCATTTGGGAAAAAATCGCAAGTGCTTTCTCCCATTCAGAACATTGGGAGTGAGCAGTCACAAGAGTCGTCCAAGATACCATATCTCTCTCCCTCATCCTGTCAGAAACCTTCCTCACATCTTCAAGAGCACCACATTTAGCATAGGCATCAGCAATTGCATTGTAAACACTTACAACTAGCATATCACTTCCAGACTTTAGAACAATCCCATGAACTGCCTTTCCTAACTGCAAATTCTTCAATGCGGCAATTGCATTGAATAAGCTACAGTATGTATAAACATCTGCTTTTATATTTTTTTGACACATTCTCACATAGAGCTCCAAAACTTCTTGGCCATACCCATTTTGAGAATAACCAGAAATCATTGCATTCCACAGCACATTGGCTCCAGAATTAATTAAAATGGAATCAAAAACAGCTCTTGCATCACACAAAGACCCACATTTCGAGTACATATCGATGAGAGCAGTTCCCACCTCCACATTAGAGTCCATGCCCAACTCAGAGGCAAAAGACTGAAGCTCTTTCCCCTTGTCAACATCATGCAACTGTCCAATAGCTTTTGAAACACCAATGATTGTCAACATATTTGGCTTGACTCCTTCACTCTTCATGAGAAGAAAATGATCGAATGCTTCTGAGTGAAGTCCATTTGATGCAAATCCCGAAATCATTGCATTCCAAGAAACTTCATTATTTTCTGTCATGGTGTTAAACATCTTATACGAATCCTCAACTCTTCCCAACTTAGCATACATGTTGAGAAGAGATGTCGTAACAACAGTATGAGAAGCGAAGCCTTTTATAATTATCTGTGCATGCACCATCTTACCCAATTCAACGCAATTTAAACCAATACACGTCTGCAAAATTGCAGAATATGCAAAATTATCAGGCAAAAGCCCGGAATTAAGCATTTGACAAAAGAACTTGTACCCATCAATGAAAGAACCATTCTCTGTCGACCCAACAATCATGACCGTCCAAGAGAAAATATTTCTGTGTGACATTTTATCAAACACCCGAAAAGCAGCATCAAAGTCAGAACACTTTGAGTAAGCATAAGCTATATGATTCAACAATATTAACAAGTCTTTGTCCGAGAAACCGGATTTTAACACAAACCCGTGAACGTATTTAGCTAGTTCCAAAGATCCTTTATTTGTAGAGTCACGTAGTAAGTCGATTAATGGCTGTATTTGAGATTTTTTGCGAGGTCCGTTAGCTTCTGTTGAAATGGGAAATTTAGTTTTAATGGCCACATTTAGTTTCTGGGTAGTTTGAGAACGAAAAGCCACAATAGAACTTCTACTCTGCAAGAAAAATTTGGTGTTAGAATTACCCTTCTGCGAGGAAATAAAAAAGTTAACAAATTTTTACTTTAAAGGGACGATAAGGCATGGAGGTGGAGATTAGGGTTTCTTACTTTGAAATTAGAAATTGGATTTGGAGTTGGGAATTCAGATAAGTTAGAAAATCGAAGGTTGAACGAGAGACTCATTGTTTGTTGCCTGTTAATTTTAAAAGGCTAATATCCATTACATGCACCATTTCTTTCCATCCTTGCATTCGCACAAAGGGAACATTTTGTTTCATCTTGAATTTCTCTGTTATTATTATTATTATTATTATTTTTTTTTTTTTTGAGATTCTGTTACTTTGTTATCGACACGTAACAACGCAGACATATATGTCAATAACACGTAACACGTAACATTTTGTTCCATCAATGGATGAAGCTATGGTGGAACGGTTGCAGCATACCACTGAATTTTATTTTTTTTAATTAATTACATTACAATATTTTATATTTTATAATAAGTGAATAGACACTAAAATTACAAAGTTTTATATATAATTCTTTTTTTGGGATAAAATAATTTTTTAAAAAATTGACTGTTATTATTAGTATTATTTATTAATATCATTATTATTATATCAATAACATTGTTGTTGTTGTTATTATTAAAATTTATTATTTTCATTGTTATCATTACTTTAATTAAGTTATTATTTTTATTAATTTTATTAATTTATTATTGTCATTATATTATTTGTATTACTATTATTAAAATATATTAACTTTATTATTTTAGTTAATGTTAATTATTGTTATTAATATTAATATTATTAAAAGTTATTAATTTTATTATTTTAATTGTTATGTTATTTTTAATGTACTCATCGTCATCGTCATCGTCATTAAATTTTATAAATTTTTTATTTTAAATAATACTATTGCTATTATTATTATTTTACCTTAATTGAGCATTAAATATATTTTAATTATATTTTATTTTTATTATATTAAATAAAAATATAAAATTAAATTATACTATAATATTATTTTATTATATTATATTGATATAAAAATAATTAACATAAAATAATAAATTATTATAATTAATAATAAATTTAAATAATATCAGTTTAATAATGTAAAACCAATTACCAAATGCTGTACAAATATTTTATTATAATTAATTATTAATGTAATAAAACATAATACAATGTTCTAATATTAAATAATACAATACCGTATAACACAATATGCCAAATAAATCCTTAATTCTTTTATAAATGATGGTGTAGAGGAATATAGAAAAAGTAAAAATAATTATGATAGAGTCTTTTGCAATAATTGATTAGTCATCGTAAAAAAATTTAGGGTAAAATAATAAAAATTAAGCAACTATCCTACATTTAAAAGAATAATTAAAAACTAATAAATTTAATATTTAATTATTTTTTATCAATAATAAATAATAAATTATCGTTACAACAAGCTCAAATATCTTAAAAAAAGCGAATAATTCTTGAGAAATATAAAACCCAAATGGTTTTGAAATATTCTTTAAAAAGAAAATAAACCAACTTCCTTTTATATTATTTTAATTTATCTTTCTATAACTTTGTTGGGCTACATTTAACATTTTAAAAAATTAAAATGGCTTCCTTAAATTTCAAGATTAATACTAGTATTTTATATGTAAATTAACATATTTTATATACAAATAAACTACATGTCAACTAATATTAAAAAAATGTAATAAAAAGTAAAATTTTGTAATATTAAAATAATAAAATTTTAGAACCTAATACTTTTTACGTATTTCTTACTTTGATGTTTTACTTTTTTTATTTTATAATTTTCTAAAGTATTGAAAAGTTAATAACTTATATTCTTTACACATATTCAATTTATTTATTCTATATGAAATATTTATTATATAACTAAAAATAATATTTATATTTGTTAATTTTTTATGTGTTTAAAAATTTTTATGTCATATTACATTATTACCTTTACACCATCAATTATTTTTATGATCAAGTTAGATTAATAGATCAAACTTTAAAAAAATTTAAAACAATAGGAGTTATATAAATAAATATTTAAAGATATTTATTTTTATGATAGTATAATAAACATTAGGGAATTAAGTGTTAATAACTTATTAAACATATCTCAACCGTTGAACACTTTAGACATTAGATCCATTGGGTGAATAAAAAGAAGACAATTTAGGATACCATGCTTGTGTTGCACGGTAGGCGGACCCCAATAACCAATAGAGTTCTAAAATTATGTGGTAAAGGAAAATCTTAAGGGAGGTATATATAAATTTTCAAAATTTTGTTTTCGTTTGCGTAATAAACAGTAAACACACCCATTTCAAAAATAAATAAATACGGAAAATTCACATAATTCTCTAAAATTTCAAATAGAAGTAATCTTAAGAGACTAAATTAATTATTTTTCTTTAAAGTAATTCTCTTGACCATCTTTGATTTTAAACATAATGTTAATTTAACCATTTACCATTCTGGATGATGATTTAATCGATTAATGTTTTAAATTTCTTTTTTATTTGAAATTGTTAAAACTAATGTGATTTTTTTTTTTACTGGAGGTGGGTACCACCCTTTTAAAGAAAAAATAAAAAATTAACAATTAAAACAACAAAACTGATTGATAACATTAATCGATCACTATTGTAACATTTTCTGTTTTTCTATATATTACGATTTGCAAATAATACCTATAGCAATAGCCAGGGCTTTACTCTCATGCAAGTGTTTTTTTTTTTTTTAAGATTTTATGCAGGTATATTATTAAGTCATAAGATTTATAATCATTATACACACATTATTAAATCATAGATTTAAACATGCTATTAAATTACATATAACTTTATAGTGAATTGACTGCCAACTCTATTGAACTATAAGTCTTAACAACATATCTACATTAAAAATAAATAAAGATTTATGGATAGATATTCCTTCGAAGAAGACTTTCATTGTGCTCCTTATAAACCACTTTCACTGCATAATATATCATACAAAAGGCACCCATAAAAATTTTGTCAAAATTCAATCAATGAACAAGCATTGCGAGGATTTATATGCAGCTGTCGCTGCCAAGAATTAACTCTCTGTAAGATTTGAAACGAAATGAAAAGAACTGATGAAAACCTTCTCAAAACGAGAAAATCTGGGTGAAATCAAATTCTTATCACACTTTTTGACATGAATAACATATTAACTGCTTTATTACTTATCATAGCATTCAAAGTATACAGTTAAGCAACCAACACATGCACATAGATCCAATGACAGCAGCAAGCCAGATAATCACTTTTTTTGTAAATCAAATGAATAGAAGATATCCAAAAAAAAAAAAAAAAATTGTTTCTGATGATAATGCACTTCCTTTACAACATT
Source organism: Aegle marmelos (assembly GCA_030449875.1). Lineage (NCBI taxonomy): Eukaryota > Viridiplantae > Streptophyta > Magnoliopsida > Sapindales > Rutaceae > Aegle > Aegle marmelos. The sequence continues at coordinate 4,324,235 of JASUUL010000022.1, forward strand.
GAACTGAGGGAAACAATTGAATTTTTTGCTCCCGTCGTAAGAAGATGCTTTTAACATCAACTCTCCTACATGCATAAAAAGATTCACATTTTCCACCTTCTGCTTCACCTTCTAACTGAACCAAATGATGTATTCTCCAATGGAGTGAACATGAAATTCCCAGAAAACATAGCTTCTTTGTCTGCCAAATAAATGACCAGCTTTCTCAAATTAATATACCAACCACAAATTCAGAATTTCAAATAGCATCATATTTGAAATATTGAAAATTCCAAGTTCCCAACAGAAAACCCAAGAACATACATTCACAAAGCAACAAAAATAATTCAACATTCCTAAACTCAGGATGTTATTGAACCCTCTAGAGAAGACAGTTCAAGAGTCAATAAAATTGTTTAGATTCTTAAGAATGAGAAATAGAATAATTAACCAAAACAGACTATACATTTTTCTGCAGAACAGAAATAAGGTATATGACTGTTATCAATCACCAATTAAAGAAAATTCAAAAAAATAATCATGTTTATCCCTATTTAACCCTCCCTTAACTCTCTTTTCTTCCAGGGGACCCCTTGGAACCAAAGGAAAGATAAAGAGAATTGTCATATCATATGCCTAGGAAGTGATTGCATATTTTCCATTAGATGAGCAAACATAAATCATAGGATGGAGCAAAATACTGTAATTTAACTACATAATCACAACCCATGAACAAAGGGGAAAAAAAGAATGGTGACGTACCAGTTAAGGACAGGCAAGTCACTTCTCGACGGACATACCTCGTCATTGCCTGCAGATATAAGCAAAAAGGTTAACTTATGCTATGGCTTCGATATAGAAGAAAAATAACTACAAGATATTTGAAAAATAATAGACAAAAAGAAAGAGAAACAATTAAAAAGATGAAGTTTTTTCTCAACCCTCTTCTCTATTCAGTGATCTATACCACAATGCCCAACAGACTAGGTATCAATTGTGAGGAAGACAGAACAGCTCCATGTGTAAAAGAAACAGTTCATGGTACATCACGTTAACATAACAGTAAGGGGCCAAAACATGATTTCTTCATGACAATTGACAAAGAAACATCCATCCACTTACTGCAGAGGAGCTGTTAAATCCAGGAGATTCATAATTTTCTCTAATAAACACAGTAGTGACAAAACAAAGTTGAGAACATGCCTGTACTGCCCGTGATGCAGCATCATCTGGCTTTGATGAGCCATCGTCAGAGAAGATATTTCTGAAATAGAAACATTTCCAGTATTATTGACAAGAGAAAATATAGCTCACAAGGTCAATAAATAAGTTCTTCTGAATAGGCAGAGATTAACAGAGTATGGCCAATCCAAAGTCACAATCCAATTATGAACATCAAGCTGACTCTGAACTCCTAAACTTTTCTTTTATTTACAACAAAACGTACCCTAGAGAATATCCTTTGTTCACAATGATTTAGTTAGGCAGGGCTGCAGAAGGTCTCACCTCCAAATCACATTTTGTAGTTCATCCCGTTTAGCCTCTGGAAGCAAGGCAGCATCATAGGCAACAATATTTCCGTAGAATATCTTTTCCAGTTCTTTCATCCATTTTGACAAGAGTAAGTTTACCTACCATTGCATAGACCAATGAGTAACAAGTGTGGTAGAGAATATTAAATGACGAAAATGACATTTGCAATCTGGTCTAAAACTACTGAAGTTTAATGGATGCCATTTGAAAATAGAGCAATTTTCCTATCCTCCTATATCTCTACATACAAACATTATTCGCCCACTAATGAATGGCAAGATATGGAAACAGCAATTCAGCTTTGATTCTAGTTGGAACACAATATGACCTGACAATATAAGCCCAATGATGATTGATAAAACTGAAAACATCAGATTAGCTTTAGAGCCTACTCGGAACGACATCATCATCCTGACAGACGCAAACTGACAAAAGGCACAGGTATAAACCTATTGTCCACTGTCTCATATATACAACTGATCAATACTAAAGCTTTTATGGTGAACAACATAAAACACTAAGACAACATCTAAATCAAGTAATTTGTAGTCTTCAAACAAACCACAAAAAAGTGACCTAATTGGTAGAGTAAGTAAATGCCTAGGCTAATGGAGAGCTCAAGTGCGGTTTCTTTTGATATTCTTCTCTTTCTTTTTAAGTAAATTACATACAATAGATAGGTCCAAAGCAAATTCTAAGTAGGAAATATATAAAGGTCAAAGATAATGACCACAAACCCCAGCTTTAGATACTCTCAACTCCACGTCATGATTGTAAATCTCATACAGATATTGACCAAGCTCGACACCTTCCTTTCCCTCTTCTTTCAAGCGACGTAAACAAAACCACATATGAAGAACAAGCAGCGAGAATGTCATTCTAAAGGTCTTCTCCAAGTTAAACACTGTAACAAAACAGAGAACAATAATGTAACCCTTTATATAAATCTCAAAATACACAAACACACAGTATACTAATTAACATTTTATGGCTTTAACATATTAAGGCCTGCAGCTAATAATACATTTGCTTTTAACAGATGAACATTTGCATGAGAGCAAGGGCTAACCATCATAAATGACGGGTTTATCAACTTGTGAAACGACTCGTTTGTAAATCACATTTGCGCCGCGGATAGACTTGCTTTGTTTACTATAAAACAACATGACCTTCAGGATAAAACGTTTTATGCCCTCGTACTTTGGTTCATCGATTCTGAGAGGAGAGTCCGGCGCCAAAGCCAGTGAAGCAGGCTTAGACCAAAACATTTTATCCAAACTCACCTGCCAATAAGAACCCCCAAATTTTCAAATAAACACAATAAAAATTTAAACTCCAAGTGATCAACTAAATAGCAAAAGCTGTAATTTCAATACCACCGGTTGTTTCGTAGGACGAGGAGCGGGTTCCACCGAAGCAGCAGCAGCAGTGGCCATGGCGTAGCTTTGGCGCGAAATGGCGTGGAAATTATTTCTCTGTGTTATGGAATTCAGTGACCTCACTGCTCTGCTCCATCTTGGTAACATCTTCAGTTTACAAACTACGTCGTTTCAGAGATAAATTTAAGTAAATTAGAGGTTAGAAAGCGTAAGAGAAGTAAACTCTAAAGATCTGCCTGTTCGTTAAGGTTTCATTATGAAGCTCTGGCTGTGATTGAAATCACGCTGTTGCTGTTTCTAAGCCCTAAACCCTTCGAGCTCTCGAGGAGATGGAGAAAACTCAGCAGATCTAACGGCGGACAAACGATCAAGGACGCTAGACTTATTGTACCATATTTATCCACGTCAGCTAACTTCGAACCTAATATCAATTAAAACAATTGAAAATGTTTTTCTGATGCTTCTATAGAACTGCTTTTGTTTACAAAAATTATTATTATTTTTATTATTATTTTGAATTTATTCCCATACACATACATAAATTAAAATCTTATTTATTTTATTTAAAATGATCATCCAAACAAGTCACCCTCATTAATCAACTCCTTTTTAATCTATTTGATAGATAAATGGAATACAACCTTAAAAAAGTCACACGCTCAGCATAATGATAGAATAAAAAATGTTCCCGTTGATGATCACCCTGTCCTAAAGAACGAACGGTATAAGATTTACCATAACATGAAAAAATTTTGATCACTTTATATTGATAATGGCAACAGCGTCGAAAGCAAATAAAATCCGGCAAGCGTTACATGAATACTTCTCAAGACTCGGCCTCCAGCGATACGCTCACCTCACGGAAACGACAGACAGCTTGAGATTGATGGTTAACCTAGACCTACAAAACTGGTGATTATGGGCTATTAATTTACAGTTCTCTCGAGAAGAAAACCCCAGAAACTAAAATACATTACATAAAAGCTCAGCATGGCAACCGACAAGTTTGATTCTGTGAAAGCATTACAACATCAGAGGTATTGCCGAAGGCTTTCGCCGCTCATGGATTCCATTTCCTTGATAATATCTTGTGCCAGAGATTTAACAGGCAACTCTACATCCTCAAGCAATTCTCCGAGGAAGGGGATAGTTTCGGCCAGCAATACTAAATATTCTTCCTTCAAGTTCTCAACGAAATACTTGATTATTCTCAGTCCCAGAATTCGAGACCGCACCTTTTCACTTCGAGTTTGCATTAATACCTGCAACGTTAAAAAAATTTATATAATGCCATGGTGTCAAACTGTCCCAGCAGTACTTGAAAGACACAAATAAGAGAGAGGGCCATGAGAGTTTCTTTTAATTTATCTTTTTTTTAAAAAAAAAAAGATAAAAAACTCAAAAATATATTAATGAAGAAGATGTAAAAACAAATAGCAGACCAACTGTCCACTCAGAAAACAAAGATTACCACTATTTGGGCTATACAGGAATATACCCAATCACCCCCCATTCAAGGTTAGAATCAATTATAACTTCTATCCCCAGGTCTTTTAATTTACCTATCCTCCAAGTATTTGAAAAGGTCGTAAAAGATTTGAGTGCCTACGCTAAATTGGGTAAAAAGTCCAAAATACTGCCTATTTTATGTTCAAAATAGTAGACTTTGTAGTGACTTTCAGCGTTTCCCACAAGACCCATCAAAACTAGCTCTCTCTGAGATCACACACAATTCAAGATATTTTCCATATTTTAGTAAGCTAAAATCGTCCATAAATAAGGCACATCTTTATCTACTTTCTAATATGATCCCGACGACTAATTAAGGAATGGACCAAATATACTTTATATTTAGGATGCCTTTTAGGCACTTCAAATTAAGGTCCCAAAGTTTTCTTGTATTAGTTGTCAAATCTAATTGTCTATTCATTCCTTCCAACAGTAGTGGAAGGTGTCAGACTCAGTGACTTGGAGACTCACCTCATGGTTTAGTGGTTTCCATAGAAGGTCAGTTCCTGCAGTAACAGCCATTTGACCAATACAAACAACCAGCAAGTCATCAACTTCCTTCACAGCAGGTACATTCAAATGCTCCTCCAAACCAGCTGGTGGTTCTGCTACAAGCTGTGAGACAATGGGTTTCAATAACACCTGCAAAAAGGTGAAGGTATATATCAAAAGCAGCAAATTAGGGAATAAAAGGTGAAAAAATCAATGAAAGGCCTCTTCAAAAGGGAAACACTGAACCACCACAAATTGAAATGAAGACCATAAATGTGTATGGCAATATATTTCATGGATAGATCTTTTGTTTCCTAGCAAAAGAAAAATATATTTCATGGATAAATGGTGAAAAATCCGAATATGCAATAGTATACTTTTTTGAAAGAAGAAAAACAAAAGGAGAATTGCACTTGATCTCAGCCAAGAGGAATATCTTTCTTGTCAGACGACCACTGAAATCATCCAATAGCAACTTCTAATTGGCTTGCCGAAAAATAAGGAGAAACCCTTAAACTTGTTAGAAACCAGCATACAAAATGCACTTCACCTCACCGAAATTCAAATTCCCCAACCATACTTCAGAATGTAACAATAACTGTCTAATATATATTTTGAAATGAAAAGCAAATGAATTAGGTAATATTGAAGAGCACACTAGGTTTTAGCCATGAATATAACTTCATTGTTGACTATTCCAAGAATGCACTGCAAAATATTATGGATTGAGATTTTAGTCTGGTTGGTTCAGCATTAATGACTTTTTAAATAGCTGCAATACCATTATCCTAGTTCCAAGCAACAATAAACGTAGCATATGACTAACCTGGAAATTTGTGGAGTTGAGGAACTTCAGGCTAGCAGTATCATAGAGAAAACATTTATGTAACGATGATATCACCAATGCCCTGAGTTGCCAGTGACTAATTGATAAAGAACCATTTTGTTCTTTTATGATGCCTCCTTCCTGAATCCTCGCCTTCTTCTTTTTTCGAGTTGAATTAGCCGTGTTTACACCCCTGGCATCAGTAAGATGCTGAACGCATCCCTCAAGCAAGTATTTGAAGTAGGGAACAAACAGAGACCTGGACATGAATCACCAAGCAAGAGCCACACTCAGAAAATAAATGAAAGCCTCAAATTTCTAAGAAAGATAGAGTAACTGCTAATTAGCAGGAAATGTTTACAATCCACAACTTCAAGATAAAAACTATTGACAGATCCTTATTGCAGCACACTAGGTCATAAAACACCACCTCTGATCAAAACTATAAGAAAGATCCATGTAGCCACTGACAGCTCATAAAGCTTGAATTTACATGAGATAGGATCATAACTCGACCACCATTGTATGCATTTCAGCAACGCGAGAAAGTTTAAAGGCACATCATCGAAGGGCAAAGTATAGCAAAGAAAGAGTAGAGCACCTAAAGATGAACATAGGTAAGTACACATGAAGTTGACTCACCGATGGCTCTCAGCAAGTTTATTCACAAGGCTGTAGAAAGCTATTGCCCTATCTATACTTTTGCTTTTCATTGAGCCAATATCTTCCACATCTGACTCTGACCATTCAATAATTCTGATAAAAAGAGGCCTAAACATTGTCTCAGTTAGCTTCATTGTAAGCGAAAGCACTGTACTGATGACACTCTTTTCTACAATATCAATGTCTTGAATTGAAACACGGTGTTGACGGCGAAGATCAAGAGCAAGGAGGCACTGGTCAAAAATCTTTCCATGGAAACCACCAATAGATGACCTATCCATTCTACTAATGACATTTCCTAGAATTTCGAATGCAATTACCAAGCTTGAATCCCCAGCCTCAACAGCACCAGAATAAATCTTCAGCAAAGGCGGCAGAGCCAGTCGAACCTAAAGAGCAAAGGTCGAAGATTATACTGCTGCACCAGATGAGGGATGAATAGCAAGCATTTCAGATCAAAGTCAATATCCAACATTTTAATAAGAACACTTACTTGGATCTTGTCTGTGAGAAGCCTTCGAACTACATCAGCTTTTACTTTCAGTTTTGGATCTGATCCTGGCAGATATTCAGGGCAAAGCACCAAAAGTTCCATAATATCTCCAAGATATGGGTTCAAAAAACCACCAAGTTTGTCTATAACTGCCTCAAGAGTAATGAGAACAGATGCCATGAGAGATATTCTCAGTCTCTTATCCTCATTACCTTCATTTTTCACATCCACATAGGTAGAGATTTCATGTGACTTCTTTCTCACATTCTCCATAATAAGAGGCAGCTCTGCTAATGCCTTTAGTCCTAACACATTGACCAAAGCGCCAGTAGTTCTTAGACAGCTGGAAGCTAGAGCCAAGTTGTGAGAACTAATACTATTGGTCACAGACGCGAGGCACGAGTTGAAGACAGAATCATAAGAAGGAAATCTTTTTGCCAAAACTTCTAGCGTTGAAACTGCTGTCAGCTTCAATGAAATGTTAGATTCTGCAGTGGAATTAACTAGCAGGACAACCTCCAAGCACATTTTGCTAAAAGATTCAAAAGCATTATCGTCCAGATGAAACCAACAACTATTTGAATTAGGATCAAGTTCTCTTCTCCGTTTATGCTTTGGTTTAGCCAAGTCAAGGTCAGTTGCTGTTTCACAAAGAAGTCCAAGAGCCTGCTCACAGGTACAAATTTCTCCGTTAAGCAATGAAGCATACAGGTTCACAGGGGCTACAGACAATTGAACCTTCAGCCAATGAATCACCGCTTGAGTGAAACATTTGTGTGCTCAGAAAGTAATGATAATGATAACATGAAGCTTGAAAATGGAACAGGTGATGATTTGTGAAACAATTCACTGAATATTTATTGTGTTACACACCTGAGTATGCAACAAATGCGTCCACAAATGTATGGCACTCAAATGGAAAGTTAAAGGATAACGTGCCTTGACTTGCTTTAAGCACATGCAACAATTTGGTTGTGCTACATAATTTTTGTTATAAAACTTCCAATTTGCTGTCTTCAACAACTCATGTCTATTCCTACAGCTTTTATAACTTCTTATCTTTTATATCTCTTTATAAGAGTAAACTTCTACAAAATCAATGCAAGGAAATCAATAAAAGAGCATTTTCACTGTACTCTCGGTCTTAGGAACCCAAAAATCAATTTTCTACCACCCAACTGAGACATGTTAGATAAACTCCTCAACTAAGCATTTCTATTTCACAAAAGTTAAATCACAATAAATAACCACATACCTTCTTTTTCACATTGCCGTCTGTATTGCCGAGTAAATTAACAATGCCTCTAAAGTAAGCTGCGGGGTTCATGACCTTAGTAACAGTCCTCAAGACAGCATGCATACACTCCTTTAGATCTTTCTTAATGGTGATGGGTACACTCATTTGCTTTTTTCTTGTTTCAACAAATTGCAGGAGAGAAACAACCTGCTCCATAAGTTGTTCAAGTTCTCTCTGTAAAGTTAAAAGTACTCATAAGATCAGAGTTTTGAAATGGTGTTGTTCAAGTTTTCTCTGTAAAGTTACTCATAAGACCAGAGTTTTGACATGGTGGAAATCACAATTGACTGAGTTTTGCACTCACAGTTCAAATAGGTCAGATATATGGTGATTTATTATATGTTATCACAATGATTTCATTCCTTTATCAAAACAGCAGATGATAAACTCCAAAAGAATGACCCATGGAAAACATAGATTACCTCAAGTTCTCATAAGTCATATATTATGGGGAGTATAGACCCAGCAAGTCCAAAATGAAAAGCCATACAGCACGTACCACTTCCATCAGAATGCATAATTATACAGAAGAATATCTTATCCGGACAACCGTTATGTCTACGATGTCCAAGATTGATTTTCACTAATAATTCAAACTCCAACTTCCCAAAACTTGCGCAGATTGGAGGTACATTCAATTCTGTTGGGAACTTATATAATGTAATTAGCAGCTATACTATTCTGATGACATATGCAAATGATAAACCTATTTCTGAATCTAATAACTCAATTCATAAAAGGAGGCCCCAAGTTCCTTTCAAGATATTTGACCAGTATACCCCCTTTTTTACAAAGAAAATGATCTAACCAACAAAGATCAAGGAATTGATCCAAGGCCTTTCTCAAAATAAAGTTTATTCAATGTTCAAGGCTTAGTAAAGTTCATAAGAACAAATTCTTACCTGAATGTTATCTGAATCTTCCTCTGATCCAAGCTTGAATGCAAATTCTGGATCATGCATTTTGTGTGAAATGAGTTCCATGGCGCACAGCAATTCCATAAGCATTTCTTGGCCTAAATTATCAATTCCTACTTTGTGAAGCATCATAACAAGAGAAGGAAGCCATATGCCGCATGGATATTGCTCACAAATTTGCAAGGCAAAGGCATATTCCCATTCCCTTTGTGCAAAAGATGCAAAACTCTGTGAAGAACGCGCATCGTTAAGGTAAGACAATCCTTTCCTTGAGACTAATGAATGGAAAAGAAGGACAAACAAAGAAGCCAAGCTATCACATTCTCCCAAAGTCCTGCAGAAAGTCATGTCAGTTTAAGCAGAAACTAAGAACCAACAAGAATAATATAAGATTCATCCAAATAAAACCTTAATAGATAGAGGACAATTGACTGTCGTCGGTGCTCAGCGACCTCAGGCAAAACATCGACAAACACCTGAAGGAAAAATTTAAGCAAATTTAGAGCAGAAACAAGTATCAGAGCTGTCAACGGAGCTCGCACTATTATGCATTACCTGAAGTATTTTGTCCTTGTCGTCAGTTTTTGACAGCCAACAAGGGACAATTGCAGATATGAGAACCTCAAAGACATGTTGTGAATGGCTGTCATTCTATAAAGAACAACAAAATCAGTATATATACTATTAATAATATTTCAAAGAATAGTACAAGTTAAAATTTGTTTCAGAATCCAAAGTTGACTTTTAGCAGTAGTTTTGCATGGTGGTTCAACGTTACCTTGGCTGAAATACTTGAAAGATGCTCTGGAACTTTTGCACAATTTCATATATATTGTTTTATATATATACATAACACTAGCATCAACTACCGAAACTAAAAACTTTAAAATAAAAAATTTAAAAAAAAAAAGCAAATTATCATTCTTTCCCTACAGAACAAAAATAAAATTAACAGACCTGGGTGATGGTCGCTTCTCCAATAACAGCAAGTATATCTAATATGTGCTCCAATATTTTGTCTGGAACAACCTTTGCTAGGGCGGATAGCAAAGAAAACACGTGGTTTCTGGTGACCCCATCATTTATTGAACGAGCACAATCAACCAACATCTTAACATTGACTTTATTAACAATGTCATCCTGACATGAAAGATGTGTCAAATGAAATCAAATGTATAAAAGCACAAACCAAAATGTCATTCCTAAATACTGATCAGATTTCCAAATAACACATTCAGACAACAGTGGAATACCTTTAAGGGAATAGCATGTAAGAGTGACGCACTGATGTCTTCAAGAACAATTAACAACTTCTGCTGAATGTAAATCAATGTTGTTGAAATGGTTTGGCAAATTCCAGATGAATGGATCCACTTTTCATCTTTGGCAATAGCAGCATCTTGTTGTAGCCAGTCATCAGAAAAAACTTTTCCAAGAAGCTTAAATAAGGGCCCCAGAAGCAAATCCCTAAAACCATTAAATTGAATAAACTAAAGAACATTATATAGCCTATAATAAACCATAGCTCTACAAATTAATGTCCTGAACCAGATGCAATTAAGAAACAGACCTGTTTGCCATATCTTTCTTTAGTAACAGTATATCAAGGAGTGAACTAAGGAAAGAGAGAGCATTTTCTCCTCTATAAATCACATCGGCATGGAAGTTGCACTTCTGATGTTCATCTGATTTCTTTTTCTTCTTCCCATACGCTGAACCAATAACAAGACTTTCCTGCTTCAAAATTGGATCAAGTACCTGGCCAACTGTGGAGCACATAATCTGCCATATCCAAATGCAGAACCAATCAATGATACATTGCTTAATCAGACTACGAAAAATCCCCAAGAGAAACCTTACTTCTAATGACAAACATTTAGTTCATAGTGTTTAAAGCACAAAATATTCTTAAGCATATTTCAGACTTGTCTTTCAATTCACCTTTGCCACCATCAAAATCAGTTTCTTTTATTGGGAAATTTAATAGAAGAATTGATTTCAAGCAATTTAGCAGTGCAAATTCTATTCATGTAGATTGTGGATTCAGTCATGAAAGATATGATCCTTCAGGCTCAAAAAAAATAAGAGACTAGTAGCAAAGCAGCAACATTACTCCCCCAACACCTCACTAAACCCCCACCCACCTCTCTCCCCCCACAGAAAACAAGACCAACCAAAAACAACAAAAGAAGGGCAAAGGCTCCTCCCACGCCAAATGACACCAACCACAAACAAGAAAAAAAGAAAGGCACCAGAACCCCTAAAGTTTACAATTTGTGTCTTCGATCCTGTTTTTAACCACTCCTACCTTAGTTGCCAGTTTTTGGCATTACAACCGAAAATCAGTCAACAAAAAACTGCTTTATTAATACAATTCAAATTTCAAGGTTAATGCTAAAGACTACAAGGCAGGTTTTTTTTTTTTTTAACTTAAAAAAAAAAAGAAGGATCTATTGACATTTGGGCATACAATGAGGGCTGACTGTCTTTGGCAGCCCCACCCCACCACACACCCCCCCCCCCAAAAAAAAAAAAAAAACCCAAAAAAGGGAAAAAAAACAAATTGCAGTAAAATCTGAACCTTCTTTCCCACATAATTATCCATATTTATCAAGTGGAAGAATACAAAATGAAGACTGAAGGTTATGCATTATTTTTTACAGTAACAAATACTTTCAAAAGAAATAATTAATTAATTAATTAAAATAAGAATAAGGAACAAACATTTAATCGCAGTAAGGCTTCTCTAGCTGCATCTTGCACAGCACCGTTAGCATGCCGAAACAGAAGCACAAGGTGACGAAACAGATACTCCTGCTCGACAAAAGAAAATGAATGAGGTCCCATGAAGCAAGAATCGTCGGACAAACCAGACAACATTTTCCTATTACTTGTTTGGAAAAACAAAAGATTATTTCGATTTTATGTTAACTCGTTTACTTTATGTCGGAAAGAGAAATTTCTTCGGTTAAAGTTTCATATATTCAATGATATCCCAAAAGTATTGCCAATAGTTCATTCAATAATACTTGTACATCTATTGGTTCCTAAACATTTATTTCCTATTACAATTTTATTATTTTGCATGCACACATGCACTTGATCTATTGATCACAGAGGTGGAGCAGCACAGGGCTCTTCATACACTATTTTCTGCAAACAAATTGTTTAAAGTTCATAACAATTCAGGTCTCTACCTATTCATTAAAACTTTTGAGAAAGTATGAAACCAACGGATCTTTAACTCAAATGAAGATGTTGAAAAGTGTAAAATCAATGGATCAATCAAATAAAATTAAGAAAGGATAACATAATTACACAGTATAACACAACTGAGCTCCAGAATCATGCCAAACTCCAGGATTAGGCTCAATATTATTGCATACAGTATAATAACTCCATTTTCGATGTATATGTAAAGTATTCGTAAAATAACCGAACTAAAATCATTTTTCTCTTTGCCAGAATGTGGAAGAAAGGGTTTATTGCTTAAGTACATTCTAAGCAATTTTATTTTCCTCTGCATCCTCTTCTGTTCCTTGAGGAATTCTTTGATGTCCATTTATTATATATCTTACTATTAGGGAAGGTTACCAAGCACAAAGAAAACAAGTTACTATAACAAGCTGCCATCGCTAGCAGGTAAGTTATCATAGAAATCAATAAATTGCCCATGCTATGGCCATGTATTAATAATGGTACCTGCATGTCAGTTGTCAATCCAGCGTAAAATTTACTGCTTAGCTTTTGCAAAACAGCAATGCAAGGTTCAATAACAGCAGGATCTTCTGGAGACATCATCTCCACCTGAAAGGATAACGACATGAAAGAAAATGTCAATGAAACACAGCTAATGCACCTGTATTGGAAAGAATCTAGAAAATTACAGATAAGTTCTTACTTGCAATGCTTTCACCAAATAGACATTAAAATCGTGATTGTCCAATGAGGAGAGTGAAGTGCAGTTCTAGTACATGACAGAATTTTCATCAAACACAAGAAAATAAGATTCATTTTTCTTAATAAGATTCATTAAGCATTGATAATTGAAGGTTGGGGGGGGGGGGGGGGGGGGAAAAAAATGCTATTTACCTCCAAAAGAAGGCACAAGATTCTGATTTCATTTTCTGACAATTTTGGGGATGAACTATGTTGACTGCGCCTTTCCAGAAGTAAAGACAAAAATGACCTGACATCTTTGACATGCAGAATGGCACTGCCCAGCCCTTTGAGCATAGACAGAATCATTAACTGCAAAAGGTATCATTTCCAATCAAGATTTTTCCAACCAAACATTATTGCCAACCTAAACAATAACAATTAAAAACAACTCAAAAACTGGATTTTCTCAAGAACAAACTAAAAGGGCAAACCTTCCCAAATGCAGAAAGTTTTAAAGCAGAACCCAAGATGAAAGCAATAGTTTTATCTTTCGTCTGTTGATCAAATCTGAAACAGCATATGAGGGGTAAACAGGCAGGAGTGTTAAGCTAGTTCAATAAACAAAACAGTAAATAATTTGGCAAAATTCCAAAACTACTAACATATCACACAATAAATGAACACACGGAACTTAAGGAATTCACATAAATGAATAAGCACAAATTATTACAAGGTATGAGCTGAAAATAATAAATTTAGTAGAAAAGAAACTGAAGCTTAATATTAAAAGCCCTTGCAGCCTGGAACGAGTAAGCCACAAACAGGTGTTCGAGACAGGTAAAAAATGTAAATGTACATTAGACCCAATAAACTTGAGTTCAGCAGATGCAATATGGCAAACAATATGGAAGAACTTTCTGCAAGCTAAGGAAATTCTTATAACAAACAAGAATTCATTTGAAAAAAGAAAGAGAAAAACAAAAAGCAAAAGAATTCCTGGGTTATTTGTAGAAACTGAAATAATTCCAGAAGTAGCTTGTTTCACATGGTACACGGTTAAGATCATAAGTTGTTTAAGGCATGAGTCAGGCTCCAAGCAAAAACAAAGGAAGCTGTTGCACACTTATGACTGCTGGAGCATGAATTGTTGTTTCCCTGAACCCAGCCTTCAGATTCCTCCACACCAGCCATGCATGATTAAATTTCTTATAAGACGCATCAATAATATAAAAAGAACCTTGATCACAGCACAGGGTAAATACTAGTGAGAAAAGCATTTGTGCTAGTCATTGCTCTGGTGGCCTAAACAGAAAACAATGACTGCAGAAGCGTCACAATATTATAAACCACACATCAAAAATGCATGAAATTACTCAAAATAGCACAATCATCATCTAGCAAATGCTATTTATTCAATAAGATGATTATTTAAAAAAACAAATTGCAGATGGTACCCAATATATATGGGTTTGTGCATTTTCAAGATATCAGGAATGAGCAAACATAATAATTCCCACAAGTACCACAATTTTAATAAACTTAGTTGAATACCTCTGTCCAATACTCTCTGGCACTAAAAGACTATTGCAGGATGAGCTGAGCAAAGAAGTCATAAACGAAGCCAGAAATTTCTTGTCTGATAATATAAGCCTTTTTTGCTGAGCCATCAAGCCCAGAAGATCATCAAGAAAATGAATCCATAATGCAGTGCTTCCTGTCATTGATAACATTCAAAATATAACAACAATCTTTTTTTTTTCATAAGAAACAAAGAATACCGTATCAATACAACCAAAAGGATGGAAGATACGAAAGAGGATTGTCGACAAAGAAAACAGAAATTAGTGAAAATCAATTCCATAAATAAAGACATCAAAAACACCTATTTATAGACAGCAAGTATAACCATTCATTTCCTAATCCAAAACATATCAACCCCAACAAAAAATGCCAAAACCCATCCCAGTCAGAAGTACAAATAAAATATACATTAAAAAAGTATACAGAGATGGAAATACTAACAATATGTACAATATATTGGTAAAGGCATTGATAATCATGTGGCCGAGCAAAGTTTAATGTTATAGAGATCATACCATTTTTCTTGCTAGAAAAGTCGAAATGGCGCCACAATGCATATAAACCATCAATGCAGCCCATGGCAGCCACTCTCATCTCCTGAAAAAGAGAGACAATAGACCACAAGGAATCAAGTCATTGTACGTCTTCACAAACAGAACTAAACAAGAAACTAATGAAAATTCATCATCTCAATAGGAAACAATAAACAACTGTTTTTGAAAGACCGCAAGAACATACAGTAGCCATAAGGAAATAAAGATCAGGGAGACATGGCTATACCTGGTTATCACTAGCCAGTGGAATTAGAACTGAAGGAAATTCAGCAAGAAGTTCAAACAGCAGACTATCATCTGCCTGAGAACAGAGAAAAGTGAAGCAATGGAGACTCTCGATCTGGACAGAAGCAGGAACATCTACAAAGGTAAACATACATGATAAGAACAAGATATAAACCATGACGAATTAGACAACTGGTTTCCCATTCTAAAATTTTTACGTAAATTCCCTCATTATACATCCAGAATACCCATAATTCCCTGATAATTCAGAAAAACCATTTGCTAGGGAAAAGATCTAAGGAAAAACAATTCATAATCAAAATCACAGAGAGACTAACTTAAATAGAGAAAAGAGGGGGGGGGGGAGAGGAGGAGAAAAATACCTCTCTTGCAAACCACTCAGAAATTGTAGATGCAAGGAAGAATTTTCTATGTTCAAAATATAATGCATATGGCAGGTATCCCAATATTAAAACCATGATGTAAAATATTCTATGACCCTTGAAATAAAGTACATTATAGACGTTAAAACTTCTGTGAAATCAATCTTTAGCCTAACAATCCTCACTGCAATACTACCATCGTCAAGCGTGAGATGATTGTATCCAATGGGGATAGTCCAGTTGGTTCCACCCTTTTAGTAGAAACAAGAGGTCTAGGAAAAGTTTTCCTCTCATAACCACCTTGGAGAGTGGGTAATTTCTTTAGTATTTGTTTGTGCATGGGATGGGACGGGGTGGGGTTAGGGTGTGTGAAATGTATTAAATAAATAAATAAACATAAGAGGAACAAGTAGCATAGACAAAAATTAAAAGCAAGCACCTTCTTCTGTAAAAAACTTGGACAGGAAACGAACGAGAGAGACTTTGCATTTTGACACAAGGTATTGTCGATGTTCCTTGAAAACGTGTTTCAAACGCGAGTTTGCAAAAAAGATAAACAATTCTTCAAGTCTGCTATACCACCTTTCATTGACATCCTGAGGGAGCAGAGAGCAGATATTTTCAACAGTCATAACAAGATAGAGAGTATTACAATAAGCAACTATGACAAAAAATGACCACTTGACAACGCAACCTCAGAAGGCAAGAAAAAAACAGTGAGTCAGGAAGAGAACCAACCAACAAGCCATCTGCAGGCATTGCCAAAATAAATGCCTCTAGTAACTTCCAGAATCCGTAAATCAGCAATTTTGTATTCAAAGCCTCAATATCAGTATCAAATAGCTGATCTAGAAATTTTCTGCAGTCCCAAGACAGGATTTCTGCACTGAACTGTCAATCAAAAAGTAAAAATAAAAAATGAAATCACATTGACGGAAGACAGAATGAGAATCAGGAACATTTGCACAATTAGGAAAACCAATGAGAAACTACAGCATCCAGTGAATTCATACCTCAATCACGGAACCATCAACCCCATATTCAAAGACTCCCCATTCACTCTTCAGAACAGAAAAGCAAGCTTCAAAAAGTGCCAAAGACTGACCAATTCCTAACATGCAAAAGAAATATATAACAGAAGTTCTCCATAATTATATGAGAAACACTTATTAAGAACATAATAATTATTATGTTCAAAATGAAACATTGTCTAAGACAGTTAAATGAGATAAACAGATAGCAGATGGTAAAATAACCATAAAGTCAGATTTCAACTAAACAGGACCTATTTTGACAAGCTAAGTGGGCAAAAAATGAAAACTACAATAAAGTTGATAAACCTATGCATTTAACAGCAAAGAGGGAATATGGAAGAACATACTACTATTCTGCATCAGCAATGACTGCACGAGAACCATAAAGAACAGTGTCTTTGATAACTTAAAATTACTACAACTCTCAGTCAGCAATGACAAATACTCATCAGGATGCTTCAAGAATGTTTCTGCCAAACAGCTAACAATCTCCATGTTAATCGAAGAAAGGCTTCCAGGTTCTGATTTCTGCATTTTTTACCAGATCACAACTTCAGAATTATTTACAACTAACATACAATTAACTACTGAACTATCATAACTAACCAAAGCAATAGAATAAATATATAAGAAGATGAAGAAAAACCTTCAGGAATTTATACTAGTTTTACAATAGCTAACAAATATTATTTACTAATTCACTAGAACATCCTCCTCGTACAGATCAAGCTAGGGACACCATCATGAGCATAACTAGTTGGTAACACAATGATAAACTAATCAGGTGAACTTGTTTAATCAGATCAGATCACATCCTCAAAACATTATAAAAGCTAGAGACCATTTTTCTTCTTAGCATTTAGACAATATAATTATATTAGAACATTATTGAAATAAATGCAATGGCAATTACCTCCCATCGCAACTACATTAAAGAACTAAGAAATCCTCTATGATATCAATTGTTTCCATGGCTTTAACCACCTATCTCATTAAGGTGTATGCTATTAGCCCACCAAAACCCTTATTTTATATTTAATTCCATACTCAAGTTATACGAAAACTGGAACTGAGAAGTATAAAGATTACATTTTCTATCTTCATAGAGAGACAATTGGTTCTAAGAATTTTGTATGTCTATCTTTTCTTATGCAAGTCCAAGAAAAATCAAGACTCAAGATTCTGAGGAATCTCAACTTTCGTGACCTATTACACAACCAAAAGCAAGCTTTCTCACTAACTTCCATACCACAGTCCAAAAACCTTTAACAGTGCTAAGGGCTAATTTCCAACTATGCTACAAGTTTCAAGATTTTAAACTACAATCAATGTAAAAGTCACATGCAAGATATTTTACCTTCCTGTTGCTGGAAACGACAGCAAGATTATGGTAGAAAGGCAGCTTTTGTTCCTTGGCTAGCTCCAAAACCTTTAAATTTGTCTTCTGTGTCTGAGCAGAATTGCAATAAAAACAAATATCATCAACAAAACAATTTCTAGTGCTTGTTTGGTGGTAAAGTGTCAATTTTAAGAACCAAGAGACTGAAACACAAAAGAAAGAAACCTTTGGCAGAATAAGCAGTAATGGAAAAATCATGGCAGAAAGTTTCTTAAAATGATCATTCATGCCATGGAAACTTGATATGGCAATCTTCAGGCATGAAACAGCTACATCACCAGCTAGAGCAAATTTATCTGGTGAATCTGCAAGCATAAACATTAGACAGATTGAAGTGCATGACTTGCAGCACATTTTATTCAAAGTTATTCAACAAATTAAGTGAAAATTATTTTTTTATGAAAGATGTTGCTGGAGGGGAACAAACAGCTGATATTTATCTAATCTAGACCAGTGTACCCACTTCCAAGTCTAAGAATGAAAATGTCCCAAGACATCACTTGCAGGCGCCTGACTCAAAAATCTTTAGTTGATGAGTCGTTCTAGGTATTTGGCTCAACTGGCCAAAGAATACAAACTGGGGAGAGTCTGATATGTCAACATCAGTGACTCAACAAGCACCAAGTGAATTCAGAGTTCATTATCAGTGAGACCATAGCAATGGAACAACCAATGAGAATCAGTAAAATAGTTAGCCATCCACAAGTGAGATAAAACACCTTTTAAATATTTCTCTTTCACACCATTATTTTTTAGCAATGAATAGAAAGTGAGCAACAAGCAGCACTACACCATGAAAAGATTGTGGCAATTTGGTTCTAACAAAGCATGACCAAAGCCCCACGCCCCCCGCCGGGGGGTGGGGGGAGGTGGGGGAGCATAACCAAAACAATTAGCCCCTACTAAAATGTGAAAATGGAGTGTAAGAGCAGGAAAAAGAACAATCAAAGACATATCAATTGCATAAACCATACTCACTTGACACAAGAATAATAACGCATCTTTTAAGAACATCATGCAATCCTTCAAGAAGATCAGAGGGGCTTATCATTCCAGGCAATCCATCAATAGACAAGGCAGCCTGAACAACAGTTAGATCATCATCATGGAGCTGGTGCAAAATAGCATCTTGAATCGTCACAAGCCTCTGACAACAAGATATATGTGAAAAATCAAAAAATCAGAAGATCTCAAATCAGAAAACTTGTGGTCTGATATATATGATATTTAGCATGGCAACATGAATTAAAACAGAAAACTGCACATGCAAAACAGTTTGTCCAGCCAATCTCAGAAATTGTCCACTTAACCAACCTCCACACCAGGACTATAACACAGCATCTTGACAAAGCTAAAAAGTCAGGAATAGTTCAGTGACAGAGATTGAAAATGTGAAAAAAATCAAGGAAAAGATTTTCTGCTACAAAATCAAATATCTCAGAAGAAACAAGTGATAACCATAAGGTCTCCAACAATAACTAACAAAGAAAATAATGTGCTCGTTACAGAGATGGAAACTAAAGACAGCAGCTTCAAACAAAAAATGATATGTAGATACCACAGCTATTTTCCCAAAAAATTTTTAACTCAAATCTGGTGAATCTGGGGGCAGAACTATAAATATGAAATCCAGAAATCATGTTTCAAACAGAACCAAATGGCATAAGTAAAATTAGTTTGACGGCTACCTCTTATTGGTTGCACTTCTAAACAGAAAATCGAAGATTCAACCCAAGTGGAGGACCAGAGAAATGGTTTTGGTGGGAGAAGATGCATACCATTTTATTTGGTAGTAAGGACATAACTGATCCAAACTTGAAAAGAAATTAGAAACTATAAAGCAGCAACTTAGATTAGTTGATGCTACCAAAATATAATTCAGCTAAAGAACAAATTTAAACAAAATCCCAAGACCACTGCATAATGAAATTAGATGGTAACTTTGAGAAGTAAACGATATTTCCAACCGTAAAAGGATAAAAAGAGACAGGTATGAGATGCAATAACAACAAATCAATGTCAAGACCAACAAGTACATTATTGTCAAATATAGATCAAGAGACATCTGATAAGCTTGTACATAAGATATGTGAATGACATATCATAGAACATGTACTGATCTGTTCACTACGGATTACAGCTGAAAATAAAACGAACGTAACAAAGACAACTAAAAATACCTGTGAGTCAACGGCTTTTGTTTTCAGAACTCCCGATGAGTTCAAACCAGAGAGAGTGGCTCGACGGACCTCAGCCTAATTCACATTACATAAGCATAATAATTTAAGTATATGATTATAAGGGGAGAAAAATAGTACATAATGCTTATGGAATGCCATTGAATTTACCTTTGGGTGGTGCAAGGCAAACCATATTTTTGAATCTGGGATAGCCTCAGACACATCAATATTCCCATCCAACACTTTAGACAGAATTTCAAAACCCGTGTCTTCTTTCTTGGATTTCACTTTAGTTTCCTATTATGAACAGACAAGTCACAAACTAAAATTCAAAAGCAAAGAACAGAAAAGATCAATCCATCACATACCTCCAGAAATTTGCATACTGCTCCACGTAGTTCAAATGGGTATTTTGCATTAATAGCAACCAAGATCCTCTTGGCCCAACTTCCTGCAAGCAATCCATATAGTTTGTACAAATTAAATTACCAGCAAACACACAATAATGGTGTAAGAATGTTCAGACTGGCAGCCCTTTAATGCGATGCTGAAAATTAAGTGCAAGCAAAAATGGAAACAAAAATGAACACTCAAAAGATATATAAATATAACCTGACAATCAACTACACGCAAACGTATGAACTAAAAGACATGCAAGAATGCAAACCACATAGCTAAAGTTACAAATGCAATATAACCTGATGATGTTGAGTCGCTATCCTTCTGTGAGAGCCTCATGCAGGAGAAAAGAACATTTGAGACAACATGGCCAAGTAAATTCTTCATAGGAACTTTCTCTATTATTGATATCAAAGTAAGATGGCATAATTCATCAGAGGGACTGCATGTAACCAAACATGAATTTCAATTGATAACTTGAGCAAGATACGAACACATAAAGACCATTCAAAGACGTTATCAGGTACAAACCTGTAGTCAACCAGAGATGCCAGAAGCACAGCAAGGAACCTGTCAATATTGAACTCCTTAGAAAGTCCCAAAAGTATCTCAGCAATATCCCTGTAGATCAAGCACAAAATAGTCTTAGGAAATTCAAGCAAAGGAAATAGCAAACAGATATCAGATGCGGAAACGTTACAAAGGTTGAAAGATTACCGTATTTTCTTCAAAATGTCTAAGGCCTTCTTCGGGAACGTGTCGACAGGTTGCAACTGACAAAATTTAATGCAAACCAAAGTGAAGGGGCAAAACCAAGAAATAAATGCACTTATGCACAAACTAGTCTTCCACAAAACTGGTTCAAACAACAAATACAAAGTGATGTCATATTTAGGAAATAAAATATATCCAGTTTGCACCACATAATATTTTCAAGTCACACAGTAGAAATCAAGAGGCCAAAAGTATAAACATTTGAAAAAGATTTCATATTGTCCTTACAATGACTGACTCAATCATTACAAGAATGAGAGCGAGTGATTTTTCTATATTTTAAAAGAATGTACCATATGCTAATAATATCTCAATTTCATAAGGCATTGATTTTCAACTCCACCACCAAAGATGTTCTTGCTAAGAAAGTTGCTCTTTAACAAAAATGTACATTAAATGCAAAACCATCTTTTTCCTGCCAGGGCTCTAGAGAGAGGGGAACAACAAAAATTGTTGAGCTTTTGCTAAGCGAAAGAAAGCCAACGAGATGAACTACATAGCTAAATAACTGTGACAGTATATTTAAACAAATATTTGAATAAGCTCCTCTTATTTTAGCAAAGAAGTCCAAGCAATCCGCAGCTCTCACTTCCAGATGAATTCCTTCAAGTTATTGTGTTGAAGAGTGTTAATTAGTTAATTGACTCAGAATAAAAATAATACAGACAGTAAATTTTTTCAAAGATTAAAGCTAAGTAGATTGTATTGAGAGAAAAAGATTTGCAAAAGGCGAACAACTTGTGCACTAGCCCCAAAACACCCCCAAGAAATTGTATTGATAAAACCAACAAATAAGTATATATCACAATAAAACCACAGCTAACTGTTGAAAATTAAAATAAAATAAAGAAGAAGTGGTAAGAGACTAAAATCAATTCTATTTGGAACAAAACAAAATTCTAACATTTGACTACTGCGTCAACATATTAAGATTTCTGAGCTAGTGATCACAAATTAAATAGCTATATGGATAGAAGTACCTGGACAAGATTTATTAAAGCCATAAGGGATAGCCTAAACCATTGCAGGTCAGTCGACTCTTTTACATCTTCTTGAGCTATCTCAGCAATTGATCGAATCAAACTTTTAACAAGTTTAGGAGACAAAGCAACTTTATTTGCAAGTAAAGCAACAATCATCAAAGCTCCAGCCTACAAAACAGAGGTGAGTGACATTAGAGATTAAAAAGTAATAACAGAATAAATCTCTCAACCTTTTTATTAAAAAAAATTATAAAAATACAGCTCAGAACCTAAACATTGCAAACAGAAATTAACATAACAAAACACTCGGGAAACACCCACGATCCACTAAAGAAATCTAGATAATACAAGCACAATTAGAACAAAATAATATGCAGCAATAAAATATCACTATTAAAATAAGATAAAGAGCACAAAAAAAATATGCATCACGATACAGGAATATGGCTCAAATATGCAAATCAAAAACTTGGCCTCATCATTGCCAGCTATCATATTTATTTATTTATTTATATTTTGCAAGAACCTGTAAGCATCATCATTCATGAAGTACTATGCCAAACACTGATGATATCAGTATATCCAAATTTGAGTAAAAATTCCTAAACGTCACCTTGTGATCTGAACCTCCTTTGGTGCCAGGCTGAAGTCCAGAAACTACAAAGGGAAGGATTCTCTTCACAGTATCACTATCAACAGTGGTAACAGAACCCAAAGCCTCAACAACTACTGCCGTGCAAAAATTGATAGTGGGCCTTGAAGGTAAAAACTTCTTCGTAGGAGATGCCTGCACCAGAAAGTGATTTAGGCGACACCTACAACAAGATGTTCGACCAAACTACTGATATAATGTGGACCAGACACTCACATAGTTGCATAAAACCTCCAAAACACCCATATCACGAATGCATTGCTGCACTATAACCGTCCTAGGTGGTGGTGCACCTGAGACTTTAACGCCTTCCAGAAATTTCCATTTGTTATTTCTACAGTTCAAAGGAAATAAAAAATCAGGAAATTTCATTGATCCACAATATCAAATATAGCAACATCCAATAATCATGTAGTCCTCACCCTAAATTAAGTAACTGCACTATTCGAACAAAAGCATGGGTATCATGGTACGGTAGAGCACACAAAATTAATTCCTCAGTATTGTACACATGAATCCTGAAATTCCAACCAGAAGCACATCATAAGCAATAAAGAATAAAACACATTGCATAAATAAAAGCAAGTATACATATTTTTTTATAATATTTTACTTACTTGTATCTACGTATTAAGTACTCAAGTGTTTTGAGTGATGCAGGTAGTTGAAGATGTCCCGAGAGTAACCGTAAATACGAACTGATTGTCGCATTGATTTTATTATTCTCGTCTGTACCCATCAACTCCCTATCTAAATCTTTACTCTTGTGACTAAATAAATCATTCTTATAGTTTCTGAACCTTCCGTCTACACTTGTAAGAACCTCAAGACCTGAAAATCAAATTTACAACAACCAAAATGTTCAGATTATAATAAATTTCCAAATTTCACAACACTGAACAATAATTAGCTGTAGAACTCAAATATTACGCTAATTTTATAATCACCAAGCCTGTCTATGCAGGACTACAACGCATTAAGTCTTTCAAATTAATACATTCTAATCACAAACCATAAACAAAAGAAAAACTGGTTATCATTTCTTATTAACAAAATACTCGCAATTCGTTCAACTTGTACAAAATTTTAAAACAATGAAAATTATAAAAACCTGAAAGTGCGATATTAAGAATAGTGTCGACATCGATATCAGCAGCTTCTTTAGAGTTAAACAAAATGGAAGGGCGCGTGAAAGGTCTCTTGAGGGGCTCTTCATCGGCTAGCACCAGAGACTTGATAGCTTGTAACTGAGAGGCTATTGAGGTAGCCATGATTGCCTGTGAATATAAGCTTCGCTGTAGCTTCGGCAATTAAGCGGAGAAACCAAATTTGTATAAACATGTACTGTCAGCTTGGAAGCTTGATTTTTATGCGGAAGCTGAAAGGTGATCAGGGGTTAGGGTTTTAACTTCGTAAACGGGGGAACAGATGAGGGTTATTTGGTCTTTTAAATTTTTTCATGATTAATTTTTTATTTTTTAATTTTTAATTTTTAACTTTTTATAAGCATCAGGGCTGGGTTCGGGCCGGCTCATTGGAGGCAGCTTTTATTTATATTTTAAATTATTATAAATTTAAAATAAATTAATAATTAACAAGTTGTTATAATTATAAATAAATTAAAAAATAAGTATATTTAATTAAATTAATTAATAAATAAATAAAATTTTAATATTTTTTAATAATAAATTCTCTAATTTAAATTTTTTATGAATTAATTAAATTATAAGAAAGAGTTTAATATTATAATTTTATCTTTTCTGAAATATTATTGATTTATACATTAAGAATTTAAGTTTTTTATTTATATTTTTTAATTTTAGTTATATTATTCAAATTTATAAAAAAAAATTAAAAATAATAGATCTAAGTTTGGTTGAGACATTTTTTCTTGACCCCATTGTACATATCCTCATGTGTGAGGGTTAGCCTAGGTTTTTTTTTTTTTTCCTATCCAAAATAACAATAAGTATTTAGAAGAAAAAAATATACATTTTAATTTTAAAATTACTTTTGAAATAATTTGTTTTGCTCTTTCTCTCTTATTCTTTATTTTTTCTTTAGTAATTTAGATACATTTGGTTGATAGATAAAAGATTTGAGAATTTAAGTAGATCCAATGATCCATCTCAAAAAAAGTTATATTGTTATAAGACTAATTAATAAAAAATAAATGCATGTGAAATATGATTACAATATGCTGAACAATGGGCCTCCGACACTATTCGGAGAATTTAACTTGGCTGAACTAAAATTAGGCCAATCGGTTTAGTTCAATTCTTTTTTATATTTTATTTTTTTTAATTGTTTTAGGTTGATTTTGATCTTAGAATCAACACATTGAACCGAAGAACAAATTAAAGATAGTAATTTTTTTAAAAAATAAAACCAACAATTTAAAAAGAAAAAAGTTAACCGACTCAAAATTGAACTGCTAATTTTCAGTTCTCTATTTATTTGGCCGCCCCCAATTAGGCCCCCGGAAAAGTTTACGGGCAACAGATGAGGGCCCCATTTTATATTGTAGAAGTCTGACGAGTTCCGGAAAAGAAAGGCAAAGCGGGATTTTTTACCTTCTCAAAATTGAAAAACTTTACATTTTAATGATTGGCAAAGGGATTCTTGATGCTTTAGATGGTTGTGCTCGTAGTTTAAATGTAAATGAAAACACTGCCATCTCTAGCATTATACTACTTCTCCTAGAAAAGTTAATTTGCCCCTGTATATATTTACATATATTATATAAACCCAGAATTGTTGTTATTCAATTGGGTTAAAAAAATTAATTAGTTACGTGTCGATCGTGGTTGATCTGAATGTCAAGAGCCCGTTGGAACTACCTCAAGATCATTTCCTTAATGTTGAGATTTGAGGTGTCTCACAATATCTGTATATCTTATTGAGATTTGGCTAATTTACTGGGGAAATTGCAACTTGGATGCCCAAACGGTTCGGGTTCGAGCAGACCCGGACCACACTTAACCCTCATTCGGATCCTGACACGTAAGCAGAGAAAAACACCGTTAGCAAAACTCTCTTTCTCGAGTTCTGATGTTCAGTGGTTCGTTCACAAGTGGCACGACCTTTTTAAACATTCGAAAAAAAATTGAACCAAATCACAGCTTCACGGGCAGATCTAGCTAAAATTCGAACCTCCACTGCATCACACATCTTTGCTCTCGCATGATCTCGAATACGTCATCCGACATTATTCCGCACCGTTTCGTTACGAATTTGCACATTCTATGACTTTGTTGTAGTTTCTCGTTTTCGCCGGCGGCCGCAAATGGAGTTCACCGAAGCTTATAAACAGACCGGTCCGTGTTGCTTTTCACCAAACGCTCGTTATATTGCCGTCGCCGTCGATTATCGCCTCGTCATTCGTGATACTCATTCGTTTAAGGTAAGTTCTGCGGAGTAATGCGGGGATTTAAAATATGCTTTTTTAAAAAACTACGGTTGTTAAGCTGATCTGGATTGATCTCATTTGGATTATTGTTTCAAATTAGTTCATGTGATGATGACTTGACTGGCATGAAGCTTTCTCATTTTTCAAATTAATGAAAATGTGCCTTTAGTGAATTAGTTACTGTTGTGTTTCGGGTGCTTTTGACGGAATGAGCTTTGAGTAGAAAGAAGTTCTCTTCAGAACTGCTTCTCCAAGGAGCACTTCTCAATCTGTCGAATCATTTTTGTTTATTCCAATAAAAATAAAATTCTAAAATAGAATTGAAAAGGTCATTCTTATGTTCTATGATGCAGGTGGTGCAGTTGTTTTCATGCGTGGATAAGATAAGCTATATCGAATGGGCACTTGATTCTGAGTACATTCTTTGTGGTCTATACAAAAGACCGATGATACAGGCATGGTCATTGACCCAACCTGAATGGACATGTAAAATAGATGAAGGTCCTGCTGGTATAGCATATGCTAGGTGGAGTCCAGATAGCCGTCACATACTAACAACATCAGATTTTCAGTTGCGATTAACAGTTTGGTCTCTATTAAACACAGCATGCATTCACGTTCAGTCACCGAAGCATGCTTCCAAGGGGGTCTCTTTTACCCAAGATGGCAAGTTTGCTGCCATTTGTACGAGGCGGGATTGCAAGGACTATATAAATCTACTGTCTTGTCATACATGGGAGATAATGGGTGTTTTTGCTGTTGACACGTTGGATTTGGCTGATATTGAATGGTCACCAGATGATAGTGCCATATTGATATGGGATTCTCCTCTGGAATATAAGGTAGTGATGTTTTTATTTCCATGACCTTTGTTATAACAAGTAACTAACCATCATCTCTCTATATACTTTCCCACTGCAAGTAATGTCTTGGTTTCGACCTTATGCACATATCAACTGCATAGCACCTTAATGATGAAACCTGCTCTGCATGTACATCTAGTGGATCTTTTCACTGCTATGCATCTACAAGTTTGTGTAACTCATTACTCGCTGGTTTTCTACTTGATCTGATGGATTGCGTTTGTACCATGTGCTTGACAAACTATTATTACCTGAAAAACAAGAGCCAATATGTGCTGTACAGGTTCTTATCTACTCTCCAGATGGGAGGTGTCTGTTGAAGTATCAGGCATATGAAAGTGGACTTGGTGTAAAAAGTATTTCATGGTCTCCGTGTGGCCAGTTTTTGGCAGTTGGAAGTTATGACCAGACTTTGCGGCTTTTGAATCACCTCACTTGGAAAACATTTGCTGAATTTATGCATCCATCAACTGTTCGTGGCCCTTGTTTTCCTGCTGTTTTCAAGGTTGAGAGTTTTTCTTTATGTTCTAAGTTGACAGATTTTGATAATGATGATTAGCTTTTTGTTGTATTTTTACCTCTTTTTTTCATTTTCAGGAGGTAGATGAGCCATTGCAGCTTGATATGTCTGAATTATGTCTCAATGATGATTTTATACAAGGCAATTCTGGTAAAGCATAATTCTCAATTGTGTCTCCGACTTGTGATATTGATATTATTATCAACATATACAACTCTTAGGCTATAGAAATTCTATTGTTAATGCAATCTTTATCTGAGATGTGCTAAAAGGCTGAACCGATAGACTGCAATTTATTTTCTTGATATGCAAATTATCTGATATTTGTCCTTAATCTACAAATATGAGTCTTTTCAGTTATTGATTGATTTTCTTTTCTTCTATCAAGATGCTACAAATGGACACTTCAGAGTTAGATACGATGTTATGGAAATACCAATTAGTTTGCCTTTTCAGAAGCCTCCTGCAGACAAACCAAACCCTAAACAAGGAATTGGTGAGTGTACATTTTTGTTTTCGGAAATAATGCAAATAACTGCAGTATTGTATTTTCATTTCCTGCAGTAGCATCCACTACTGTATAATTCTCAAAACTCACCTTTGAGGCCTTGGTGACAGCCATGTTGAAAACGAAGCTGATCAATATCAATTATTTTAATTCTTTTCATGCCCTTCTGTTTGATGAACTGATGAAATTAACTTTAACTGTAGGCCTTATGTCATGGAGCAGCGATAGCCAGTATATTTGCACTCGCAATGATAGTATGCCAACTACCCTCTGGATATGGGACATATGCCGTCAAGAGCCTGCTGCAATCTTGGTGCAGAAGGATCCTATTCGAGCAGCAACATGGGATCCAACATGTATACGTCTTGTTCTTTGCACCGGCAGCTCACACTTGTACATGTGGACCCCTTCAGGTGCCTACTGCATCAGCAATCCACTACCACAGTTTGACATAACCGATCTGAAATGGAATTCAGATGGAAGTTGTCTTCTCCTCAAGGACAAGGAGTCATTTTGCTGTGCTGCTCTGGATGTATTACCAGAATCTAGTGATTACAGCTCTGATGACTGAGGCATATTTCTTGTTATGCCTTGACGATCAGCATAAGAAAAATTGAGTAATTCTCATTCTCTCACCTTCTCTCCCTATCCTTCATCTTATTTGTGATCTTAGTGCAGTTATGCCCTGTTGTAATATTATCTCGCATTGTGGTAGTTTTTCTCCATTTGGTTTTACTATTTCTATCAGATATGTATAGTTCCCGCCCCTTTTTTTGGTCCCCCAGACTAATCAGCTCAAAGTTTCCATGCTTGCATTGTTATGCATAATTTTAGGCACAATCTCAAGAGTTGCAGTTCCGGAAATCCGTGTGTACACTCCTCTTTTCTCTTATTTCTGCTGTGAATATCAAACACGTGATTTCCAAAGAGTAGCCTGAGAAGGAAAGAGATGCAATTCAGCACTTGTTATCACAGGATGGTTTAAAATCTTCCAGCATATCTGTAAACCAAATTTTTCTGTTCATTTTCAATGAAACTGCTTCAAATGCTTGTTTGAAGCTTCATGTTTTTGGCATTGTAAGAGACTTAAATGCGAAAAAAAAAGATGAAATTTAGGGACTTTGGTTTGTTTGTTCATATGGAAACGTATGAACAAACAAACAAACAAGTAAACCTGAGATACAAGCAAGCACAAAAACTGGCTTTTCTTAACTGTTATAAGATGGTCGTCATTTCCACAACGTGCAAGTCTCAAGCCCCATAGAAAAGGAAATGTGTATGAAGAGATGCACACAACTTCAATGTGAATTCTTTTTATTATTTAACGAATAAATTCCGATCCTGTACGGATCAGATCACATATTTGTTAATTTTGTCCATTCTCATATGTAAAAGGAATAAAAGACAAGACAATAGTGCTTATTGTTCATGACCTTTGGCCATATACATTTTTTCCTTTTAGCGCGACTAAGTTGAAATATCTGCAAATAATATTGGTCACACTTATTGTTACTAGTAATAAAAAAATTTGTTACCGACGACAAAAAATCGTGAATAGAATGTTATATCATTAACCACACGGAATGAAAATGAGTGAATAAAACAAATTTAGTACCCACCTCCCAAACGAAATTACAAAACAATACTACCCCCTTCCCGCACGAGTCATTTCCTAATTCTCACTGTCAATGACTTATCGCCTCCTAGCAAATCTATCAATTCTGCGGCCCCCGTTTCCCAATAGCATCACCACTTCGCCTATCCTACATATCTCAATCGCTACTCACATCAAAGTTACTTTTTCCAACTAAATAAGTACATATCTCCATCAACTCCGTGGTTAAACTTACTGATTAGGTTACCTTTCAAATTAATATTCTTGATCGCAGCCATAAATTTAGAGCAATAGTTTCTATGGATAGGTATACAAATACAGGCCGCGTCATATTATAAACATGCAAGTTGGTCTCAATAAATTTATTGTAAATGTTAGAAAACTTTTGATTTTATATATCAACATTTAAAAGAACAAAAAATGATCTCAAATCAATGTACATCGAGATTAACTTGTTCGTAAGTCATTGACTGTTGTAGTGCGAACCCACAATTCACAAACTTGGCGAGTAAATATGGTGCAGCACCAGCCCCACGACCATGAGCTTAAGCTTCCGATCTATTGGCGAGCACCTTGGTCCTAAAAATGCTTCGAGTGACTCACTGCAATGGGTAACCATGGAAGGGTCATATGGGACCATTGGCCTCTTTGTTTGAGTTGACAACAGATCACTGACGAAGTTGGTTAGGCTGCGTGGCAGTAGGTTTTTTTTTTTTTTTAATATACACTGAAATTATAATTAAACTATTACTACTTATTAGTACTTAATAAATTTATACTCTATTCATATTTTTTAAAAGAAAAAATTATCTCTACTTAGTTATTTTTATAATTAAAAAAATTAAGCGACTAATATATTAAGAACTTAATAAATATTAAGAACTTAATAAAACGTATAATATTTTAGATTAGATTAATAAAAATTACTTAATAATTTCAACACGAATGTACAGTAAGGTATGAACAGTTAGTTAAAATAACACTATTAAAGCTACTAAATTCTTTCGGGAAAGCCTAAGTTACAGTTTCCGGTAACTTACAGCTTTTGGGTTTTTTGTGTTCAATTTCATTCGGCCCCCGATATTTTATGTTATTTATATTTTATTTATAATTATTATAATTTTTTGTTTACATCTATTATAAAATTTTATTAAAATTCTTATATTTTTTATTTTATTTAAATATTTAAAGCATTTAACTAATCCCTATAAATTTTAATTTTAAAAATATTATTATTTAAATTAAAATAATAAAAATTATTAAATAAATTATAATTATAATTATAATTATAATATTAAATTATTATTATAATAAAAAGTTATTATAATTAATTGATACATTAAAAATAATTAATAATATTTTTATTTAAGTTAATAATAAATAATTATTATTCATAATTAATTCTTGATAAAAAGATTACTAAAATAAAAATAAATTATAAAAGTATAAATGAAGAATATTTTTATAAAAGATTAATTTAAATAAAGAGAATTTTTAAATTCTAAAAATATATGTAAATAGAAGAGTTTATAATATTTACAAATAAAATATAAATAATAATTAAATTATTTTGATACTCATAAAAAATTAGAAAATAAAAAAGAGTGTAAAAAAATAAATTAAATTTTTAATCAAAAATTAATTAGTAATAGTAATTATTGTTAGTTATTATTATTAATAATTTAAATAAAAATTATTATTAAGTAACAATTACTACTTTTATTATGTGTAAATATTTTATTTATAATTTTTATTATAATTACTACTTTTATTTTAATTATTGTAATTTTTATTATTTTTATTCAAAAATTAATAATTAATAATTAATATTAATGTATTAATTAATTATAATAAATTTTAACTGTGATAATAATAATAATTTAATAGAATAATAATAATTATAATTATAGTTATAATCTATTTAATAATTTTTATTTTTTAATTTAAATAAAGAGTATTTTTAGAATTTAAAAATTATAGAGGTTAGTTTAATACTTTAAAATTTTAAATAAAATAAAAAAATATAAGGGTTTAATGAAATTTTATAATATACGTAAATAGAAAAGTTTATAATATTTACAAATAAAATATAAATAATAATAATAATAAAATTATTTTAGTACTTATAAATAATTGGTAAACAAAAAAGAGTGTACAAAAATGAATTAAATTTTTAATAAAAATTAATTAATAATAATAATAATTACAGTGGTTAGTTATTATTATTATTAATTTGAAAAAATTATTATGAATTATTATTAATGTATTAATTAATTATAATAAAAATTTTATTATAATAATAATTTAATATAACAATCGTAATTATAATTATAATTATTTAATGATTATTATATTTTTAATTTAAATAAAGATTATTTTTAGAATTTAAAAATACTCTTCATTTATATTTTTATAATTTATTTTTTATTTTATTAATTAGTTATTATTATTAATAATTTAAATAAAATTTTATTGTTATAATAATAATAATAATACTTTAATAAAATATTTATAATCTATTTAATACTTTTTATTATTTTAATTAAAATTAAAGTATTTTTAAAAATTAAAAATTATAAAAGTCAATTTAATACTTTAAAGATTTAAATAAAATATAAAAATATAAAAATTTTAATGAAATTTTATAATATATACATAAATAAAAAATTTTATAATATTTATAAATTAAGTATAAATAGTATAAAGTAAATGGGGCTAAATGTAATTATGTCCATAACTATGTGAGGATAAATAAAAATAACGATACATTTAAGGTACTGAATGAATTTATACACAGAAAAAGACAAAATGGCATAACTTACAGGGAAATTTATGAAAATAAT
The DNA here is from genome assembly GCA_030449875.1 of Aegle marmelos. Classification (NCBI taxonomy): domain Eukaryota; kingdom Viridiplantae; phylum Streptophyta; class Magnoliopsida; order Sapindales; family Rutaceae; genus Aegle; species Aegle marmelos. The sequence goes on from JASUUL010000022.1 coordinate 4,357,127, forward strand.
CAAAAAACTTCGGTATTTTTCACTTATAGTCCCTGAAACTTTTTTCTATCATAACTAGATAAAGATGAAATTTTAAAACGAAATTACTCTCATCACGTTCTTCAAATTTTCAAATAACGCCACTCTTATAATATTCAAAACGGAAATTAAAAAAATCTCAACACAGTCAATATATTTACAGATTTTTCATTACTCTCAAAATATTTTCAACACTCTCCAAGAAACATTACATAATTGAAGATATAATCATCAATTGGGGAGAGCTTGTTAAGGTCAGTATATGTTTCTACATAACATAAATTTTTAATATATTGAAATTGAAATTTTAGTTTGAAATTAAAGTTATTCTTTTTGTAAATATTATTATTTTTCATCAATAAAATAGTGTACATTGTTTAAGTTGAGCAATTAAGAGAAATAAAAAAAAATGACAAACAAACTCGAGTGAAAAACGGAGCCCAGAACAAGTGAGACAGGCACATGTCTCACTTAAGCACAGAAACATTATGTGTGACAGGCAGATGTCCTACAACTTGTCTCACATAAGTTGGTGAGACAGGTAGTGGGATAGGTGCCAATCTAGTATAACTCAGAACGGGTATGTGAGACAGGCACCTATCTTACTTAAGTTGGTGAGACAGGAAGTGAGACAGGTGCCTGTCGCACTTAAACGTTCTGTGTTTATGTGAGACAGGCGCCTGTCCCACTGCCTGTCTCATATTAATATTCTGTATTTATGTGAGACTGGTGTCTGTCGCCCTGCCTGTCTCACTAACTTATGTGAAACAAGTACCTGTTGCACATAGTCGTTCTGTGTTTATATGAGGAGTTCTGTGTTTAATCCACTGCCCCATCGCATGTCTCACATAATTGTTTCGTGTTTATGTGAGACAGGCACCTGTCCCACTACATGTCTCACATAATGTTCGTATTTATGTGGCGCACCTGTCCCACTGCCTGTCTCACATTAATGTTCTGTATTTATGTGAGACAGGCGCCTGTCCCACTGCCTGTCTCACATAGTGGTTCTATGTTTATGTGAGACAGGCGCCTGTCCCACTGCCTGTCTCACATAGTGGTTCTGTGTTTATGTGAGACAGGCGCCTGTCCCACTGCCTGTCTCACTGAATTTATGATATTTTTATAGGTCATAACCTGAGCTACATATGTTTGTTTTAGGTGTATGATATACCGTTTCGAAGCTTACTACGAGACGAATCAAATCTAACATTATATACTTCATCCTATGATATGTTTGAACATGAAATTAACTTCAATAAGAACCATTGTAATTAAGAACTATTATATACTCCACATACATGTTATGCATATTCACTTTTTTATATTTTACAATGTGTAATCTTATTTCTTATTTTTATTTTTTTAGGTTTAATGGCTTCAGTTGTGCTTCAATTGTGTTATGATGGTTGTTGGGAGATATTGGCAGATGGGCGTATGGAGTACGTGAATGCCAAGAATACAGCTTTTTTGGTTCGAAAAGATTTTACATTTGATCAATTTTTGACAAGAGTGTATGAGGTTTTGCAAATAAATCCTCACGAATATAGTCTTGAGATGAAGACAACTTTGAGGTCTAGTAACACCGTATATCTTGCATGTTCACTGCCTATGGACATATTGAATGATGAAATGGTTAAAGTTGTACTGCACATGACGTCTGATGTGATCAATTATGGATGCATCCCTATATTTGTCATCACATCTCCTCGAGTTCCAGTAGAAGATCCTGAGCAATTTGTAGAAACTGAAACTTCATTTAGAGCAAATAACTCTTTTCTTGATACTGAAAAAGAGATGGTACCACTACTGTTAGAACGACATTATTCTCCATACCACAACAATGATTTTCACATCAATGATAGTCTTGTTCAGGACACCATCAATACAGAAGTTGATAATGCTGGTTTGGAGCCATATAATAGCATGCACGGTGTTAACTCCAATAGTGAATTTAATGATGGGGGCATTAGTCATTCTGATATTCCTATCAATAATGAGAATGAGCACCAGTATGATATTCCTACCAATAACAGTGAAAACCAACCTATTCCTCCAATCCGTCGTTCTAGGACGAGGAGATCAGTTGATCCCTTTATGACTCTTACTCCAGTTTTGCCTTCAAGCCTGGTTACTCCAGATTTAGTTAGAAATTACAATTCTTTTGGTATTAGTGTGGGCATGTTATTCGCTGAAAAGAATGAGTTAATAATAGAATTGTGCAAAGTTGCCCTGCGCAATAAGTTTGATTTCAAGATTTCACGGTCTACAACAACACGTTTTGAGACTCACTGTTCTTTAGAATCATGTAAATGGCGTATTCGAGCAACGAGAGCTTCAGATGAGCAAAATGTGCCTTGGGTTGTGAAAAGAATTGACAATATACACACTTGTTCTAATGACGTATTGCCTAGTGGTGTCCGTCAAGTACGGAGTCTAGTTATTGGTCATTTTATTACAGATAAATTTATCCAAGATAAATGAATATATACTCCTAATGACATTAGAGCAGACATGCAGCAGGAATATGGTGTCCAATTAACATATCAGCAGGCCTATCGGGCTAAAAAAGTTAGTCTTAAAATAATAAGAGGGAACCCTGCAGAGTCATACAACTTACTTCCTAAATACTCTCATGTCTTATCCAAAGTCAATGAGGGTACAGTTACTCATCTCAAGGTTGATGGAAATAACAATTTTTTATACTATTTTGTAGCGCTTGGATCATCAATCAAGGGTTTCATGCAGTACATCAGGTCTGTGATTGCAGTAGATGGCACTCATTTAAAGGGGCTATATCGTGGAAGCATGTTCGTGGCAACATGTCTGGACGGTAATAATCAACTATATCCATTAGCCATTGGAGTCATAGATTCCGAAAACAATGCGGCTTGGGAATGGTTTATGATGAAGTTACATGGAGTGATTGGCGATAAGTCAGAGTTAGTAATTATCTCTGATCGATGCACTGCCATAAAGAGAGCCGTTTTAAAAGTATTTTGTAATGCAACTCATGGTGTGTGCTTCTACCATGTCAAAGGCAATATTAAGTCAAAAATTCCGGATGTCCAAATCTCTCTGGGATGAATTTGAGCCTGCCTTTATTAATGCAGCAAAAGCATATGGACATGAAGAATTCAAAAAACAGCTTGAAGGGTTGTGGATGCTCCACTCGCGTGTGGCTGATTACTTAGAAAATGTTGTGGGAACATGTAATTGGGTAAGGTCTGAGTTTGAAGGTAGGAGATACAGTATACTTACTACTAATATCGTAGAAAGTGTGAATTCATTTATGAGGGAGCCCCGCAAATTTCCTATCACTCATCTTATTGATCACTTTAGACAAACTATGCAGCAATGGTTTTATGATAGGAAAATTATTGCTAAATCGATGAGTACTCGTCTAACGACATGGGCTGATGAGATAGTAGCTGAGAGAAGAATTTTAGCCGAAAGAATGACTGTCCGTCCTGTGTCTCAGCATCGATTTCATGTTTTAGGTCGCGGTATTAAGGAATGGATAGTTGACATACATAATAAGACATGCTCCTGTAGAGTATTCCAACTCGATCAACTTGTTTGTGCACATGCAATTGCTGCTTGTCTGATAACTCGAGTGGATTACATAAGGCTTTGCTCGCATTTTTATTCGAAGGAATCATTGGTTATGACATATGCACAACCAGTGGAGCCGGTTGGCAACATGGTAGAATGGAAAGTTCCACTAGAAATCCGAGAAATTAAGGTTAACCCGCCACTCGAAATGCCACCTGGTCGTCGTCCAGAGCTTAGAATACCTTCTATTGGTGAGGATGTAAACAGGAGGACTGTGAAATGCGGGCAGTGTCATCAACCAGGTCATAACCGCAAGAGATGTAAGAACTCCATTGCTCCAAATCAAAACTAGTTGTATTGTTGCATTTAGCATATTTATCTAATTTTTTGGACTATTAATTTTTGTTTAATGAACGATTTTATGTAATCAAGTATTGTATTTTGCATACAAATTATAGAGAATATTGTCTTGATTTCTCCATTTATCTAACAAACGCGAACAATTTAAATTATTATATTAAATAAAATTAGACAATAATTTCATAAATTTAAAAATAATAAAATTATTTATCTAAATTATTGGACTATTAATTTTTTTTACGTACGATTTTATGTAATGAAGTAATTTATTTTGCGAACAAATTATATAGAATATTGTCTTGATTTCTCAATTTATCCGATAAATAAAACAAAATTAAATAGAGAATATTTTTTAAATTATTAGACAATAATTTCACAAATTTAAAAATAATAAACTTATTTATTTAATATAAATAATTAACAAAATAAAATTTAGACTTTTTAGAACAAAAAAAAAAATTGGACACAAGGCCTGCGAGCGACAGGCCCCGCGCGTCGCTCGCTAGCCTAGCGCGCGCGAGGCCTGTCGCTCGCGGCCAGCGCGCGAGGCCAGCGTGCGAGGCCTGTCGCACCAGGAGCCCGCGCTGGCTCCTGGTGCGACGGCCTATCCTGTCGCGCGAGCAGACGCTGTCTTCTCGTGCGACAGGCCTCGGCCGCGAGCGCAACTTTTTTTTTTAGTCAAATTTAAAATAATTTTTTTCTTTTTTAATTTTATTATTTTTAAAGATGTGAAAAATTGATGCCAAATTAGTTTCCATTTCCGAAAAATTTAAATCATTTATGTCCGCTTGTGCGACAAGCCTCGGCCTCGATCGCAACATTTTTTGCCACCAAATTTAAATAATTTTTTTCTTATTTAAATTTATTATTTTTTAAAGATGTGAAAAATTGATGCCAAATTAGTTTTCATTTCCGAAAAATTTAAATCATTGCCGAAAAATTTAAATAATTTCCGAAAATATGATTTTCGTCTCCAACTATAAATAAAGCTCATCCATCATTTTTTATACAACTATTATGACTTATAGTCTAATATCATCATTAAATATATCTAAAGTAATTTTCTTCCTAAAGTACTGCACGTGACTACTATCAAAATCAAATTTGAGTCCGAACATTAAATACATCACAAACATCAACAAAAAAATGCCGCAATCACCAGTTCCAGCCGCTTGTTGTGGAATGTCTTTTACTATCCTGATTTTCCAAGAATCCGTAGTTTGCAACTCAGGTCGCATGTTGTAAAATCCAATATCTTCTAGCCATTGAGGAAAAATGACTTTAAGTGGCTGAAATTGAGTAAAGTATGATTTTTCGTTGCGAAATGCCACCAATGAGTCATAAATCGACACCTTCTTCTTGCGAAGATCAGCTTTGGCTAACACCCAATGATCACCGCCAATATGCACAGGAATCAAGACCTGCATATAACAAATATCATGACTTTTTAATTAGTAGTTGATCTAAAATATGTAAAAAAAGAAATCTCGTTGCATTATGAAGCAATACTTACCACATCGACGTCCGTGAACTGCTTCGACATGATATCTTCCCGGCCGTGAAGATAGGTGTTGAAGTTGCTGCTAAACTCTAATGAACGGATATCACAGTCACCATTGTTCCATAATTGTGTCAAGAATACCTAGTACATATATTAACCAATTAGTGAGACTCCGAGATATTGTAAGTAACCAAATGTAATGTTGATTATTATTTCTCTATTCACTCATTACCTAAAAAAATGTGTCTGTATGCGTGACCCGCTGAGGTAAGGCATTCGGATACTCCTGTTGCTTCTTGCTTACTAAGCGGAAATATGCATGAATATGTTGTGGAATTATAGAAAGATGTTAACGGAAGAATTGAGTAAAATATAAAAGATAAATCAACAATGCATCATTAACAAACGAAAAAATTTAATAAAAATATTTACTTCATCGTCAAGCCAACCCATTGAAGCATTTCCCAAAAGTACATCAAAAAACAAGTGTGACTGCTGGATGGTGCGGTCTACTATAATTTTACCGGTAAACCACCGATTAAACTCTGTAAAAATGCTTGGATCATCGAAGCCTCTAAGCGGATTTATGTCTATACTCTGGCTTTCAGCGATCTCATGCTCCGTTATTTCAAGCGTCGTGTGTGGTTTGCCGTTTTTTACTTTCTTCACAGGAGGAATCAAGAAAGGACTGTTAAAGACATATGATGGTCTATACGGTCGTCCAAACTTGCTTACCCCAGGAGGTGCTTCTGTGATAATCTGTACACCGTCAACATTTACATCCCCAAAGAAACTATACAATGACATAGGCGTATGATCATCATCATTACGAACATCAGTGTACGTTCCATGGTCATCCGCCGGCTGTTAATTTAGCAACATGAACACTTAAGAATAATATCACACTAAAAATTCAAATAACACATAATTGTTTGTAATAAGAGGGGCTGACCGTGTACGACTGTCCAATTGGATGATCACCATATGAGCGCTTTGTGTAACCCTCACCAAAAGAAGCCATAAATTTCATAACCGCTTCTCTATACCGCTGTTGTTCTTGTCGCTCGGCCTGAAATGCTTCTCTAAACTGTTGTTGTTCTATGCGCTCAGCTTCAAAATCTGATTTTAATTGATCGAGAGTACGATCAATCCTGTCCATCCGTTTAATGACATAATCATAACGGAATTTTGTTCTCTCCTATAACCATGAATAAAATAATAATGAGAGAGTACTTAAATCATTTATAAAGTAGGAAATAAATCGATGTATTAAATTAGAAAGTAACCTCTGAATGTTGGGCGTCATCAAAATTATGGATACATTCATCATGTTCAGCCGCATTATTCTCATCCTCAAAGGGAGTCTGTTCATTTTGTTTTAGTCTTGTGGCGTCATAAGACTCCTCTTTTGTGCCTATAACACATGGCATGTTGATTAAAGGCTGATGCTGCATAAAATAACATTAAAAATAAGTCATGAGTGAGTTAGAAGACATATGACGTTTTCATTGTTTTTGAAATGTGCTAAGAGGGGTCAAGTAAGGATACTCACATTACGGACCCAATCAGGAATATATGACACATAATCCTGAACGCTCAACCAATATTCTGAGACTCTTTCCTTTGCATTCGGTTTGAGAGTTTGTAAAATGTTTCCCTCCTGTAAATAATATGATATTTTTAGTTAGCGAGAATCTCTGAATTATTTGTCCAATGAAAAATAATTATCATTGAAATAATCTAATATATTACTTACAAGGCACGAGTTGTCATTGAAATGTGAATATACTTCGGCATAGTTGATCAGAGAAGAGGCCTTTGGCATCCACTGCACGATGCGCGAAGTCTTCCTCTTTATTTTAACCACCCACTCCTCAGGTAATCCTCCAATACATTCATAAATCCACGCCTATAACCAACGAAGATATAAGGCATCAATAATTTTGACAAATCAAGTAATAAAAAATCCGTTAACATTTATTTCGCTACATACCTGAACTCCAGACGTAAAGCCGTAAATATTATATTTTTCAATGGTATGCTTCGATTTTTCCGCATGCTTAGTCCTAAATTTGGTAGCTTTACCATTCAATACATTGTCGAGACCATCATATATTATTTCCCAAGACAAACGTCCCCATGGACGTTTTCGGCAATGATCTATCTCATCCATCTCACTAAGCCACAAGAAATTAATTTGACAATGCTCTTTCCTTCCATTTAGGACTCTATCCGCAAAGTAAAACAATGCGATTTTTAGCGCATCAATGTCATCAATAACCTTAAAATCCAACTCCATAAACATTGTATCAAATTGTCCAAGCGTTATCCTACGAAACAAACCATTGAAATACTTGTTAAGTAATCGATGTGGTGATTGTTGATTTTTCAGCGCAACATCGTTACTATATTTAAGACCGGTTACCAAGCACCACTCTCCAATTGATAAGCGAATCAATTCCTCACCAATTTGAAACCACAATTCATTTTTCTCATCACTTTCTTCATGGGCAACTTGCCTAAGCAACAAGTTATGGACAATTACGCCGCTAAAAGGATACTTACGGCACTCCAAAAAATGCCCAAATACGTCACGCTTGAACAATTTCAACTGTGCTTTTGTTAATTTTTCCCTAATAGCCCCTATAACTACATCTAATTTACACATGCTTGTTATACGGCCAGAGAAGTGTGAGTCATAAGATACCTTCATCATGCCCGGTTCTTTTGCCGGTTCGGGTGAATTATACCTTCCTAACTTGGATTTCGCCATTTATCTGATAAACAATAGAAAATTAAATTGTTATATTAAACAATTATTTCATAAAAATTCACAATTTAAAAATTAATAAAATTAAAAATGTTATTTAATATTAAATAATAATTTCATAAAAAATTCACAATTTAAAAATTAATAAAATTAAAAATGTTATTTAATATTAAATAATAATTTCATAAAAAATGTAAATTTTAAATAATAATTAAATTAAAAAAATAATTTAATATTAAACAATTATTTCAGAAATATTTAACATTTAAAAAAAAATAAAATTGAAAAAAAATTTGGAAAATTTTTGTGCGAGGAACACTGACTCGTCGACGCGACCCCGACGCGCGCGGGTTCGTGTGGCGTGCGGTCGGTCATCGTGTCGCGAGCAGGTCTGCACGCTGGCTGCGAGCAGTCCAAACTGTCGCACCGGACCCCCGGCGGTCGCGTGCGACAGTGGTCAGTGTCCCCTCGCGCAAAAATTTTCCAAATTTTTTTTTCACTTCATCTATAAAAAAATACACACACCTCACCCATCACACTTCTATTGTGCAAGAACTAATCATGATTTTTCTAAGAGGAATTTTGTCGAGTACCTAATATGCGATATTTGTTACACATCATTCTCACTAGATTTCGTTTCATTATGCAAGCTTAACAACCTATATTTAAAGTTTAATTTTATCATACAATTTTTAAAACATATAATGATTAAAATGTCAATCAAATTTACTCAAATCATTAAGAAATTTCATCCCATTCAACAAAATTTCACCACCTCCATTAACAAATAACCAACAAACATAATAACAATAGCAACTATTAAACTCAAAAACACCCGAACATTATAACACAAATCAATAAAAAAGTAATAGCTCACCTAAGATTTGGTGATTGGGGCACTACGAAATCGATCTATGCCTCCGACAATGTATATTAGGTTTTGATTCGTTGAAAGAGAGAGAGAATTTGGGTGAGAGAGAATGGTGAGAATGATAAAGATAATTTAGTTCTCAAAAAATTATTTTGACTAATGTTAATTGAAAAAATTTACAAGAACTAAAATTAAAAAATATAAAATTTTATTGGTTATTTTCATAAATTTCCCTAACTTACGCTGGCTGTAAGTTAGGCCGGTCCAATTCTTAATAATAAGGGCATTCTATCCATTCTCCTCTTTTACTACTTGTGTACTGCGTGTCTATTTGTAACCTTCAGGCAACAGTAAACAAACACGAAGCAAGGGCATATGATTCGTTATAGAGTGCTTTAACGTTACTCTCGAACTGTCCGTTGCCTTCAACTCTATTTTCAATGCAATCTTTACTCACTTCTCTTGCAATCATCTTAGGATAATCAAATTTACTTCTAGAACACTAAGGTAAATCCGCCCATTTATTGCTTATGCATCTGTTCTTGAATCCTTGCAATACTTAGCTTTCTTTCCATTTGTTTTTTCAATTTCGTAAGTTTATGTGCTTGAGCAGATGATGGTTCTTGAAGTTAATGAACTTTTCACTTTTTCGGGTGTTTTGGAGTTATTCAAATTGATGATCATTGATTGAATATCTGAATGCTTATTTGAGTTGATGTTTGTTTGTTATTGAGTTGGTGAATTTTATTGGAATATGAGTTTGTTTAGTGAATACTGAATGCGTAACGGATTTGGAATTTTTGATGATGAAATTTTAGCTTTTGTGGAAATGGGTACTTGTATAATGTGTATATGGACAGTTTACTTGAATCTGAAGATTGCTTATTTATAATCACTTACTTCCAGAGGAAATGAAATATGTTTATTTTAATATTTCTGGGTCTGCAGTTGTCGGAATACTAGTTTGATTTATAAGTTGTATATGCATTGTGAATTTGAATTTTCTTTTTCCCCTTTCTGGGTATGAAGCTTCTTGTGCATTGTGCTTGATTAGATGATGTTTGGTTTTAGCTGAAAAAGCAATAATTTTTTTTTCGTTAAACTAAAAGTCTGTTTACCCTTTAGTGTCTTGAAGGTTGGATCTTGTTTGATCGAGATATGACTCGGAGGGTGCAGCAGAAAGTGTCCCACTCTATGGACCAAAGTAAGGCTGTTATGGGAAATAATTCAGAGTTAGATGGTGGCTGCTTGAATTTGCCTGCAATTTCTGAGGTTGATTGGACAAGATTGCCTGACGATGCAGCTATTCAAATTTTTTCCTATTTGAGTTGTCGAGACCGAGTGAGCTTGTCCTCAACATGTCAGGCATATAGGGTATTAGGTTCCTTCCCTTGTTTATGGAGCTCATTAGACCTCCGACCATACAAGTTTGATACCTCAGCAGCGGAATCACTTTCCTCTTGATGCACTAATCTTCAGGCTCTGTGACTTCGAGGGGTACTATCAGCAGATGCTGTGATTAATCTTCAAGTGAGGAGGCTCCAGGAAATTAATGTTGATTTTTGTAGGTATCTTACAGATGCTATGTTTTTGGCGATAGTAGCTAGGCATGAGATGCTAGAGATTCTTCATTTTGGGCTGGATGTATGTGATAGAATCAGTAGTGATGTGATCAAAACAGTTGCATATTGCTGCCCCAAGTTAAGGAGGCTTTGGTTAGCAGGTGTTTGGGAAGTCAACGGAGATGCCATCAACGCTTTGGCTCAGCATTGCAGGCAGCTGGTGGAGGTAGGCTTCATTGACTCAGTATGTGTTGATGCAGCAGCATTGGTAAACTTAAGCTCTGTACGATATTTTTCGATAGCAGGAACAAAAAACCTAGAATGGAGTTCTGCTGCACTTGCTTGGAGTAAATTAACAAGCATGGTGCGGTTAGATGCATCAAGAACTGATCTTAATTTGAGTTCTCTTATGAGATTGCTGTCATCTTCCAGAAACTTGAAAGTTTTGATTGCTCTGAATTGTCCTGTTTTTGAAGCTGAAGCTTATACTAGCATGCTGTATAGTCAGAAGGGTAAAGTTGTACTTTCCCTTCTCAGTGAAATTTTCCATGGAGTAGCCTCATTATTTCCCGACACTACTGAAAGTAACCGTGATGCGTTCTGAAATTGCAGGAAATTAAAGGTTAGGGATAGAATTTCAGATGAGATTGTAAGTTGGATTGAGCGGGTTCTCTCCCATTCACTAAGGCGTATCTCAGAGAAAAACCCAAAAGAGTTCTATGATTTCTGGCTCAGACAAGCGGCAACATTACCGGTCAGCTTAATGCAAAGCTCACAGCAGGAAGTTCAGGAAAGAGCAGCCTCTGCAGGAGCAACATTCATTGTGATTGATGATGAAAATGCCATGGTTGATTGTCAAGGACGTGAGGCAATTTTACGACATGGCAGAGTACGGTTCCTTTTAGATCTTGCAAGATCTTGTCCAAAGGGTCTTCAGTCTGAAGTGGTGAAAGTATGGACATTCTTTTTCAGATGTCAATCTTGTTCATAGTTAAATTTATAACATAGAATCAATTTATTTATGTTTGTTTCCAGGATCCCTTAAGATTTTTAGTGTAAATATGGCAATTCTGAAAGAAACCTTTATGAATGTAGCTTTTAACTGAATTAGAAGTCAATTTTGTGATTTTCTTTTTATTTTAAACTTCACTTCTTAGGCAATCTTCAGCCCATGAAATATGAATTTAATGGCAATTGTAAGTTTTGCATGAATTGATCATGCTATTGCTATGTGCAGGCTATAGCAAATCTGTCTGTAGATTCAAAAGTTGCTAAAGCTGTTGCTGAAAATGGAGGAATCAATATCCTTGCCGACTTGACGAGGTCAACGAACAGATTGGTCGCAGAAGAGGCTGCGGGAGGATTATGGAATCTTTCTGTCGGAGAAGATCTTAAGGTTTTGAAAATGAAGCGTTTTGAAGGATATTCCCTTTTTCCCCCCCTTTTTTCCTTCCACGCTGATTAGAAACGATTGAAATTCTATTGATGAAAGAAATAACTTACAAAAGAATGGACAATCAATCCTCTAGTATTAAAAAATGCAAACAAGAGGTGACAAATATTCTTTTCAGGGTGCCATTTCAAGGGCAGGTATATAAAAGCTTTGGTTGACCTCATTTTCAAATGGTCGTTGTGGAATGACAGGGTTCTTGTATGTATCTTATGCAAAATGTATCTTTTCTTTTGGTTTCTTTTGGCCCTCTAGCTTATCTTCTTATGCTTTACAGCAGGAACGTGCTGCTGGGGCCCTTGCAAATTTAGCAGCTGACAACAAATGCAGCCTTGAGGTGGCAAGGGCAGGTGGTGTTCATGCTCAAGTGATGCTTGCTCAATCCTGCAGATCCTGCATGTTTGAAGGGGTACAAGAGCAGGTATATTTAATCTCTTCAGGTTCAGAAGAGAGGCAAATTAGTTTTACATTGGAAGATTTTTTTTTTTTTTTAATGATTATTTTGATGATTGTCTAATGGTTCCATCTCCTTTGGGTTTTTCAGTTGTCAAAATATTTGTGTTGTTAACATGTGAGAGAGAGAGAGAGATGTGAGTTCGATTATCTTAGTTTTTTCTTGGCTTCTGAAAAGTTTTTTTCAACCATAAGCTAAGTAGCGAAGGTGGAATTGTGTGTTGCAGATGCTCTTCATTTTCTCTATCATACTAAACCTGAACTTGGTTAATCTCTTTCAGTGCCTTTATTGCATGCTTTGTCATTAATCATGCCACTTCATGCCTCCAGTATTAGCTGAAAAAGACTACAAGAGCTTTATGTAGAATTGACGTTTCTTAAGAAGTGACCAATCCCTGGCTGTGTTATCATCAATGCAAATTAACTACCTGTAAGTATTTCTAATTGCAGCAGTTGCAATTTGGTGACAATGCTGTCTGTGAGAAAGCATGTGAGAGAACTCAGTTTGTCCTGTGTCTTAACGTTCTAACAAATTCATAATGCACAAAATTGCATAAGAACTTGAGAGCCTTCTGTTTTTATGCAATGGCTTCACAGCATTGTAAAAGAAAGTTTCTACTCTTGAAGATCTTCAGTGGTACATTCTGCAGACATGGATTATGTGCTCTATTGTCACTGATATACTAAGCTGTTAGTGTTATTTCTTCTCTTGACCAGGCAGCTCGTGCATTGGCTAATTTGGCTGCTCATGGAGATAGCAACAGCAATGCTGTTGGCCAAGAGACTGGTGCACGTGAAGCATTGGTGCAACTTACTTGTTCTCAGCATGAAGGTGTAAGGTATTCTACTTTCTTTTAAATTAAGTGCGACAATGGTAGCAGGCTGGACAATAGAATTGAGACACAACCAGATAAACCATACATTTCTAATGATTGATTGATATTAAGTTTAGCTTTCTATAAACTGTACATTTCAGGTGATTGAGTGATATTCAGTTTAGTTTTCTGCTTTGCTACCAGTTAAGCTTCTGCATTGTTAATAGTCAACTGAAAGTGTAACATTATCTCTTGATATTTGGCTATCTGGAATTCTAGATGCTTTTTAATCTGTTTAACATCTGTGACTTTTTTCTGTCTTAACTTTGTGTTGCAATACTGTATAATGCAACAGCCAGGAGGCTGCTGGTGCTTTGTGGAATTTATCATTTGATGACAGAAATCGAAAAGCAATTGCCACAGCTGGTGGTGTTGAGGCCTTGGTATGACATTGTAAAACTAGTCATCTTTTGTCCTGTTAAGCATTTTGGTTCTGCCTTCTGTTACATTGGATACATGACAGTGTGACTATTGGAAGTTCCTGCATTATATGTTGGTCCAACCCTTCTTAGTCATGCTTTATACTCTGATTTAATCATGCACTGGCTACCTAGCATGTCCTTAATTGTTCCTCTAACACCTTTCTGATAAATGGATTCTATGAGCTAATTTCTCATTGCCGATTTGATGTTGGCGACTCCAGCTGGCAGTCCTCTTGCTCCTTTAACCCACTTGACATTTTCTTTTCAATTGGTTCAAAGAGCTCACTGGCACAATCTTGTCTAAAATTTGATGATAGCAGTCAGAATAGTGCCTGCCAGTTTTGGTTTTGATTTATGGTTTGTGCATTTAATCATCCAGAAGAATGTAACAATAAATTAAGTTAAGAGGAAAAGTCCTGATTTTTAACTCAGCTTTGGACTAATGGTTGGGGTCTTCTTTGTGGAGTTGGGAAAGTAATGATTTTTCTAGTTCATTTTCTATATCCTTTAAAGAAATCATAGAAAATCTTATGGAGATACAGGTTTTTCTTGTAACACTTCAATGGGACACTGCCATCTATGCGTACTGTTAAACGAGAATCAATGAAGGGAAAGCATTGGAGTAGCTAAAATGCACGTCAGGCATGAATTATCAATATTCCATGCCCTGAAATTGTTTTGCATGATCATATAACATTGTTATTTTAGCTATTGATTCTGTAGCATGATGAAATCTCTAGTTGTTCGATTTTTAGTTTGATTTTGGTTTTCTAGGTTGCTCTGGCACGATCTTGCTCCAGTTCCTCAAGGTCTTCAAGAAAGAGCTGCTGGTGCAGTCTGGGGATTATCAGTATCAGAAGCTAACAGGTACTTGGTGGAAAGACTCAGTTTTTTTTTGTCACAAATTTGCTCAAAATTCAACCACATTCCTCATGTTTGTACACAGTTTTTCGTGAAATTTACGCTTTCTTTTCGTTTGGTTTCAGATCTCATATTTTATCTTAAAGATGTAACTGTCTTTAATTGTTTTTAAAAGTAAGCATAGTGCATGTGATGGTCACACCATGCTTTAGGATTTATAGTTGTAGGAGTACTAAGTACCTTGCTTCAATCAAACGCTTCCCATATCTCACATACCTGAAGCATATGGCCAATAGCAACTTTTGTGAATTTCCTTTGGCTCCAACCTTTTGTTATCTGCAAAATTTTATTCTCATTTGGCTGTTATATTTGTGGGCTAACTTTCGTCCTATTTTGCTACCTGTCTGCTAAGTTTCCTGAGTCAACATACATGGAGTTGAGCAAAAATTTGTTTTTGCATTCATCTTAAAATCTCAATCACTTTTGTTGTAATTTGGATGTGCCAACCATCGGCACCAATTCTTCGCTGCTTTCCCAATTACTTGGACCTCTGTTCTCTCTCTCTCTCTCTTTTTCTTTTTTTTTTTTTTTTTAAATCGTGGTCATCTGGTGGTTTCATATCAATGTATGCTAAGCGCCTGTCTGATGGTGTTTGTGAAAGCCTATTTTTATTTTTGTTTTCAGCGAACAAATGGAATATCTGTCCACTACTGAGTTCTTGGATTTGCATTCATAGAATACAAAAATCTCAATCTACTTTTTAGTTATAAGGTAGAAAACAGCTTTGTGATGTTTTTGGGAATAATATGATAAATAATCCCTAAAACAATAAAAGAAAAAAGGTCTTTTTAATTTCTACTTCTGAGTAGGTACACCCTTTGCTCTTATTCTGACCTGGTATGGCTCTTGCATCTTCTTTCCTTTTACTATGAAATCCACTTTCCCTTAATATCCAACTACATCGGTGAAGTGCATTATAGGGAGATGCTCAAATGAATGAGGAATGCTTATGAAATGTAGATCCTGTGACTAAAAGCAGTGTAGAATATGATATAGGTTAAGCTTGACCAACTTCTTATTTTCCCCAGCTATACAGTGATGATGGTTTCTAAATGCCCTGCATTCTTTACACCAGAATACACAATCAATTCAAACTTAGCTGACAGATGCTAATATAGATGTTCTTTATCAAATGTTGCACTATCATAAATAAACTTAATAATGCAGCAAAAACATAGGATAAGTTTATCATGCAATGTAAGAACTAATTTGCTTGTATTATTGTTTTCCAATATGAGAATATATTGCAATGGGTAAAAGATAGTTTATGAAAATAGTTTTACTCTGAATATGAAAATGGTTTTACTTTGAACACATGAAGTTGTTTATGCAAACAATTTTGCTGAACATATAACATTCTCATTGTTTTTATCACTTTTAATTATTCTTAACTGAACAAGTTTTTCCATTTTCATTTTAAAAATATCAATTTCAGAAAATGATAACAGACATGCTCCCAAGTCCTATGAATGCCATATTGAAAACATCATTCACATTTTTGTTGATTATAGGAAATAGCGTTTGTTAACAACGAGGGACACACCCACTCTCAACGATAAAAGATCATGCCTCAGAGAATTATTCCACTTTATTTATCTTTTGAGTTCATTTTCTGTGATTTTAGCATCGCTATTGGACGAGAAGGTGGCATAGCTCCTCTTATTGCATTAGCACAGTCTGCTGTTGAAGTAAGTATCGCCCTCTGCTCAGTTCGATGATCTGTGATCAGAACATTAATTTAATGACTAAGGCATGCATCATCATGTATATTTTAATGGTTATAAATAAAAGAAATATATCTGTGGCTTTCGTTCATTTTAAGTATTCATCTTGTAGCCTAGGTAAACTAGTCAACACCATTTCTTTACTTATCGCCTATTCTGATTGAAAAATTTGTAACTAGCACAATGATCACATTTCTTAACTGAGTTTTGCATGATTAGTTCTGTGGTATGTTTTTATTGGATTAACAATTATGGGAACCTTCTAAAGCATTGTGTTCTCTGTGCAGTTATTGCCTGTATGATAATATGTCTATCAATCTTAATGATTCTAAATTTATTACTAGAAAGCTTAAAACCTTGAAATAAAATCTAATAAATAAAAGATTATGTAAGTGTGGGGTCTTGTATAGGGTCTTAATTGACTTTCTCTTCTTGTTGGAAAATTTTAGTTTAGCATTTAATGATTTTAATTTATTCTGCATTCCTGTGGTCAGATATAAGTTCTGAAGTAGGTTAATAAGACCATGAATTACATTTTAGATGTTTATGCCCTTTCAGGATCCATGAGACTGCTGCTGGAGCTCTTTGGAATTTGGCCTTCAATCCTGGTAATGCTCTACGTATAGTGGAGGACGGCGGTGTGCAGGCACTTATTCATCTTTGCTCATCATCACTGTCAAAAGTGGCACGTTTTATGGCGGCATTGGCACTGGCATATATGTTCGATGATAGGTGCAACATCAAACCTTTTTTTTTTTCTTTCTTTGTCTACCTTTTACAGTGCACCACACATGTATGGAAAGTTGGAAACATGGTTCTAGAATGCCCATGTTATAGGAACAGGTGAAGATAAGTGTTACAGTGGAATACATGTTGACTACATGAAAGTGACTGCAGCATGCCTCCTTTTATCAGTAGTAATGCTACCAAGTGGGTTTTGACTCTGTGGCCTTCAAATATTGGTTTGAAAGAGTAATTATGTTCCTTCATGTGGAGGATGTCTTCCTTTGTGTTGATGCTGCCTCATGAGCTGGAAGGAATAATTATATTCAGCAAATTGAAATGTAATTATTTCATTTGTGAATTGGAAATTTGTTATGTATATTGGCAATATGTCTGTCGCCACAAGAAATATCTTTCTGCTTGTTTGAAATAAGAACAGAATAATTAGGCATACCAAGCGTTCTTGGGAGCTTCAGAGTCATAGTAATCAAAGCGAGAATACCAGAATCTCTTCATGTCCTGAATTTTTTTTTATCATTGGTTCTCAATGAGCTATCTCATTTCTCTTAAAAAACTGCTAATGTCCTTGAACATCCCTTAATAAATTGTTAAAGGTTTCATGTTATGCCTGAATTATCTATACTTGAAGGATGATGCTGAAATTGATTGCTTTGCATGAGAAAGGGAAAAGGAAACATATTCGCTCAGCATTTTATGGTCGAAATGTAAGTTTTTGTGTCATTTTATGTAGAATGGAGGACATTGCATCAATTGGATCTTCCTTGGAGGGTACTTCTAAGAGTGCGAATTTAAATGTAGTTAGAAGAATGGCCTTGAAGCGTATCGAAGTTTTTTGTGCGCTCATTTTCTGATCCACAAACCGTTGCCACGGCACTTGTATCAGCTGTCCCCACATCTCTAGCACAAATAACTAAAGGGGCCCAGATACCAGCAGCAGCACATCTGAGATGCAGGTTTCGTTATTTAGGCATTCCTACTTTTTCTTCTACTGCCTTGAAGTTTTAAATGGAGAAGTCTGCTCTGATAGTGTTGCATTTGCATGTATTCATTTTCATTGGTTAAATGCAGCTTAACATTCTTTATTTTATTTTTTGCACTTTATGTATTGGCTTTTGTTATTTTACTCTCCAGTGGGGCTGAGATTGGAAGATTCGTCTCTATGTTAGGGAACCCTTCATCCATACTCAAGGCTTGTGCAGCATTTGCTCTTCTCCAGGTAATCCTCCTTTCCCTTCCACTTATTAACTTCTCTGTGGGATTCATATGTTACCAAATTAATTGTTGGATTAGATTTTCCTGTGATACGTGTAGTACATGTGCACTATCAAATTAATTTAACATTCATGACCACGTAATCAGATTGCTTATTAAATCTTTTAATCAATATAATTATAGAATGGATTTTAGTTTCATTAATAGAATAATTTGCAATTTTGAGGATGGTGGTGTAAATCACATTACCATTTGTCAAGTTTGAATCTTTCCTAATGTCTCTAACGTATATCATGGAATGGTTAATATGTTGTCCTAAGTACAATATCCCTCTACAGTTTACCATGCTAGGAGGACGGCATTCAATGCACCACACGAACCTATTGCTAAATGTAGGAGCACCAAGGGTCTTGCGAAGTACTGCTGCAGCTGCCATGGCCCCAGTTGAAGCCAAAATCTTTGCGAAGACTGTACTTTGCAACCTTGAGCACCACCAGAACCCGCATGCAGATGCTTCGATTTAGAATCAAGGAAATTTAGGGAGCTTCAAGTTTTCTCATTGTAGCTTGGTTGTTGCATATCTGTTTTTCAAACTTGTACGGGATACTGGGAGCATCGAGTGAAACAGCGAAACCCAGTATGCTATAACTTTGTATTAATGTTTTTTCTTTTTTTGGGGTGCGTTTTAACAGTATATGAGTGCAGTTCTATTGTTTTTCTCATCCAGCAAATTGTGGATAAGCGTAACAAGCAACTCCTTTTTTTTTTTTTTGGCCTTTTTGTTTAAAATGTTTCTTGTAGTACATCTCTATGATTATCCAAAAAGCTTTATTAGCCATTATTGATATTGCACGGATTCCTGAGAAAATCGCGAGGCTGGCCCAGGTTGTTTTGTATTATTTGTACCCAAAATTTTTTTAACTTTAGTAAATTATGTGTTAAATTTGAATTATTTACACGTTGTTATCAATAATGTACACCTACCGGGCCTTGCTTTAGCGTAACCAAACGCTAAGTAGCAGACAAAGTTGGTTAACGAATGGCCTAAGATAATACTTGTTTGGTACATGGAAAAATGAACACTCAGTTTAATATCCTGTATTACTACAAAATCAATTATTTATGACAGAAGGAATAACAATAATAGTAACAACAATAAAGCTAGAAGCCTATGACTGAAATTTAGTTTGAACCTCGAAGTGTGAATGCAGTAGGGCAATTTTACTTAATATGACGTTAGGATTAGCTCAAGTACACGTTAGAATCATCAAAGCATACCCTCTATAAAATACAATCCTACTTTCAATTCTTGAAGACAAAACCCAGAAGCATAAAGCTTCAAAAATGAAGTTCTTTGCAGGCATTTATATTCTTTCAATAGTTTCAGTCTTTTTGTTGTCAGCTTCAAGCACAAGTTCATATTCAGTTCAAAGAACTTTTCTCTATTGCCTCTCTTTTAATGCCAATCTTTCTACTCCATCGTCCACCTATTTTTACACCCCAAACACTCGTTCATTCTCTTCAGTCCTCCAATCTTCTGCTCAAAACCTGAGGTACTTGCAGCCTTCAGTGCCAAAGCCTGAGTTCATTTACACACCTTTGTATGAATCCCATGTCCAAGCAGCTGTTATTTGCTCTAAAAGGCTAGGAATTCATCTAAGAGTACGAAGCGGAGGCCATGACTATGAGGGCGTCTCCTATGCTTCTGAAATTGAAACACCTTTCATTGTTGTAGACCTTGCCAGGCTTCGATCCGTTAACGTTGATATTAGCCAGAACACAGCTTGGGTTCAGGCTGGTGCCACCGTTGGTGAACTCTACTACAGGATTTACGAGAAAAGCAGTATCCATGGCTTTCCTGCCGGTCTTTGCACAAGCTTAGGCATTGGTGGGCACATCACAGGTGGTGCTTATGGTTCCATGATGAGAAAATATGGCCTTGGTGCTGATAATGTCCTCGATGCTCGAATTGTTGATGCTAGAGGCAGAGTTCTTGACAGAGCAGCCATGGGCGAAGATTTATTTTGGGCTTTAAGAGGCGGAGGAGGAGCTAGCTTTGGGATTATTCTAGCTTGGAAGATCAAATTGGTTCCTGTGCCAGCAACTGTGACAGTTTTTACTGTTAGCAAGACCCTGGAACAAGGTGCCACAAATATTCTTTACAAATGGCAACAAGTTGCGGACAAGCTCGATGAGGATCTCTTCATTAGAGTTCTGATACAAGGGTCAGCTGCTGCACAAAAGGTGAACAGAACTGTAACAACTTTATATAATGCCTTGTTTCTTGGCGATGCTGATAGACTTCTCCAAGTAATGCAAAAGAGCTTCCCTGAACTGGGATTGTCGCGACAAGACTGTATAGAGACAAGCTGGATCAAGTCTGTGATTTACATTGCCGGCTTCCCTAGCAATTCAACTCCTGAGTTTCTTCTCCAAGGAAAGGCCATGCCGAAGGCCTATTTCAAGGCCAAGTCAGACTTTGCTCGAACACCAATACCCACAAAAGCACTTGAGGGGCTATGGAGAAGGTTCTTGGCAGAAGATGGTCCATTGATGATATGGAACCCGTATGGCGGAATGATGAGCAAGATTCCTGAGAACGCAATCCCTTTTCCTCATAGAAAGGGAACCCTGTTCAAGATTCAGTATGTGACGTCCTGGCAAGACGGAGAAAAGAGTCAAGACAAGCATATGAACTGGATTAGGAACCTTTACAATTACATGGCCCCTTACGTTTCAAGATTCCCCAGGGCTGCATATGTGAATTACAGGGATCTTGACTTGGGCATGAACAACAAATGTAACGCAAGTTTCAATCGGGCTAGGATTTGGGGTGTAAAGTATTTTAAGAACAATTTCTACAGGTTGGTACAAGTGAAGACCAAAGTTGATCCTGGTAACTTCTTCAGGCATGAACAGAGCATTCCAACCTTTCTGCACTGAAATGCTGGACAATGAGGGGGTTCAATTGAGCATTACATGGCTTGATTGAAGTAGCATTCAAATTTAGTTAATTTTGTACTCAATAGTAGTTTGGTTGATTGAACAGAATAAAAATAATTAACTATATGTCATGGCCATGCCTTTTATATATAACGAGAAGTGATGTAGTGTGGGTCAGGATAATGCTTTCTCCATCAAGTCTTACTTTGTTAGGCTCTTCATAAATTATTCACCGAATAAAGGAGAATCGACAGATAAGGAGTGCAGTATTTCATAAAATAAAATACAAAACTTTCAGTATCAATTAGCTCCAAAATGACAAACATTTACAAAATTGAATGGGGTGTTTTTGTCATTATAGCACATTAGATTTTGTGATTTTTGTCATTTTACGCTAATTAGTTGGAACCCATTGAAGTCCGCATTTTAAAAAATGCTAAGTACTTAGAAGAAATATACAAGTATTTGATCTTGATATGCAAACGTTTGCAATTTATTAAAAGAAGGGGGAAAAAAACAGGAGGAGCTTATCCTTGGGTACTAGATACTTAGCGACAAAAATCATGAACTTTTGATGAACCATAGGCACAAAACTCTACATTAGAGATTGTTATTATTATTGCTATTATTATTATTTATCACCAGAGCTAGTAACAATCGCCATTTTCATTTTTACGTAATGGAGATGTTTGTATCTAATAATTTTCATAAAATTATGCGTTGTTACGTAAAAGAAAAGTAGGCCTTTCGCATTTAACTGACCATTAATGTATTATGTGCCTACAGTTATTCGAGTTCGAATAATAATGAAGTGCAAGAGTTGGTCATCCAAACCTTTTTAATTAATTTTTGAAGGATACATTATATTATTATATTCGTGGCCTATTCTTGCATATTTGGACAATATACATGCATGTTACTGCTTGAGTTGTAATGTGTTGACTATTACAAGTACTAATAATTGCAAGTTCCACAGTACCTTATTGTAGTTCGTTTATGAATACTACTGGGGTTGGTCTTCAAAAAGTTTAAAATCACTTTACATTACAAAACTTTCGTGGACCACTAGATTGATGAACCCGTTCTGCGGTTTGGTGATAAACTCTTTGTAAGTTGACATTGGTGGGGAGAAATTGTGGGAGTCAATTTTGAGAGCAATCTCGCAAGTTCAACATATATAATAGCATAACAACATTTCATGATAATCAAAAATCCAAAAAATTAAAAAAAATTGTCGCCAAAACGTATTTTTTTTTCCTCCTCCCAAAAAAAGGGAAAAAAAAAAAAACATCCTGCTCCTACGGTCGCCGGTGGCACGTACGATAACCACAAAATGTTCTAGATGCATGTATATATATTCAGCCAATATTTAGAGAGACAATGATACCTTCATTCCTTTTAAATTATATTTTCTTCATGGTGTTAAAACAATATTAGAACATTAATGAAAGGTAAACATGATCTTTTTAGTTTTCATATTTACAATTCAAAACTAGTTAATTTATTTATTAGAAGATCTATACACCTTTCTTCGTTTTCCAAGATAAGGGGTGAGCAGACCGTAAATTAATTAAGTTTTCAGCTCATACCTCCTTTGGTTTTCGAATAAAATAAAATAATTTAAAAAACACTTGACTAAGTCATAAAAATTTCCTTTGAATAATGTAATATTTTAATATGTTATTAATACTAGGTGTAAAATGAAGTACTAAAAATTTATCAATCACCCACGTTGGTAAAAACAATTTGTAAACACAACCAAAGTGTCATTCTGCCAAATTTCTTTTGAAAATCATTTTGAAAACTTTAGTGGAGCACCATTTTCCATATTGTGGAAAAACTGATGCTTGTGAATTGTGTGGATTTCAATTTTTATTGTTTCAGCAGTCCTGCGCGTGTTTAGTGGAGCACTATTTCTGGACCTTGTTTGCGGATTAAAAAAATTTATGCCAAATTAACGGCAGCACACATAGCGAACAGATAAATTCTGCTTATTCCACCAAATGCTTCAACCAGATTTCGTTGACATAAGCATCTTTATTTCTTATATGGAATGGACCCAAGGTGACAGGTCAAACTGCTCCACTACTATTGATATTATTGACTTAATTTATTTCATGAACAGATGTTACACGTTCAAATAATTCTATTAATGTTCACATCATATTAAAATAACCTATTAGTAGTCTGATTATCTTTGCAAAATTAATTGGTGCCGGGTGATTTTCTGGGACATTAATTTGTTTGGCTTCTTAGCCAGCTTCACTTATAAAAATGGAGCAATAGCAGGTTCTCTGCAACAACTTATGAAGCAAGAGCAGATTCTTTCTTTGAAAGAGAGCGAAACTGGATATGAAGAGAGGGTGCAAAGACAAATCCGATTTGATTTAGTTTTATTAGGTTTTATTTAATAGTGAACTGCTTTATTATCGTTTTAGTAGTAAAAGATTTAATAGACAATGAGTGTTTAGAGTAGTTCCAAAGTACAAATAGCCCTATTTTTCTATAAAATCCAACTATAAGGTTTACTTTTAGGTTTGGACACTGCATATTATCCAGTTTCAAGTATTTTTTAATTCAAAACTGAATTTTTAATAATGTTAGTAATAATTTTTTTGACTAATCGCTTTATGCTTAGCAGCGAAGATGGCAATAACTAATTTTCCCTTAAATTGTCAAAGTTTAGCTTGTTTTGAGTTTCTGGACATTTAGGGAAATAGGATTAATTTATTGATGCAATTTCGTGCAATATCGGATCGATTTCGTATTCCATAGCGTGTAGCATTGGCCGTTATTATAAACATTCGCGCTTCTCTGCATGTTTCATATTTGTCTGAGTTTTCCCCTCCTACTGTGTAAATTTTACTAAATCCTTGATCTGATGTCGAAATGACCCAAGAAAGTAGTTTTGTACTCTAAAATTAATGTTATAATGAACACTAATTGTGATAACGCAAATCGGCAACATGAGGATTACTAGGATTTGTTGTTAAACCTCAACTCTTGACGTCCGCAAAACCAAATTACATTCTTTTTTCCCTTATAACTTTTGAGCTATTAAAATCTTAATTATATAGATAAGAGAAGCTTAGAATTACGTCAAGAACTACGTTGTTATAGTTTATTTGAAGTCTAGTACTCTAGAAGTAGTCCCGAAATATGCTCCAAAAGAGGAATGAAGAGACCTACTCTTAAATTAATCTACTCTCACAATCACATAGGGATACTTAAAGTCTTGACCAATTGACCTCAAGAGTGAGGTAAGAAGGTATGAACCACTAGACTAAGGAGTTGTTGATATTCCTAAACTCATTGTTATAAATTTTAATTGTATTTTGAAATCACACCTATCGACAAGTTAAAAAGGAAAAATGCCTACGCTGATATTGGGTAGTTGAAGTAAATAATCACACAAATGAGAGGACTCTTTAATTTCTATGTGGTATTTTGATTTTGAAATGACTTGATAGACCCTTGGAGTATCTACTTTGGATTAATATAAAATATAAAGTTATGGATAAAGAACATGTCAGGACCTTGCTTAGATAGCTTTGATGGATACCTAGATATTTTAGGATGGATTACTTTTAATGCAGTCTAATAATTAACTCAATTGAATAAAAAGGGGATTAGTTAACTAGATTAGATAAAGCACTCTTTTTTTTTTCAATAATAAAAGGGTAGAGATAGGCATAACCCTTGATCGATTTTAAGTTCTTACGTTTCCCATAATTCAAACACCAGCAAGCAACCCAGTGTCAAACCTTTGTTTCTTAGGATTGGATTTGGAACACCTGCCAAATTAAAATACGGTAGCACAGAAGAGTTGCAACTCTAGTAAAAAATAATTACTCTTATATGTTTGGACATAGGTCATCATTCACCTTAATTACATACCCAAAAAGTGAGAATTAAGCTTCAGCGTCAGGCAGGATAACATATAGCTTTGTTGTGGGCTTGTAAATATAATATTTCCGTTTCAGATCCTAAGGATGATGTTTGGAACAGAGTAATAACCTGTGACAAGTTTGGGAGTTACTTGGGCAAATAGGTATCTTTGGGGAAGAAATAGAAGACCAGTGATAAAATGTCACATGTCGATATTAAAGAAATTATATTATCTGGGGTATCTTAGGTATTCGGGATACCCTAGGTATATGGAGTAACTCGAGTATACCATGCAAGGTTAAGAAGATCAGAAAAATATTCATAAAAATGTCAAGAGATGAAGAGGATAAAATCTCAAAAAAGATAAGATGATTTCCTGTCAAAAATTAAGAAATCAACGAGAAAGTTTAATATTACAAAAGAGGGGACAACTATTTGTCACGCCAGTAAATAATCCAAAAAGATTGATAATATGATAGTTAGGAGCACCAGCTTTTTTTTGTCATACCTGCAAATTCACAATGGAATTATAGAGGTACGTGAGACCACTCCACCACGTCCAACACATGAATGCACCTCGAAATTGCTCTCCACGCATATTTTTAAAAATTCAAGTTACCAGACATATTAAAAATAAGAATATTCCAACATGACAGTTGTAAACGCCAATAAAATAGCTTTAAATGGCATGACAACTAAAATACATCTTATAAATACTAAGCAAGCTAACACACACATCATAAAAGCTAAGGGTTTCTTCAATCTCTAAATCTCCATCACAAAGAGCTAGTAAGCTCTCTAACATGAGAAAACCTTAACTCTGACTTGAGCATTGAAGTGTGGCTGCTGGGCACCCCCGGCTCTACCTTTGACCTTTTTTTTTCCGTGGTTTTGCAAGTTCAAAGCAATCTTTGCAAGCCCCCCACATGCAAAATTGAACTCTCTACTATACCCACCACCATCTTAGTTCTCCATCCCTCCACATAAAGTTATGATAAATTCATTAGTCTTAATTTAATTTTTGTGGTGTTCATTTTGTGCATCAAAAATCAACTAAAAACAAGGTACTTCAGAAGGAGGAGAGACTTCAGGGGAGAAGTGCAAGTTGACTTGTAATTAAAAGGAGCAAAATCGTACTAAAGATTGGAAAGAAGAGAATACCTAAGCAGGAAGAGTCCTAAGATGTCGTTACGACGGCGAGAGAATTGAAGGCTGGAAATGAGAGATTTCCAGAGTTGGATACAGATTTGAATTGGAGAAGAGATTTTATGGGTAAGAGAATTGGATTTCGGTCAATAAGTCATCATTATTTGCTATTAATTCAGCAGGTGTAATTAGCTGGTTGCCATTTCCGGAAAGACATTTTTGAGAAGCATATTTTATTTACTCAAGCGTATAAAATGACAAATCTTTCATTGATCGATTAATTGATTTTCAGGAGAAATTTTGAGAGAAAACAAAACTGGAATATTGATAGAAAGAAAAGCGTTCACATTCTATTATGATAGCCGGCATCAGCGGATAAATAAAATAAAAAATTTTTGTATGATTAAAACTTCTTTCAAAACTAATAATATTTAAGTAAACTAAAATCTTCAAAATTTTCGTAATTAGAATTAGTGATGGTTTTAGAAGTGTGAGATAATTATGAGAGAGTCCATTAAATCACAGTATAATTGTAGCTTAGGGAAGGACTGCTGGAACCATTTAGAAGATAATAAATGCTATTTTATTTCCTACAATTTGAGCTAATAACCTAATTAGTTCCTGTAGTTTAAACAATTAATTACCTAGAAAGTTCCTAAATATTGCATATTTGTTTGTTAAAATCTACTTGAATACTCCATATTTAATTTTCATCAGTTACATATCTGATTTGTTTGGAATTTTAAGTTATATTGGACAAAATATAATACTATTTTACCATATTAATTTTTAAAAGTAGATCCAATTTTTAAAATCACATCCAATAGTTTCCATAAAATGAAAGAAGTGTTTTGAGTAACTTTTAAAAAGAAGACTAATTAGATAATTAATAGAAATAATTTTATCATTTAAATATAATAATTACATAGAGATGTTCCAATCAAGGGTGGGAATCTCCATCAACTGACCGCTGATAGTTACAATAACAAGAAGGTCAGAAGCCACTGTAATACGGAAATTTCTCTTAACTGATCAGATCTATTTAAATCAAGAAGATGGCCATTAGACAAAAGGCAGCGGAAAAAAAGCATAAAAAACTCAAAATTCTCTTAAAAGATCTGAATTCTATTGATGATACAGTGAGACATTCTTTTTTAATTAACCTCGGCAAGCGAGGGCTTTATTGAAAAATAAAGGAGATTACGTGGAGATTAGTGCTAAAACTAGTCTTGCCCCTCGGCAAATCCAAACACTGAAACAGAAAAAGACAGACTATCTAGCTCCAAAAACTCAGCAGAAAGCAGCCTAATCAACAGTTTTAGGCAATTTAATTACCAATCAAATAATAGACTTCAAACCAAGCGACACATTTTTGTTTCATTCACATCGACAGGGGGGTTAAGAGTGGCAAATGCAAGCAGCTCTTGGTTACGTTGAAACGAGGCCATGTCTTCTGGGCACAAAAAAACTAGGGCTTCTACTCCTGTACCATCTTTTGTCGCCATCAACATAAAAAAGTTGGAACTCACAAATTTCAGGAAGTCACATGTATTGGCTTTCCCCACCCGAAAGCCTGCTGCTTGGTAAAACGGAAAGCGAACAGCACTGGTGAAAGAGAAGAAGTCGATCCCACCTCTTTCAAACTTGTCTCTAATTGACTGTTCTTGCATGGTGAGGAGACTTTTGTTTTCTAGCAAAGTTTGTAGACCGTTTTTGCTGAATTCTTCTTTTGCTTTCCTTAGTTGACAAACCAAGTCTGGTAATTTCATCTTCTTTTCACTTGTTTGGCCAACGGCATACCCTACACAATTGCCACAGAATTGTCAGGCCAGAGCGGCACCAATTCCGTACGGAGGTTGGCCCCTGTAGTAACAAACACGGTCTTGGTGACCCGCCGCGGTTTGATCTCGATGCGGTCCTTGCACACCTCCAAATAAGTGCAGTTATAGCTTCGACGCTTGATGGTCTGGGAACGATTTCACTGGCAGCTTTATCCTTAAGTTGATCAATTTTTGAGGCATCAAACACAAACCTGCCAAATTCAACACGTTCACTGGGTGAAAGCCGCAAGGGGTAGGATGAGACGGCGTCACTTGCTGAAAAAGAGACGCTGTAACATATTGGGGAACATTGACGCCGGTAGCTTGCTTGACTGATGATGATCATCAGCACAAGCTGTGGCTGCCCAGTAGTTAATGAACGTCGCTAATGACATTCCATCAATAAGCAAGTGCGAAGAGCACATTGCGATTGCCACTCACCCGCATTTGAAGAAAGTAGCTTGAACAATTAGTAATGGACTACCCTTGCCTGCTACGGGGCCTTCTTTGCCGAAAGGATGGAATTCACTTAATAAACTATGATCAGGGTTTTGTAGATACTTAGACAATAAGCCATTTGCACGACCTTCAATGAACTCAACCGCATCGTCATTACATTCAATTGAGAAATCGATTTTGACTTTCCCAGCAAATGGGTAGAATTTTGTGAGAGTTTCTGATAGGGATGACTTGAGACGCTCTGAAATTCGGCCAGCTTTGACATTGAGATCACCCTCATAGTCATCGTTTGCTTTGTAGAAAAAGATGCCTGTCATATACATTGGATAATAGATCTGGTCTATGCGTGAGAGTTTAAAATTTCTTAGGTGATGAGGAGTTGGGTAAGATGGTTTGATGGCTTCTCTGGCCACTATCTCAACTGCCAGTGCCCTGCACATTCATTTGCATGCGTACTCAATAACTCAAAATAGAGCTATTAGGTTTGCAAAGATATGTATACCTCTAGTTAATATTTTTGTAGCACCTGCATGTCCTCCAATAAAATATATATCAAAATTAATTGTGCGTGTATGCACTCATAGCTAGTTACTGTTCACTTTCTTAATAATACACATATGAAGACCATCATTCACATCAAATTAATAGAAGGAAAAAAAAATCACCAACAACAAATAAGTGAATTACAAAAATTTCCTAAAAGTAGGTTACGAACTGCAAATAATAATAATAATTGTTTGGGGAGTAAAACAGAGTAACCAGGATCTCTTCAAAATAAAAAGAGAGCAGATAATTAATAGATGACCAAAAAAAGACCAATGAGCGGATCATCTCGACTAGGAGGTGATCCATGAGTAAATCACCTAGACCAGAAAGTGATTCTTGAGTAGATTACTTGGATTAGAGTGTGACCCACGAGTAGATCACCAGGAGGTGATCCATGAACGGATTAACCTTGACCAAATGACAATTCATAAGATCATGAGTAAATAAGTTCGAGTAGACTAGAATTAAGAATTATAACTGAAACTTAGTAATTGTCTTGTAACGAACACATTAATTTGAACAGACTAGAATTAGGAATTATAACTGAAACTTGGTAATTGTCTTGTAACAGATGTATTAACTATGATTATAATGGTAATTATTTTATATTAACTCATGATCATAATGATAATTATTTTGTAATAGACATATTAACTATGATCATAATGCCACGCATTAAAGATGGTACAACAAACTATGTGCGTATAAAAGTCCTAAAAATCCAAACAAAGGGAATACTTTTCTTTCTCAATTTTTATTCTATTTATTTAATATTTCTTATTTAAAAAAACTGACTTAGTATCGGAGGGTTCTCGCAGGAAATTTTGGCACCTTGACGTCGATTTTTTATTATTTCAAATAAAGGATAGCAAGAATTCAAGTTGACAAGAGGTCTTGGTCGACGTAATCAGTTCAGCTGAATTTTAACATCAACAATAATTATTATTCTTAGCAGCTCAATACTCTAATAAAAATGTAATTAATGTAGGCGTTTCAATATCAAGGTCACTTCTACCAGTTGCAGCCTGGGCTTTGAGGTCAATATATCGCAATTAGGTTCTCATGTATTGCCATACTCCGGCCAGCTCAAGTATTTGTGGGCGGTGTGCAAGAAATCTGTAACTAATGTGCCAAAGTTTAAGAAAGCTTTCGAACATTTTTGTATACATGCTGGGGGAAGTGCTAAATTGATGCTGTCGAAGAAAATCTGAAATTGGGTAAAGAAGATGGAGAGGCTTCAAGGATGACGCTTTATAGATTTGGCAACACATCATCGTCTTCATATTGGCATGAACTTTGTTACCTTGCGGCTAAGGGTAAGGTTAAGAAGGAAGATAGAGTTTGGCAAATTGCATTTGGAAGTAGATTCAAAGTTAATAGTGCAGTTTGAAATGTTTGATAGATCTCGAATTATATTCCCTGATTGCATCCTAATTTTATTATTAGGTTCAGGCTACATTGGATCAACTGGAACATAGAGTAAACTAATATCAGTCTTGCGATTATATATATTCAATCACACCGTCATGATTATATGTAGTTGATAGACATAAAGTGTACAAGATTGAGAGTATATCTTATCCTCACAACAACTTTTTCTTTAAAATATGGAAAGAAAATCCTAAATTTCAAATCTTAAAATTTTCAAAACACATCCTTAAAATTAATCTCTAAATCTTTATGGAAACTTTCCTTTAAAAGCTCTTCATCTCTTCCTTACCAAATCCGTGGAGAGGGAAATCTTTCTTTCCTTCCCCAGTGAAATCTTCATTTTTGTTTCTTATCTTTTTTTCTTTTGGTTGCAACCTCCTCTTTATATATATATATGATGAGAAGTTTTGAGTACCTAAAATGTGCGTTGTCTTCGCAGTCCTGTTGTTGCTCTAGATCCCAGTTTTGCTTCTAAGACGACAGTTGACCATGTATTTTGCAGCTCTCTTCCCTGGTTGGTCCAACTCTTGTCAACTGAAAACGTACAACCGTTAGGCGTGGTTTACTGAGAATATACAATTTTTAACTATTCAAGGCAAATGCTAAACTGCAGCTTGCTGTAACTTAAGGAATTCCTTCAAATAAACTCTAGGAATTTACAAGAAATTAAACACTATCTGTACAGATCCCCGAGATAATGCCCAGCGGCCGGCCAAATATCCCTGAGATCATGCCCAACGGCCGGCCAAATAATTTGATCTAATAGCTTCCTTCAGATGCACGGATAGTTTGAGTATTTAATTTGCCAGGTGTTATCTCAGCTGGTGGAAAATGTTTTCAACAACTTCATATGACCAGGAGGAGTCAAACATTTATATGATAATCAACTAAGCGTTAAGGAAAATTTATCAAATCCTTGAAATCAGCCAAACATCGTGCTAGCCAACTCCAGCCACGGATATATGTGAGGAATTTTTTTTTTCCACCCTCCAGCCGTGTTACATATATAGGGGCATGCTCAGATGTAGATGTTAGCGTTATAAAACTTCTTTACAAGTGGACATCCTCACAGGAGCATACTATATAAGAAGATTGTTAGTTTCTCTCTAATAAAATTACGCACTTAAAAATAATTATATATATATGATTATATGTGATTATATATAGGGCAAATTTACACTGCGGGATCCCTATGGTCAAATAATTTTGCTTTTAAGTAAAAGTACATGCACGTGAGGCTTTGCCCATGATTTTCGGTATCGACGACCGAAATTAATCATTTTTCTTTGAAAACGTTATCGATCAAAGGCACCCTTCAGCCATGTGCATTTGGTCGAACGTGAAATTCTAAATATCATGCAAGCTTGCTCGATTTCAGCGTCTACTTAAATTAAATAAATTTGTTTCGGTCGCTGTGAAGCTTTTTCTTTTACTTATCTTTGTCCACAAATGCAACATACACATTTAATTTTCGGAGCAAGTGTATCATTTAATATTTTTTGGCATTAATTTAAAACTATCAGACTTATTTCATGTGATTAAGGATTAATTTGTCGCGTTCATTAAATTGATTGTGTATAAAAAATTTTAAATTTAACGCAATGTAAAACCAAGACAAAATCGAGCTCGATTTCAAAGTCGGTTAGTCACTCTTTCGTTATCACGGAACCGATATTGGCTTAATTATTATTAAGCTATTAAAAAAAATTCTTTGCTTTAAATGGAAAGATAGATGAGAGGGGGGGGGGGGAGAGAGAAAGAGTTGATTTGACCCAACCCAAACCCGTTACCCGCGATCGTGACTCAACCGAATCTCACATTTTCGGCTACTATTTTTGACGAGCTTAGTACCGTTTTGAAGCCTTCGAGACATCGGTCATATCCATGTCGTCTCTATCGCCGAAAAACGACTAGAACGCTGCCGGTGAAGCTCAAACGCCAAAAACTCATTTTTACTGCCATCGATTCTACCAGAGTTTGGCCACGTCACCAACAAGGTTCTACTCCTCTCACCTCTAGCTTCTGTTTCTGATCAGTCTCGTCAACTAAAACAACTGGATTGTCAGCGAACGGCAAGTTACAAACTCATAGTTTTAGGAGCTCGATCCGTCACTGTTGCTGCATGTGGTAGGACACTATTAGTACTGTTGGACTCACCGTAGCTGGAAATACTAGACTTGAGCTTTCTGTCACCATTCACTGAAGTTTGGTCATTGTTGACTGGTGAGGGGCAATTTAAAATTTCATAAAACTTAGTAGTTAATTTTGTAATTTTTGAAATTTTTAGGCAATTTGGTAATTATAGACTAAGGCAGTAGGTAATTTAAAATTTTGAGAGCAAATTGAAAATTTGTGATATCAGGGGCATTTTGATAATTTCACACTTCAGAGTAATTATATAAATTTATAATGCAGTTATATAATTTGAAATTATAAGGGTAAATTGGTAATTTGTGATATCAGAGGCATTTTGGTAATTTTATAATTCAAAAGCAATTTTATAAATTCAGAATTTGTGGATTATGTTAATAAAATAAATTGAAGATATTTTGGTAATTTAAAATTCTAAGGATAATTAGATAAATTAAGGTTCTAAGGATAATTTAGTAAGTTTTAACATTGGGTGCATTTTGGTAATGTTAACTATTAAAGAGTTATATTATATGAATTGGAGCTTTGTTGAGTATAATTGGTCGTACTTTATGTTATCGATAATAATTATATTGTTTATTTGGGTAGGAGGATCTACGAACGAGAATCAACCTGAGGACATAAATGATACCGGATTTGATTGTCATCACTGTGAGTGGAATATACAAAATCTATTTTCTTTGTGGATTATTATAATTTTTAAATATGGTAAAATATATTGTGAAATGAATTTTAATGGCTTCGATTTAATGATTTTCTAAAAATGGTTTTTATCAGCAAAATCGGTATTTATTGTTTTAGATATTTATGATTTATTGATTTTGAACATATGCATAATGATGATATTTTAAAGAAAAAGAAATGGATTTAAAGTTTGTTTAATGAAAAATAAAATGAAATTTGGGACACTATCAGATGTTTACATATATGTGCAAATTTAGTTGTTTTCAAAATTATTGGATAATACATTTCCCTATATACAGTGATACTGATGAGATGATATGAGATAATATGTAATGATATGAGATACAAGCTTTTACAGCCTGTCTGAGTACACATATAGGCTTTGGGTTGTGTACTTGGATACTTTTATCTTTTAAAAATCGATTATGCATTCATAGTTATGACGATGAGATGTGATGAGCATGATGAGATGTGAGGAGAGATGATGAGATGTGATGAGATGATGAGTATGATGATGTGATAAGATATGAGGAGAGATGATGAGATATGATAAGTATGATGAGATGTGATGAGATGTGAGGAGAGATGATGCGATATGATAAGTATGATGAGATGTGATGAAATGTGATGAGAGATGATGAGATATGTTGAGTATGATGAGATGTTATTTTCTGTCTATCCGTACAGCTCCGGAGTATGATGGTTTACTGATTACCCATCCATTAAGGTTCGGATATAATGATATATGAAATATTATTTCTTAATCTATCTGTATAAATTGAGGGTATGATGGTTTTTTGATTGTCCATCTGTTGAGGTCTGGATGATCTGTGTAGCTCCGGGGCATGATAGTTTGTTGATTACTCGTTCGTCGAGGTCCGAATATGATGAGATTATTTTTTCCTCGGTACTTGTTTGGTGATAGCTTTTTAGTATTCAGTATTGATATCATGTATTGTGAATTTTCCTTGGTTTTACACAGTATTATGTGATTTTATTATATCAGTATCCGATTTGATCTAAATATATTTATTTAAATTATTATATCAGATTGTGTATTTACATGATGTTATGATATGATTCTTCCCTAGTTATTTCATATGTTATTATATATGTTTTTTAAAGTTAGTAATTTGTTTCTAAATGTTAAATGATTTGTTAATATTTCTCGGTCATGGTTTGATGAAATCGTGTTGAAAAATTATATGCGTATTTTAAAGTAAAAATTATTTTTAAAAACTACTATCCACTCATTGACTTTCACTGATTTTTATACTCACCTCATTTTTATTTATATTTTTCCTCTACATGAGATTTATAGGTACAACAGTCAATTCAGTAACGATATTTATTTATATTTTGGGCACGTATTAGTGTTAGGAGTCACAGAATTTTAGAGTTAAAATATTTCAGATTGTATAATTTTTATGATTAAGGATAATTCATTGTATTGGTATTAATTACTTTGCATGACATTTGGTATTAATTACTTTGCATAACATTTGGTATTGTTCAGATGATAGTTGGTGGAGTTTGTTGTAATTTAGAATTATTTTGAGAGTTTTATTGTGTTATTTGCAGGATTGGGAATGTTAAAACTATAGAGGAAACTCTGCTAAAATTTCAGTAGAAATATTATTATTATTGTAGAATCGTTATTATTTTGATTTTGAAGATTAGAGAGACTCGTCCTATAATTCGGGGCAGGTCGTGACAACAAATATTTAAAGATAAAAGATAAAATATTTATATTTCTTGAAACTTGACAGAGCGGGTAGTGGAAGTGGATTAATAGGGTAATTACATGTAATATTTACGTGTACATATATATATATATTTATTTATATTTTAATAAAGAGAGAGAAGTCGAGAGAGAGAGAAAAAAAAAAGAGAAAGAGAAAGAGAGAGAAAGAGAGAGAGACTCGACCCGGATCCGACCGCGACCCGTAATCTTGACCCGGCCGGATCTCCCAATTTCGGCCACCGTTTCCGACGATCTTGGTATCGATTTGAAGCTCTTGAGACGCTGGTCGTATCGTTGTCATTCTCACTGCCGGAAAACAGCCAGAACGCCGCCGGTAAAGCTCGAAAGTTTCGGCCAAAACACTTGTTCTTGTTGCCGTCGATTCAGCCGGAGTTTGGCCACGCCACCGGCTGGGTTCCATTGCTCTCACCTCCAGCTTCCATTTCCGACCGGTCTCGTCATCTGAATCGGCCGGATTGCCGGTGAACGGTAACTTGCAACCCGCGGCCTTAGGAAGCTCGATCCGACTCCGTTACCGCGCGTGGAAGGTCACCGCCGGTACCGTTGGACTCACCGAGGCCGGAACTACAAGATCTAAGCTTCCCGTCACTGTTGACTGAAGTCCGGTCACCGTTGACCGGTGAGGGGCAATTCGGTAAAGACCGAGAATTTTGGGGTTAATTTTGTAGTTTTTGAAAGTTGTGGGTAATTTGATAATTATGGATAAGGATAGTTAGGTAATTTAAGATTTCGATGGTAAATCGGTAATTTAAGTGATTGGAGGTAATTCGATAATTTTACACCTCAGAGATAATTTAATAATTTCTAATATGTGGATATGTTATTAATTGATTAAATTAAGGATAAGTAATAATTTATGATCTTGAGGATTAAATTGGTAAATTATGATTTTTGGGATATTTCGATAATTTTGAATTCAAGGCATTTCGGTAATTTTAAAGGATTTGAGGATATTTCGGAAATTGAGAATTTTATGGATAAATTAATAAATATATTATTGGGGGCAATTAAATAAAGTTTGATATCGAGATCATGAGTAATTTTTGGGAATAAGGAAAATTTAATAATTTTAAATATTCGGGAGTCATATTATGAGAATTTGGGTTTTATTAACTACAATTAGTTGTAGTTTAAGTAACTAATAATTATTATGCAATTTATTTGATTAGAAGGACCCGTGAACGAGAACCAACCCACGGACATCGACGATACCGGATTTGATCGTCGTCACGGTGAGTGGAATATACAAAATCTATTTTCTCTGTGGATTATTATGATTTTTAATTATGATAAATCATGATTACAAATGAATTTTTAAATGCTTGATTTAATGATTTTATGAGAAATGGATTTTATCTGCATAATGATATTTATTATCGGAATTGTATATGGTAAATGATTTTATTTCTGATTTTGAATATATGCGTATTAATAATATTTTTAAAGAAAAGAAAATGGATTTTAAATGTTGTTGAAAATAAATGAAAATGTGATTTCGGATATTATCAGATGTTTATGTATATATATACTTTCGATTGTTTTTAAGTCATTAGACAGTACCCTTCCCTGTACACTGTGATGTGATGATATGAGATATAGGCCTTTGGGGCCCGTCGGAGTACACATAGAGGCTTTGGGCCGTGTGCTTGAGCGCTTTTGTCCTTTGGGGACTATGCATGCATAATTATGATGATGTGATATGTCGATATGAGATGACATATGAGATATTATTTCCCCGTCTATCTGTGTAGCTCCGGGGTATGATGGTTTCTTGATTGCCCGTCCGTTGAGGTCCGGATTATCCGTGTAGCTCCGGGGCATGATGGTTGCTTGATTACCCGTCCGTTGAGGTCCGGATAGGATGAGATTATTTCCCCGGGTACTTGTTTGGTGAAAGTTTTTAGTATTCGAAATTGATATTATATGTTGTGAATTTTCTTCGGTTCTACGCAGCATTTGGTGATGATTTCACATTGATTATTTATACGATGTTATGACATATACTTCTTTGGTTATTTCATATGTTATTATATATGTTTTCGAAGTTAGTGATTTGATTATAAATGTGAAGTGATTTATTAATATTTCTCGTTTATGATTTGATAAAATGGTGTATTTAAAAGTGATACGATTATTTTAAGAATAAAGTTATTTTTCAAAAAAAAAAACTATTATCCACTCACTGACCTTCACTGAGTTTTATACTCACCCCCATTCTTTTTCGTTTTATTATATTTTTTGGGGAGACTACAGTACAACAGTTGACTCAGCAACGCTAGTTATGTGTATTTGGCCACGTGTTTGTCCTAGGATTTGTGAAGTTCTGTGTAAAATATTTCGGATTGTATAATATTACAATTTAGAATAACTTACTGTGTTTGGTATTAAAATAATTCGGATAATATTTGGTATTTATTGGGATATTGATTAATGGAGTTGGTTGTATATGGAAATTATTTTGGGAATGTTATCTTATTAATTGCAGGATTGGAAATTTCAGAATTTTAGCGAAATTCTATTGGAAATTTTAGTAGAAATACTATTGTAATTAATACTAGAATAGTTATTAGTCGAATTTCGAGGATCAGTCGCGATTCGTCTCAGGGTTCGGGACGGGTCGTGACAGAGTTGGTATCAGAGCATGGTTTTAGATTCTGTAGACTTTACTGCTTTAGTTAGAATAATTTGTACGGTTATTAAGGTTTAAATTAATATTATGTAGGATTAACATGTACCGTCGTAGCACTAGACGTGGCCGTGGTCATCGTCCTCTTAGACTAATTGAAGCTGAGTCGACTCCAGATGTTGTACCAGCGGCGGAAAATCAACCCGTATCTGAGGGAGCAGTTGAGTCTTCGACGCACGAAGTTGCTCAACAAGCTCCAGAAAATGTTCCGAACATTGAGCAGTCCATTGATGGCTCGCTCATATTATGACTACAAGTCTGATGGTACAGTAATCGACCCAGACACATACGGGGCCCACAAATACTATTGAGCGCGTGAGGAGCTTGGGGGCCAAAAGTTTTAATAGTTCTGGGGATCCACCTGAGGCAGAGTCATGGTTTGTCAAGTTAGAGCGTATATTTGATGTCATGAGATGCTCAGAGGAGGATAAACTTACTTTTGCCACTTTCTTACTTGAGGATGAGAGCTTATTATTGGTGGCGGCATCGTAGAGCGACGATATCATGGACAAGTGTAATCACTGGGCTATTTTTCGGAAGGAATTTTATGATCAAGTACTTTCAAGGTTGTGTACCAGGACATTAAACGGAGTGAATTCCTTCGATTAGTTAGGGGGATGCGACGATAAAGAGAGGAGTATGAGAAGAAATTTCTAGATCTTTCTAGATTTGCTATATCTGCCATTGGTGATGAGAGGGAGAGATGCAGACGATTTGAGGAGGGTCTTCGATTTGAGATCCGCACAACTATTACTGCATCTCGATACACTGAGTTTGTTGAGGTAGTAGAGGCAGCCAAGAGAGTGGAGCATAGTATTTCAGAGTCCCGCAGAGTTCAGGCCTTGAAACAGAGACGCAGCCAAAGTTGGACAGAGGGTGCTTCGAGTAGTAGGCCATTGAAGAAAGGCTCACAGATGAATTTTTCTGCTGGAGCCCACAGAAGTCAGAGTACCAGCTTTAGAAGAGATCAGGGACAGGCCACCAGTCATGCCTCTATACAGCCATCTGTGGGGAGTAATGTCAGAACACAAGGACAGCATGATAGAGGTAGTGGGAGATATCGGGATGATCGTTCTAAGAATATTCAGCAGATTCCTTGTTCCTTGTGTGGTAGGCACCATCAGGGTCAGTGCCGTGTTGCAGATAAAATATGTTATTCATGCGGACAACCAGGACATATCAGGAGATTTTGTCCCACCTTATCCCAAGGTGATAACTCTGCTCGAGGGATAGCCCCACCATATCAGTTCCATCCGAGACAAATTCAGGGTCACAAAGGTACACAACCTGGAGGGTCTTCATCTTCCACACCAGGTCAGAGAGGTCAGACTAATCGACCTCAGACTCAGGCTCGAGTTTTTGCTCTGACACAGCAGGAGGCTCATTCCACACCAGAAGTTATTATCGGTACACTGTCTATCTTTAGCCGTGAGGCCCATATTCTTATTGATCCTAGATCCACCCATTCTTTTATTTCCCGTACTTTTGCTATGCATATAGAGCGAGAACCT
This sequence comes from Aegle marmelos, assembly GCA_030449875.1. NCBI lineage: Eukaryota > Viridiplantae > Streptophyta > Magnoliopsida > Sapindales > Rutaceae > Aegle > Aegle marmelos. The sequence continues at coordinate 4,396,595 of JASUUL010000022.1, forward strand.
GAACTATTAGATTGTGGTTTGGTTGTTAGCACACCTATGGGAGAGTCATTACTTGCGGATAGGGTGTACCGAAATTGCATGATTAGATTGGGCGAGTATGAGTTTGGGGCAAATTTGATTATTTTAGATATTCATGATTTTGATGCTATTCTGGGTATGGATTGGCTTGGATCTCACCATGCAACTGTGGATTGCTTTAATAAGGAAGTCCTATTTAGTAAACCAGGAATAAGTGAAGTAAAATTCTATGGGGAGCGCAGAATTTTGCCTTCATGTGTCATATCGGCCATTAGTGCGAGACGTTTGTTAAGAAAAGGATGTTCAGCTTATCTTGCACATGTGATAGATACTGAAGTTCGAGAACTGAGATTAGAGGATATTCCAGTAGTTCAGGAGTTTTCAGATGTATTTCCGGATGAACTTCCTGGAATGCCACCGATAGGAGATTGAGTTTTCTATTGATTTAATTCTGGGACTGACTCATATCTATAGCACCATATAGGATGGCCCGGAATTAAAAGAGCTTAAAGTTCAACTGCAGGAATTAGTAGATAAGGGGTTTATCCGACCTAGTGTATCACCGTGGGGAGCTCCAGTTTTGTTCGTTAAGAAAAAGGATGGTACACTTAGACTTTGTATTGACTATAGGCAGTTGAATAAAGTCACGGTGCGTAATAAGTATCCACTTCCGCGCATCGATGATTTGTTTGATCAGCTTCAGGGAGCGAAGGTATTTTCTAAGATCGATTTACGATCAGGATATCATCAGCTCAAAATTAAAGTGACCGATGTTCCTAAAACAGCGTTTAGAACCCGCTATGGGCATTATGAGTTCCTAGTGATGCCATTTGGGTTAACTAATGCTCCAGCAGCTTTTATGGATCTTATGAATAGGGTATTCCAACCCTATTTAGATCGATTTGTGATTGTATTTATTGATGATATTTTGATATATTCTCAGAATCGGGAGGATCACACTAAGCATTTGCGGACCATACTGCAAATCTTGAGGCAAAAGCAGTTGTATGCTAAGTTCAACAAGTGTGAGTTTTGGCTGGATAAAGTAGTATTTCTAGGCCATGTGATATCAGCTGAAGGTATTTATGTTGATCCTCGAGAAAATGTTTGTGGTGAAATGGGAACAGCCTACAAATGTTACAGAGGTTAGAAGTTTCCTTGGATTGGCTGGTTATTACCGTAGATTTGTGGAGGGATTTTCGAAGATTGCCACTCCTTTGACACGGTTAACTAGAAAGAGTACTAAGTTCCATTGGGATGATGATTGTGAAAAGAGTTTTCAGGAACTTAAGGCACGTTTGACTTCAGCACCAGTTCTTACACTTCCATCCGGTAATGAAGAATTTGTGGTATATAGTGATGCCTCGAGACAAGGATTGGGATGTGTACTAATGCAGCATGGAAAAGTTGTGGCTTATGCTTCTAGACAACTTAAGAAGCATGAACATAACTATCCGACCCATGATCTAGAATTGGCAGCAGTGGTATTTGCACTTAAAATGTGGAGACATTACTTATATGAAGCAACATGTCAGATTTTCACTGATCATAAGAGTCTCAAATACTTGTTCACTCAGAAAGAATTAAATTTAAGACAGAGGAGATGGATTGAGCTGATTAAGGATTACGATTGCACTATTGATTATCATCCGGGTAAGGCAAATGTTGTAGCAGATGCACTAAGTAGAAAGTCCTCGAGTCCTGTAGCTCATTTACGGGTGGCTTACATGCCTCTGTTGATCGGATTGAGATCCTTGGGAGTTGAGTTAGAAGTTGACAATGGCAAAGCTTTGATAGCTAATTTTCACATTAGGCCGACTTTAGTTGATAAAGTCCATCAAATGCAAGATCAAGATCCGCAGTTAGTAAAGTTGAGAGGAGATGTGCAAAAAGGCTTGCGAACTGATTTTACAGTGAGAGATGATGGAGTCTTAGTTATGAGAAATAGACTTTGTGTACCGGATATAGAGAATCTGAAAAGGAAGATTATGGAGGAAGCTCATTGTTCAGCTTATGCGATGCATCCGGGTAGTACGAAAATGTATCGTACATTGAGAGATCATTATTGGTGGCAGGGCATGAAGAAGGAGATAGCAGAATTTGTTTCTCGATGTTTAGTCTGCCAAATAGATTAAGGTGAACATCGAAACTGCGCAGGATTTTTGCAGCCACTTCCTATTCCTGAGTGGAAATGGGAGCATATCACTATGGACTTTGTAGCAGGACTTCCTCGTACTCAGACTGGACATGATAGTATTTGGGTGATTGTTGATCGACTCACGAAATCAGCACACTTTTTACCATGTAAGACCACTCACTCGATGGATAAGTTGGGCAGTATATTTATGGCTGAGATAGTTCGACTTCATGGAGTGCCTGTATCGATTGTTTCAGATAGGGATTCTCGATTTACTTCTAAGTTCTGGACCAGTTTGTAGAGGGATTTGGGCACTCAATTGAATTTTAGTACTGCTTTCCATCCACAAACTGATGGCCAATCAGAGCGTACTATTCAGACATTGGAGGATATGCTTCGAGCATGTGTTTTAAAATTTAAGGGTAGTTGGGATAATTATTTACCCTTGATGGAGTTTGCATATAATAACAGTTTTCAAGCTAGTATTGAGATGGCACCATATGAGGCTTTGTATGGTCGAAAATGTAGAACTCCAGTGTGTTGGGACGAGGTTGGTGAGCGGAAACTAATTGGTCCCGAATTGGTTCAGGATACGAATGAAAAGATACAAGTTATTCGGGATAGGTTAAAGGTAGCCCAAGATAGACAAAAGAGCTACACTGATAAGCGCAGACGGGAACTTGAGTTCGAAGTTGGTGACAAGGTATTTATACGGATATCACCTTGGAAAGGAGTACTTAGATTTGGGAAACGCGGTAAGCTAAGCCCACGTTACATTGGGCCATATGAGATTGTAGAGCGTATTGGTCCATTAGCTTATCGATTAGCTCTACCACCTGAGTTATCCAGGATTCACGATGTATTCCATGTCTCGATGCTTCGGAAGTACATATATGATCCGAGTCATGTGTTATTGAACCAACCAATTGAGTTGAAAGAAGATTTGACTTATGAAGAGGAGCCAGTAGAAATATTGGAAATGAGACATCAAGTTTTGCGTTCTAAGACCATTTCGTTAGTAAAGGTGTTGTGGAGGAATCACACAAAAGAAGAGGCTACTTGGGAACGTGAAGACTTAATAAGAGCTCAATATCCCCAGTTGTTTCCATCAGATGTGTAAATTTCGAGGACGAAATTTTTATAAGGGGGGAGGATTGTAATATTTACGTGTACATATATATATATATTTATTTATATTTTAATAAAGAGAGAGAAGTCGAGAGAGAGAGAAAAAAAAAAAAGAGAAAGAGAAAGAGAGAGAAAGAGAGAGAGACTCGACCCGGATCCGACCGCGACCCGTAATCTTGACCCGGCCGGATCTCCCAATTTCGGCCACCGTTTCCGACGATCTTGGTATCGATTTGAAGCTCTTGAGACGCTGGTCGTATCCTTGCCATTCTCACCTTAGGAAAACAGCCGAACGCCGCCGGTAAAGCTCGAAAGTTTCGGCCAAAACACTTGTTCTTGTTTGTCGATTCAGTAGGAGTTTGGCCACGCCACCGGCCGGGTTCCATTGCTCTCACCTCCGGCTTCCATTTCGACCGGTCTCGTCTATCCTGAATCGGCCGGATTGCCGGTGAACGGTAACTTGCAACCCGCGGCCTTAGGAAGCTCGATCCGACTCAGATTACGCGCGTGGAAGGTCACCGCCGGCATCGTTGGACTCACCGAGGCCGGAACTACAAGATCTAAGCTTCCCGTCACTTTGTTGATCAAGTCCGGTCACCGTTGACCGGTGAGGGGCAATTCGGTAAAGACCGAGAATTTTGGGGTTAATTTTGTAGTTTCTGAAAGTTGTGGGTAATTTGATAATTATGGATAAGGATAGTTAGGTAATTTAAGATTTCGATGGTAAATCGGTAATTTAAGTGATTGGAGGTAATTCGATAATTTTACACCTCAGAGATAATTTAATAATTTCTAATATGTGGATATGTTATTAATTGATTAAATTAAGGATAAGTAATAATTTATGATCTTGAGGATTAAATTGGTAAATTATGATTTTTGGGATATTTCGATAATTTTGAATTCAAGGCATTTCAGTAATTTTAAAGGATTTGAGGATATTTCGGAAATTGAGAATTTTATGGATAAATTAATAAATATATTATTGGGGGCAATTAAATAAAGTTTGATATCGAGATCATGAGTAATTTTTGGGAATAAGGAAAATTTAATAATTTTAAATATTCGGGAGTCATATTATGAGAATTTGGGTTTTATTAACTACAATTAGTTGTAGTTTAAGTAACTAATAATTATTATGCAATTTATTTGATTAGGAGGACCCGTGAACGAGAACCAACCCACGGACATCGACGATACCGGATTTGATCGTCGTCACTGTGAGTGGAATATACAAAATCTATTTTCTCTGTGGATTATTATGATTTTTAATTATGATAAAGCATGATTGCAAATAAATTTTTAAATCCTTGATTTAATGATTTTATGAGAAATGGATTTTATCCGCATAATGATATTTATTATCTAATTGTATATGGTAAATGATTTTATTATCGGATTTTGAATATGTGCGTATTAATAATATTTTTAAAAAAATGGATTTTGAATGTTGTTGAAAATAAATGAAAATGTGATTTCGGATATTATCGGATGTTTATGTATATATATACTTTCGATTATTTTTAAGTCATTAGACAAGACTCTTCCCGTATTAATTGTGATGTGATGATGATGAGATAGATAGGCCTGTGGGGCCGTCGGAGTACACATAGAGGCTTTGGGCCGTGTGCTTGGGCGCTTTTGTCCTTTGGGGACTATGCATGCATAATTATGATGATGAGATATGTCGATATGAGATGACATATGAGATATTATTTCCCCGTCTATCTGTGTAGCTCCGGGGTATGATGGTTTCTTGATTGCCCGTCCGTTGAGGTCCGGATTATCCGTGTAGCTCCGGGGCATGATGGTTGCTTGATTACCCGTCCGTTGAGGTCCGGATAGGATGAGATTATTTCCCCGGGTACTTGTTTGGTGAAAGTTTTTAGTATTCGAAATTGATATTATATGTTGTGAATTTTCTTCGGTTCTACGCAGCATTTGGTGATGATTTCACATTGATTATTTATACGATGTTATGACATATACTTCTTTGGTTATTTCATATGTTATTATATATGTTTTCGAAGTTAGTGATTTGATTATAAATGTGAAGTGATTTATTAATATTTTCGTTTATGATTTGATAAAATGGTGTATTTAAAATTGATACGATTATTTTAAGAATAAAGTTATTTTTCAAAAAAAAAACTATTATCCACTCATGACTTCACCGAGTTTTATACTCACCCCATTCTTTTTTTTATTATATTTTTCCCACATGAGACTTATGACAATACGATTGATTCAAAGAACGCTATTTATTTATATTTTGGGCACGTGTTTGTCTAGGATTTGTGAAGTTTTAGAGTTAAAATATTTCGGATTGTATAATATTACAATTTAGAATAAATTCATTGTATTGGTGTTTGGTATTAAAATAATTGGATAATATTTGGTATTTATTGGGATATTGATTAATGGAGTTGGTTGTATATGGAAATTATTTTGGGAATGTTATCTTATTAATTGCAGGATTGGAAATTTAAAATTTTAAACTCGCTAAAATTTATTGGAAATTTTAGTAGAAATATTTTGATTTAATTAATACTAGAATAGTGACAACAAATATTTAAAGATAAAAGATAAAATATTTATATTTCTTGAAACTTGACAGAGCGGGTAGTGGAAGTGGATTAATAGGGTAATTACATACTAAATATTGTTATCGAACTAACATGATTAGGTTACATTCTAATCAAGATGTGATTATATTTTGTTCTAATCAAAATGACTCAATGAAATTTTAATAATACTTTAAATGAGATTAAATGGTATTCTAATTTAAATGACTCTATAAAGTGATTATGATAGATAATCTTAAGAGAATTAAAAAAAAGATTTTGTTATTAATCAAAGTTTCGAAAACAATATCAAAACCTCCTCATTTATAATAAAATAAACCTACTTATCTAAATTAACTTAAAAATAAAATTAAATCATAACTATAATAGAAATAAAAACTAAAATACTTACTACAAAAAGCTCTAATAAAAAATAAAAAATACTAAAAAACTCAAATAACTAAAGATATAAAATGACAATTTTAAAATCCTAAAATAACATCCTACACAAAAAAAGAAAAAGAAAAAGAAAAAGATATCAATTCCATTAAAATCGCGTAGGATCACAAAGCAGCCTACTGCAAAGTTAATCCAGTTAGTGCATGAGCAGCTACATTAGAAGAACAACATACACGATGAAAATCAGAATGTTGAACCTGCTGCAGGCCTGCAGCATCTCTAAGTACCCAATAAATCACCTATCGAGTATCATTCTGTTGTTGAGGTAACCAGCCTCACTAACTTTTGCCTATCAGGCTCAACGAACGCAAAAATTATTGAGTTCCCATAATGTGTCCAACTCGCACCGGCCACTATGATTCTTAAAATGACAAAATCGCGCAGAATATGTCTTGTAATGTAGTTCAAGTGAGCTTTGGTTCTTGGACCAAATTTGTTCTTATTCATTTGCTTTATTTCTCTCAAGAAGGTCTGCCCATACTGAATATATTAATTGGAAATTTTGAATAGCGACGCAATTGTCAGATTCGAAATCAACGGGGCATCGATGTCAACATTATGGCACAATATTTGATGCATCTGCACCGACTGGCGTGATCGGTTTCCATTTGAATTAGAAATGAAAGGCAAACTAGATTGCACTTGAGTCTTTTTGTTGCCCATAATCCATTTATTTAACCTCAAAAGCAAGTCAAGAAATAAAAATGTCTATCATTGCAGAGACCAGAGACCATTCTGTCTGTCTCCATTGAGTTGCATGTTTAAAAAGCTGGCTTCAGAGCAGCTTCAGTAAAAAGCTGGCTTCAGAGCAGCTTCACCTGTTTGCACGCCAAGCAGAGATCCAGAACGATGTGATGAAATGGAAGAAAATGATGGTGAAGATTAAGGAGGTATTTGATGATGCTGAGAAGCAGCAGAGAACTTAGCAGGACTTTGCTTATGATGTTGAAGACTTGTCGGATGAGTTTAAAATCGAGGGTTTGCGAAAGAAGTTGCTGCCTGGAGAACCAGCAGCTGATTTAAGAAAAAATGTTTTCTCTGTTATTCCGTCTATAGTAATGGGATGGGTGGGCAAGACTACTTTGGTTCAGATGGGCATATAATAACGCTCGAGTGCAAAATCATTTTGAACTCAAAGCATGGACTTGTGCCCGGAGATTTAAAATCATCGCGGTAACAAATCAATTATAAAGTCCATTGCTATTGATCAGCCTTCGGATGACCATGATTGAAGACGCAACTGTTTTGAAAAGAAATTTTTGCTTGTTTTAGATGATGGAGGAATGAGAATTACAACGATTGGATTCCCTGAGATGTGGATTTGAATATAATGCACCGGCAATTAAGATTATCGCCACCACTCACAATCAAGAGGATGCGACAATCATGGAGACTATTCGAACTTATTTATTGAAAGAGTTGTCAAATTGTAATTGTCTGTGTATTCCCTCAGAATTTAAAGAACCTAAAGGAGCATGAGTCATATATTCCGCAGAACGTCGTTCTTGCTATTGTATGTCCTTTTTCAACCTACTCAAGTCTAAACCGTTGGGACCCCTTACACTCACCAAAGACAAGATTTGTGTATGCATAAGTTCTCAGAGGAAATTGGCAAGAAGATAGCGATCAAATGCAATGGCTTCCCTGCCTTGGCAGCAAAAGCCATTGAACGATGGTCTCAAAGGATTTCTCATAGATCTGGACAAGAAATTGAAAGTATTCCTCGTTGCTAATATGGAAGAGCTAACACATATATTCATGCTGCCTTGCTTTCTAGAAGGGTTGCATGGGTTCTTGATTTTGAAACAAAGGAAGATTGCTAAACCCTAAACAATCCAATGGGATTTATTTACCCTTCGCTGATTCGTCAACCAACCTTGTATAGATTTCTTCAATAATTTGATGTTAATTTCTGCCAAAGCTTTTTGATTCAGGGCTACATGTCCGACTCCGATTTAGCCAACAAGCAAATGATCCAAGTGTGGAGGGATCGAAGTTCTTCATTGGCAGTAATTTGGGAAGCTAATGTAACCAAACGATTAAATTTTCCTAAAAGTTGGTTAAACTTACAGGAGTCTTCAATTAATAAATTCATTAGCCCCTCATATATGCCAACTCTTTATCCCTGTCATCCTTCAATCTCTAGCACCTTATAATCACAGAGTTGGAATAGATCAGCTATTCACTTTCTGCATTCTTCGACAAGCAAACAGAAAGCAATACATGATGCGATAACACATTTAATTTGTTAACAAAATTTATACCACCAAACTTGCTTCAAAAATGTATTCAACACAATGAAATCCAAATGCCTAACAAATGTAATAGAAAAGGTCCTGCAGCTACATCTAAACCATTCAAAATCAGAAATTGGACCCCACAGCTACCATCAAACAAGGGGAAGTCTTGTCATTGAGGTTGTAGGGTATAAGCCTTACCAGGTAAGTGCAGCATCTTTTAAGACTCTTCTTCATTTGCTTCCTGAATAAAACCGAGTATTGAATATTGATAAGTGGAAGGAGATGGAAAAACATCTGAAAGTTGATCCGTCTCAGGAAACGAGTTATTAAAGCATCAAGAGCGACGGAATACTGGGCAAACAAAACAATCTGGGATTATTATTAATTCCTGAGTCGGAACAGACCAGGGACTCCGTGGTCTGTCAAGGTTTCGGCGGCGGGAGAAGCAAGGACTAGAAATTAGATATTGCCAGTGTTTACATACACATTTGAATTTGATAATAGATCTTTTGGGTAAGCGGGCTAGAATTTCTGTTAACAGATCTTCATTATTGGCAATGGCCTCAGCAGAAGACATTGTCGAGAGCTTTGAAGAGACTAAATGAAAGGAATCCGAATTAAAATCCTAAGCATAAGAGTTCCTGCTTTAGCAATATTCCTTTCGATATAGAATCTTTGGCGTCGTTACTTCTTCTCAAAGTAAACCTCTCCATTAATGATTGGGCCTTAGATTTCGGATTTGAGCCTAACCGTGTAGGACGATCAAACCCACAGCATATTAAATAAGTGGCTGATGCTTCTTTTTATTTTTATTTTTAAAAATAATAATATCAATTCACAAAAGTGGGACATAGCATAGCAACCCCTATTTTCGTTCTTGAATAAAAATTTTTCAATGTTTGCATTTATATCGACGTATGTAGTTAAGATTTAATAATGTATATATTCTTAATCGAATGTTTATTAATTCCTATCCTGTGAAAATATCAGCACAAGGTTCTTATCCACACTAAATTCAAATTCTATTCGAAGCCGCCTGTTTTTTGGTCGTCATCCGCCTTCTCTAGCACTTTGTAATGGCAGAATAGGAAGTGATCACATATTCGCTTTCTGCTGCCCCGTATTCTCTCATTATGCGTTATCTTCAACAAACAAAATGAAAGGTGTACATACAGGCATAAGTCATTTAATTCTCTAAAAAGTGCTTCGAAGTACCTTCCTTAATAAATTGAAAATTCCAAAAATCTAACTAAGCTGATAGAAGAGTACAAAAACTGGTATATGAGCATGAAACAAGAGACTGCTTGTTTCATATATCATTCATGCTTTAAAGTTCTGTTGCCGCAGCAAAATTACTTTTGGGATCCAATTCAAGCAAGAGTCTCCTTGTAATGATAAGATCCCAATTTTGTTTACCCTTGCAATGGTGGCCCTCAGGACCTCGAATAAAATCACAGATCTTGGCAAAAGTCTTGATGGTAAGGTTGTAGCATATAGCAGGGCTGGTTTTAGAGTAAATAAGGCCTTAAACAAATTTATTTTATGAGACCTTTTTTATTTAATAATTTCAATACTCTATATATATAGTATTGAAATTATTATATATATATATTTCATCTTTAGTTCTTAAATTTTAGGAAATAATTAAGAAGATTCTAAAAAATTTCAAAAATAAAACCTAAAATTTACTTTCTTTAGAATTTTTATAAAAATAAATAAATATATGAGAACAATACTATTTTTTAATAGAATATTCGAAAGTTAAGATGATAAATTGATGATTAGATAATGGATATGGACTTTATATTTTAATAAACTAATTTTTTACTTTTTTTTATTAAACTAATGCATGTATTAATTTTCTTTATAAAGAAGAGAATAATAAATTTTTTCATCTACGATTTCTTAGATTATAAGGTTCTTAATAGCTCAAAATCAAAGATTCTAATGTTAAATAATTAAGATTTTTTAAGAAAATAAAAAAGTAAAAAATTTATTTATTTTTCTTGAAAAACAATAATGAATGGATTAATAGTTAGACAATATTATTAATTATATCTCTTTAACAATAAAATTACCAAATATATATTTTTTATAAAAAATAATTCTTAATTATAGGATAATTATTAATTACATATATGTCTAATAGGTTTGACTACCATACATAAATTTTTATGATATTTATTTATTAAATAATTATTAAAGAAATACTAAAAAAATAAGGTCTTCTTCAAATTTAGAGTTTTAAGTGATTAGCTTATTCGTCTATACTTAAAACCACCCATGGTGCATATAGCCTTACCAAGTATGTGCAGTGCCATCTACGAGTTTACATCATTTGCTTCTAAAATAATATCTAGTATGGATATTCATGATGTTGATACTAAAATCTAGTTGAGCTGGCAATGATGACCATATTATCTCGTCAACGATTGAATTGATTTTGACATGGATATTTTCACCTACTATTGTAGCAAAATTTGAATTCTTTTATTTGCAATCACAGAAAATTGTCAAGAGCACCAGATCTTTTAGGTGAAAACTCTTTACACTCAAGTCAATGATTTAAGTCTTTTTCTCCAGAAAGAAAATGAAAACAATTGTGATTTTAGTGTCTTTGTTGTTGCCAGGATTTTTTTGTTCAACTGAAAAGAAAGAAGAAAGGAAAAAGAGTCCCTATCTCTCTGAATCCCTTCTAGTTCTTATAGGCCATTACAAATATCATGCGTTACTGCTTGTTCTTTAATGCACAGCCATTATCAAATTAAGTATCCCAGTGGAATTTAGGAATTAATATAACCATTGGGTAACCATTGTGCTACTGTTGTAACGCCTGATCGCTTTAATCATCATATCAAATCGTGCTTACTTGTTATGGAAAAACTCCTAAATGAGACCAATCGATTTGAGGTATGAGACCAAATCATGCGACCTATCCTGACCACCTCACAGAACGCTGGTAGTGCTTGCAAATGTGACCAGATGACTCCTCTCCTCAAGCTCGAGTAACGTGTCTTTTCACGCCGTAAACACATGATAACTAGACAGTGAATGAAAATCAACTACATGCATCTCTGGGAACGCAGTTATTATAGGATCAGGATCAACACGAGAATTAAAAAACCAGCCTGAATAGTGTCTTTCCATCTCGTAGACATCAATTGTTTCGACACGATAGCTTCGGTCATGATAGTCAACAAGATGCAAATGCTTCCGAGACTCTCCAAAATAAACAAAGTTTTTCTCAAATACTTATGTACCCTACCTAACAGTTCCATCCAGTTAGCAGGAATTTTAGTTCGAGGCACTGACATGTCTTGGAGCTACTCCTCGTGAACTTTCAAAGAGAAGTAACCACCATGCCATTCAATGCAATTGACGGCATCGTTCCAAAATACCCCCACTTCATATTCCAAATTATATGAAAAAACAAAAGGACCACAGAAAGACTCTAAGAGCCTGTCTGAGATGAGTAAACCTCAACCTGATAACTTATCAGATTATTTCGACTCTCTCTCGATAATGAATCAAAATGAATGCAGACAATTTAAATATGGGTTGATTTGATAGGATCATAAGCTAAACCAATTCTAAGGATAACCGTTGACGTTTCACCCCCAAGTTAAGGAAGTGTAACATATTGACGGGACGTAGGAGAGTAAATGTAATAGTCATGCAGAAATTTACTATTCATTTTACAGCTGAACAAAGGAGGAAGCCATTACAAGATTGCAAGAGTCTTAATTTCGAGGGATGGTTTACAGAAGTGAGGGACCAAAATGGAGCAGCGCTTATTAACTTGTTTCCCAGAGGAAGGAAATCATATTCCGGATTAATGAGACAACCACAAGTTCTGGGTAAAACAATAAGCCCAGATACAAGGTGGGTGTCAGGATTAAGCCAGCGGAAGAAGCCATGACCGGAGATTAGAGATTGCCAGTGTTTAGATACACGTTTGAATTTGATAATAGATTTTATATGTACGCAAACCAGAATTTCTGTTAAAGAGATATTCATTATTTGCAGTCGTCTCACGAGAGGACATTTTTAACAATTTTAACTTTGAAGAAGACATTGGTTTCTCGAAAATTTTGAAGAGACTAAGAGCTCATGACAGTGAACGTTAGACAATCTAAACAATATGGCCAACGGGGCTGAAGAGTGTCCACTGATGTAAACAGTAAAGAAATTGAACCCAAATGAAAAAGATTTGAGTGACGTTACCCAAACCCAAGTCCACAAAACCTAAGAAGCTAACCCAGAAAAAGTTATTACTGCACGAACCCAAATCTCATTTCACTATCCCATTCACATAATCCAATTGAAAACCGAAACCCTAAAATCCCAAAATATCTCACTCCCCGCAAATGGCCATACTTCTCCTCCCTTCACAATTTCTGCTCTTGCAATTTTCACCCAAGCGTCCAAGTTTAATTGCCTCAGTATTGTCCATTTTCTTATTGGGCCTTGCGTTTTGGGTTTGGGCCAACCCATATCTACTGAACAAGCCCACAGCACAATAAATAACCGGGACAGGGTGATGCATTTTTTTCTTTTCAAATTTAATAAGATTTAGTTTTGAGCTTTGATATACTATTTTATATTAATATAATTAGACTTATTTTCATTTGGGATGATGCACAGAGAGGGGCGGAAGGAAGGCACTTAAGAATAGAGTTTGATTTTTTTTTTTCAGTTGATAAATAACATATGGTGAGTTAGTTGATAAATAAAATATGATAAGTTAGATATGAAGTCTCAATTTGTCCCGACGTATTACATCCATAACTTTTACATGTTGGATAAAAATGTCATTTGCTAACAGTAATCTAGAAGTGAAAATATGTGATTTTATATTTAACGAATGAAAAATAGACAGCAAGTTGCTTGAGGAGCTTTTTCCTTTGACCCCTCTGTGGTTGTGGTGATCTCCGTCTTGGTGCGGGCGCTTTACTTTGTAACTGTTTCTCTTCAGAGATTATTAATATAGTTTTTTCCCCCGTATACTATTGACATTGAAAAATAGTTTTAGTAATATCTTTATTTTTAATGATTTTAATCTATTTTTAGTTGATTTTTTTAAATTTAAAATTTTGAAATTTGATTTAGCTTCGTCCGTGTGGTTGGACTTCTAGCTCCGCCTCTATATGGCATAGTAATTAATCAGAATAAATGATAGCTTTAAGAAGTGTGAGGTTATTGTCAAAATCACATTATAATGGTAGTCAAAGTCTTCCGCAAACCATATAATCGGAATAGACGTAGAATAATCAGCTTTAATAGCAAAATATAATATTGATACATCTGACAAACAGAATCGAGTAATCTAAATTGTAAAGCATTCATTCATTTCACTTAATTTCATTGCCTTTCTTTAAGGTTCTAAGCTCAATTCTGACACTTGTAATCAATATATTAGAACAGGGCTCTCAATCTGAACCTTTTACAACAGGCAAAATGAAAGGCATTGCATAAAGCAACAAGTCATTTAACATGTCAACATTTTATATATGCCCTGAATCAATAACGCACTCAAAACAATTAATTCAAAATGTCTAATTAAATAAAAAGAAGAGTCCCACAGAGCTATTTCAAATCTGACTTCAAACAAGGGGGCTCCTTGTTGAAAATTGTCTTCATCACAAGGGGCCTTTGGACCAATCTGAGGACACTAATAAACAAAGCAGGCAAAGATTCATAGATCATTGTTTAACTTCATAGATTATTCACACTCAAAATCTAATTTCTGCTTAACAATTGCTGATGAGCCAATGTCATCCAAAGAGGGCAAGATTCTCCATATAGCGATAAGCATAAAACAGTTCAAACTTCAGCTGAGGGCATTTGAATCTTCATGACCAAGATTCAAAACACAGAGCTTGGTGAAAGTGTTGTCATTAGGCTCTCACATCATCAAAAATATTAAGCACGGAATATATATTAAAAACAGGGCTCTAAATTCTGAACTTTCCAAAAACAACATTCATTCGTTTGGTATTGCCTTCAACAAGCATACAGAAAGCATTACATGAAGCAACCACACATTTAATTTGTTAACTATATGTATTCAATGAAAATTGCTTTCACGTGTTCTCAACACAATGAATTCCAAATGTCTAAGTAAACTAAATAGACGAGTCTAGCAAGTACATAAAGCCATTTGAAATCAAACATCTAATCACAGAGCTAGGATCTAATAAGGGACCTTTTCTTTAACAAGGGACCTTTTCTTTCTCTCATTTTGAAAAAAAAAAAATAATAACAATAATAGTAAAAGAGAGAACCTTTTCTTTTTCCCTTTATCTCCCGTAGATCATTCATACTTGGAATTAAATTTCAGTTGCTGTTGCTCATTGATTGTTAACTAGCCAATGTCATCCAAAATGAGAAAGAGTCTCCATGTAATGATAAGCATGCAACTGTCTAAATACCAGTTCATCTTCATGACCTGGATGAAAATCACAAATCGTAGTAAAAGTCTTGTCATTAAGCTCATAGCGAATAACCTTACCAGGTATATGAAGCACCATATTTGACTCTTCATCATTTGCTTCATGAATAATTCCAAGTATGGAATATTTATAACAACCAAGTAATTGCAAAAATAGAAAATCATCCGTCTTTACATCTATCTCTGGGAATGCAGCTATTATGGCATCAAGATCAACCCAATACTTGACAAAATATCCCGAATAATCTCTTTGCATCTCATAGACATTGAACTTTTTGCTGCAATTGTCAACATCGACAACCAAATGCAGATGCTGCCGAGACTCACTGAAATATACAAAGCTTCTTATGAAACCTTCTATCCTGTCAGCAGGATCTCGAGTTGGAGGCATTGGCATATCTTGAAACTGCTCCTTGTCAACTTTGAAACACATGCAAGCATGACAATGATTAATCCAATGGATGGTGCCATTCCAAAATACTCCAGCTCCATACTGAAGATTATATGGCAGAACGAAAGGAACACCAGAGAGCCTCCAAGAGCCTGTCTGAGATGAGTAAACCTCGATGTGATAATTTTTGCAACCATTCTAAATCACTTGCGATGAATCAAAACAGATGCTGACAATTTTAAATTGGGATGATTTGACAGGATCATAAGCTAAACCAATTCTACAGATAAATCTTGAGTTTTCGTCTCCAAGAGGAGGAACTGTAACAAATTCATGGGACGTAGGATTGTAAATGCAATAGTCAAAAGGTAAATTCCAATCGCTTATAGAGTTTGCACAAAGAAGTAAGCCATTACAAGATTGCACAATACTTAATCCTGAGGGATAGTTCACAAAAGTGAGGGACCTAAATGGAGCGGTTGTTTATGTGTATTTAACAGGAACAAAACCGTATTCTTTCTTAATGACACGACCGTATGTTGGGTGTAAGCTAAGACCAGAGACAAGGTGGGAATCAGGGTAAAGACGGCGGGAGAAGCTCGGACTGGAAATTAAAGACTGCCAGTGTTTAGATATACATTTGAATTTCATAAGAGATTTTATGGGCAAGTGAACCAGAATTTCTGTTAAGATATCTTCATTACTTCCAACGGCCTCAGAGGAAGGAACTTTGAACAAGACATAGTTGGCAATCTTGAAGCAACACTAATAACAACAAAATTAGACAATATTTTAGTAGGGTAACAAAAAGGAAATATATCTCATGAACAAGGGAAATTCGACCTAAATTCAAATGGAAAAAGAGTGACGTTACCCATTACAAATCTGCGCAGCAACAACAGCTAAACTCACAAACAGTTACTACTGCCCGAACCCAAATCCCATCATCAAATTCGAAAATTGAAACCCTACGTCCCAAATGAAAATACCTCACTCACTCGCCCACTGTTTCTTCTCCCCGCTTTCCACATTCGGCTTTTTTATTTTAATTGCTCAAGTCACTTAGCTTGTTCTTTCGATTTGTGATTGGGCCATGGGTTTTGGATTAAGCCAACCCATATGGGCCACCAAGCCCACACTTTTTTTGAATAAATAAATATTCGTACTCTAAAAATTATTCTTAATAACCTAATTTTAATATAAAAATTTATTGTAAGATACCCATCATGTGAGAGCTTCCAAGAGCGTATCTGGATGAGAAAACCTTAATCGGATAACTTATCGGATCATTCGGATTCTCTCACAATTATGAATATGATGGTTTCTACTTTACTAGTTTTCTTTTCGATTTTATAATTGTTTGCATTATTTCTTCTCGAAGTATTGACATTATTATTTTTTATTTTAATGATTTTAGTTTTGTTAAAAATTGGTTATTCTTTAGAACTTGAAGAGTTAAAGTGAGAAATTTGGGCCAGTAAACTTGGACTCCTAGTTTTGCCCGTGCATTGGCGACGTGTTACTTGTACTTGGGAAAAGCCCTTCTACACAATACAATAACACTCGCATTTTCACTTCATTTAACTACTAATTTATCTACAAGTTTTTCGATATAATACATATACAGACGCTATTGAATTGTTATTCGAGTGACGTGTCTAACTATTGTGGAGAAAGTTTTTTCACCCATTCCACCTGAAGCTCTCTTCTTATCGTCACTCTTCGAATACCACAAATTTGCTCATAATAATTAATCAGAATAAATGACAGTTGATAGTTTTACACTGCGCGGTTAGAGTCAGAATCACATTATAATGATAGTTTATATCTTCCGCAAACTATAATTGGAATAGAAGTAGAATAATCATCCTTAAAAACAAATATTATATTGATACAGCAGAAGGAGTCAATATAGTACCTAAATGGTACTTCGTTCATTCATTTTACATAAATTTTCACTTAGTGTTGAGCTTTTGACAACGAAGGACGCCGTTAAGCCAAACAATAGTCTGCACCGGAGGCGCCTTTGCATAAAGAAAACCCCACGCCAAGACGAGGGCCAGGACCACAATGAACAAATCCACGGCAAAGACTAGCAATGTTAAGAAGATGCACTCGACAGCTAGAAACAATTTTGATAACATGAACCTTCACCTTCAAACTTAAACAAAGCAAGATTCCTAAAATATTTATATAGAGAGATTGCTAATTTTTCATCAATATATCCCACTTACCCCAGTTATTTTTATAATAGTTATAATTCCTTTGACAATATAAGTTTATAATATTATCCTTATTTTTAAGTATACTCTATTCATATTGATTATAAATTAAATAAATCATATGAATATAAACTAATTAAAAATTAAGTATTAAAAATAAGAAATATTTACTTTGATGTGAAAAAAATTAATAATAAAAACTTTTTCTTATACTTTTTTATGTTATAAATTTTCTTATAACAAATATTTTATAATATTTTAAGATTAAATTTAAAAAATATAAGATAAATATTTTATTATTTATTTTACAATAAGTTTTTATTTATCATTCAAGTTTTCTTGTAATAAATATTTTATCATTTTATAATTATTTTCTTATATATTTATTATAAGAAAATATTTATAACATAAAAAATATAAGAAAAAATTATTATTAATTTTTTTTACATCAAAGCATATATTTAGTATTTTTAATACTTAATTTTTTTATTTAGTTTCTATTCATATGATTTATTTAATTTATAATAAATATAAATAAAGCATATTTGAAAATAGAGGTACTATTATAAATTTATACTATTAGGGGTTATTGACTATAATAAAAATAATAGAGGTTAAGTAGTATATACTGATTATAGTAAGGGGAAAATTAACAATTTCCCTAGTTATATATTAAGGAATTGTAATAAAATAAAAAATGCTTTAGCACATTTTAAAATTGGCTACTCTGATTCTTATGTTTGGATGGAATACTTTTCTAACCATTTGTGTTGTTATCTTTGAAATTATACTTTGTTCTAATTTTTCTAGAAATATATGAATAACACCTTATTTTTTAAAAAAATTTCTAGAAACATAAACAGAATCATAGCTAGCCAAAGGTTGAAAATCTGAGATTTAGTATTTGAAAATCTGAGATTTAGTATTCTTTGAAAGAATTTTAAAAAATAATCTTGTATGGAATGAGAAGCAGGCAAACCAAAACCAAAACTCCCACGCACCAATCCCATATTCGTATTGCATAAGAGCAATTATAGAACAAATGATTTGGGGCAAAACTCACCAAAAAAATAACAAACCGAGACCACTGTCAAAAGATTGAACAAATACAAAACTCATTTACTTAAAAGAAATATAAACCTTAATAATTGTTGTCAATATTACAAAATATTTAATTAACAACTAGCACTCCTCTCCCGATGGATGTAGTGCCCCAAATGTACTCATGAACGTGATGGAAGTCATTACCAAAGCTAAACATATAATTGGTAATCTCCCACCACTCTTATTACTAAATATTATAAGCAAAACCCATATACTATCATTCATTAATGGGCATGTAAAAACTAAAGAAGTAAGGGGAAATATAATTACTGGGGCAGTTTTGGAATATTGTGATATAATTAGGCGTAGAATGACTTTTGAGTCACTTAATGGGGTATGTTTAGAAACGGGGTGTTTCAAAATCTCGACTCTTTGCTTAGTCTATTGCCTTTATTTAAGGTACCATAAACCCAATTCCAGCCCAATTCCAACGCTTGTTAATCAATATATTATAGAAAGAGGGCTCTCAATTTGAAACCTTTTACAACGGGCAAAATGATGGCCACACATGAGGCATGAAGTCATTTAATACTTTAAGTCCTTTAGTATGTCAACTCTATCTACGCACGCGCGCTGAATCAATAACATACTTAATACCACTAATTCGAAAAGTCTAATTAAAGTAAGAGAAGAGCCATGGCCATTTCAAATCCAACATTTTACCACACAACTAGTATCAAACAAGGGGGCTTATTGTTGAAACTTATCTTCACTGTCAACTACTTGAGTCTTCTTGATAGTGGGAAAGCACAACATCCTTGATATGCAGCTTTGAACCAATTGTAGGACACTATTAAACAAAGCAGGCAAAGGTTCATCCATTATTTAACTTCACACATCATTCATACCTGAAATCTACATTCTGCTTAATGATTGTTCATGATCCAATGTCATCTAAAGCAGGCAAGGTTCTCCATATAGTAATAAACATGAAACAGTTCAAACTTCAGCTGAGGGGCTTGGATATCTTTATCACCACGATTAAAATCACAGAGCTTGGTGAAATTGTTTGTCAATAAGTTTATAGCGTGTAGCCTTACCAGGTATTTGCAGCACCATGTATGAATCTTCATTATTTGCCTCTCGAATAATACGAAGTGCGGTATATATGTCCAAACTGGCACCCATCGCTCAGAATGCAGCTAATATAGCATTAGGATCAACAAGATACTGGATAAACTAGCCTCAATAGTCTCTTTGTTGGTTAAAAAAAAATAGTTTTTTCTCATAAAAATTTTTAGGACCGATCTCATACAATATTTAAAAATTTATAATTTAAAAAATCATACCTTAACAATTCGAAAAGATGAACAATTGAAAGAAAATAAATGAATCTGCTCTCATATAATCTTCTAAACCATGGCTCAAAATTAATCAGTACTAAATGTGTGGACGTCATTTTCACAACTTCTCAAAAACAACTAGCTCCTTTTCAACATTTTCCTCAAAATGTGTATTTCAGAAAACACTGTATATATTTTTTCTTGAAAAAAATAGACCTATATATTATCCCCTATAAAACCCTATATATGTGTTCTCCTTTTTCATAATTCAAAATAATAAATATTTTGAATTTAATATTGAAAGTAGAGATTATATGTAACCACTTTAGAACCTACCTTGTAAAATAACACAAGATTCTATTTACACATAATATAATACATAAAGTCCTAACCAATAATATAATTAGGTTTATCAACTAATATATTAGTTTTCTTATTTTTAGGTTCAGTAGTCAATTAAATAAGCTAACTCGGGAATTATTTGAAAATATATAATAGTGGATACAATAATTAAGCCTATAATTGAACAAACCTAGATACAACAATTAAGCCTATAATTGAACAAGCTTAATTATTTATTTCCAACTCTATTCTACTATAAGATTAGAATTAATCTCCATAATTGTATGTTCAAATAATAATTCATTCAAAGCCACATTGATCTTTTTACTGAATAATTTTTTATACAACATTGTTAATTAAATTAATATCTTAACTATCTAATCAATTTAATTACATCTTCTTTCCTAATTCTTACCAGTTTTCTCTAATGATCATTTTTAATATATTAAATATGTTAACATACTCTAGCCAAGAAGTCTATGATCAAGTACTGAACAACCCATCAAATGATGTATTGTACAAATTCTATATTGTTAATCTATAACTTCAATACTCATAATTGCTCTCACTAAGATATTGGGTAATTTTGACTACAAATGTGTGTCATGCCTATTGGTAACATAAATAGAATAACAACTATAATTATAAAATTATAACTAACTTAGGATTACAGTAAAATCAATATTTATGAGATTTGATAAATCTAACAGCTATTACAAAATTAATTAAATCTCATATGTAATCTTGTTTAATATAGTCGTGTTATATCAGTAAATTCATACATGATTACGATAAATCATTTAATGAATTTACTACACTCTAAACCTAAATAAAGTGTCGAGCTTTATTTATCAACTGTGAACTTAATTTATTTAATCATAAGATAATTTGTATTTATGACTTCTGTGAATTCATATGGTGATCACATAAATACATATAATATGATTAACTAAACTTTACTCAAAATATTAACATAACTAAGATATTTGAATAAAATATTTCAATTATTTCATTAATAAAAAATTTTTTTATTACAATTAAATAAACACATATGCTTTTAAAGAACATATTTTCTCAACACTCTTTCCATCTTATAGACATCAAACTTTTTTCTAGCCCCATCATTGATGACGATAATATGCAAATGCTCCCAAGACTCTCCGAAGTAGACAAAGTTTCTCCCTAATCCTTTTGCAGCCTCTTTCCCTATCTTTTTAGCGGGAATTTCAATTAGATGCATTGGCATTTCTTGGGTCAAATCCTCGTCAACTTTGAAATAAAACCAATCATGATAATGATCAACCCAATGGATAGCACCCTTCCAACATACTTTAACATCATGCCACAAATTATAAGGCAAAACTAAAGGATCATTTGAGAACCTCAAAAGCTTGCTTAAGATAAGTAAACCTCAATGCGATAACTTATGTCATTTTTTGAAGTCTCTTCTGATGAATTAGAAAAGGTGCAAACAAATTTAAAGTGGGTTGATATGGCAAAATCATTCGCTAAACTGATTCTATGGATAACAATTGATGCACTTGCACCAGGAGAGGGAAGTATAGGAAATTATCAGGATGCTAGATTGTAAGATTTTTAATCTAGCATTGTTGGATCATTGATCCAACTTTGAGCTTATAAATGAATAATTATATGTTGCGGACTATCGCAATTAAAAGTGATCAATTACAGTTTTTAGTATTACGTGCTTTAATATATCTAATAGGATATAAGCCTTTAATGTGTAGAGACCCAAGAGTATTCTAATTCTATGATAGGTGGAATTATGAATACTTAATAATAATATAAAAAAGTTATTTATATAAGTAATTCTGATCCCCGGTTACATGTAATCTTTCTATTATTTCTAATATCATATCATCAAATATAGAGAGAATTAAATGACTCTTTAAGAGAACATGTTGATCTAAAAGATGAATCATATAACTCCATAAGACAATTAAGTATTATGCATTCATGTACACTTTTGTATATTTTGTATATTAGTGATACAACATGAATGTTTCTGGGTTATAGGTGATGATTTTCACCAAAGTTTTTTTTGTCCCAACAAGGATTGTATATTTAATGGTCACACGTAAATTCCTATAAGGACCTTACCTTGAACAAACCATTACAAGATTATGGAATATTTAATTCCTCTATAGGTAGGTTCGCAAAAGCGACACGCCTAATCAGAGCACTGATTAACTGATTTTTAAGAGGAATAAACTTGTAATATGTATTCATGAAAAGAGTACTTCTATGTATGATAAGATAGATAAGGTGGCTGTCTAGTAAAGACAAAGGGAGAAGTAGAGATGGCAATGGTTTGAGATTTGACAATCTCAATTCCATCCTAAATAGTAAAACAAGATTTTAATGTGGACCGAATCTCTTCTTGAACAGTTAAATGGGAGAAAAAATTAGATCAATCCCAGACCATTCAATATCTCGTCCCAAATCAAATAGCCGAAATATCCTAGATGTCTCATTTAATAAATACTATAAATTTCATCAAAATATTAAAAAAATATTTAATCTAATGATTTTATAAAATTGTTAACATCTTAATAGACATTATAATCATAAGATGTGCAATTAAACAAAAAATAAGGTGGTTGAAGGCAAGCAAAAATTAGAGACGAGCAACAAGCGACTTTGTTTTAGTTTTATATTAAAATACTTTTAAGTTTCCAATTTAATATTTTTGTTTTAAATTTATTTAATGGAGAAATGATATTTACACCTCTAAGGCTTGGAGAAATGGCCACCAACACCCTCAAATTTTTAAAAAGAGAAACTAAAACTGTCTTTTGACCACTATATCCTTCTTTTATCATTCTAAAAAATTGACTCTAATATTTTACAATAAATAGAAATATAACATTAAAATAAATATAATAATATATATGTTTAAAATAATTTCAATATTTAAAAAAATTTTAATATTTTATAATCTATTAGATATATTTTATTTTATTAAAATAAATTTTATGATAAATAGAATTATAATATTAAAATAAATGTATTAAAAATTTAAATTACTTTGAATATTATGTAAAATAATAATTTTAAAAATGTTAGTGTATGAGAATGTTTTTAATTGTGAAAATTGTGAAATGTATTTAATGCAAATATTTATTTAAAATCTTTATAATAAATAAAAATATATCATTGAAATAAATATAATAATTTACATATTAAAATATTTTAATATTGTTAATCTACAATATTAATTATATTATTTTTATGATATTTATATTTATAAAAAATTTAATGTCATTTTTTTAGAATAATAGAGGTAAAGAATGTAATAGTTAAAAGGACATTTTGATGTCCTTTTTTTTAAAAAAAATTTGAGAGTATTGATGACTATTTTCTCAAACCTTAGGGTGTAGATTTCTCATTTTTTAATTTAATTAAACTAAAAGCAATGTAACAAATGGGCTTGTGTTTGTTACTTGAGCCTAGAGTATAATGTTACAATGCTGTTTGAAAGACTATTCATTAACCATTATTTAATTTTACTTGCCTTTAATTTTATGAATATAATATTTCTTCCAAAAATTAAATGGAACAAATGAGACAAATAAGATCCTACAGGACCTTGACTTAGATTTCAATCCATTGCACACAATAAATTAAGATTTCTTTTTCAATCCTAAATTTCATTTGCTTTTAAAATTCAATCCTACAATACTAATCAATACTATCCCAAATCCCATTCAGGATTTGGTAGTTTTTGCCATCTCTAGAGAGAAGCCATGGCTGGAAATTAGAGCTTACCAGCATTTGTATTCACATTTGAATTTGATAATAGATTTTAAGGGTAAGTGGATTAGAATTTTTGAACGCGATATATTTATCAACTTTGAATAATAGATTGAGAGGTCAAATATTATATCACTAGGTTAAAATAAAAATGAAAAAAAGGCAGTGTAAAAGTGATAAAGAGTAAATGGAATGTAAAAACAAATAAAACATAAAATATTAAATATTAAGTTACAGTCAGTTATCACTTATTCTTTTTACATAAATTATGTTAGCTTTAATATCATGTTATTATTTTTATGTAAAGAATAAACTATAACTAAATGTAACTTAACGAGCTCCATATAAAAATGGCATTACCCTTGGTCCATGTTGGACTTTTGAGTAGAAGGTTAAAGAGTTCGCAGACCATGCAAAGCAATAGAAACAACAAACAAGTATGCACTTTTTTCTAAAATGAAAATTGAAAGCCTAAGTCCCAAAAGCCTCACTCCCCCACAATCCACTATTTCTTTCTATATCTTTACAATTTACTAGTCCTAACCATCACTCAAATTTCATTTTCTTTTTATTTTCCTTTTTTTTTAAATCTTCAGACAGAGACCACACTTTTAATTGTCCACATGTTTAAAAATAAAATGAGAGTCCTGTTGATTTTGCTCTAGGCATTTTTTATTTGGGTTAGAATTTGGGTTTACTAACTCATGGCCCGCCTCATGGTCCAATAATAAATTTGTTCATAGAGATGATTTCACTTATCTGAAATTAGTTTTTGACAACTCTTAAATTGTTTTGAGCATTGATACTTACCCCGGGTCAAACTCCAAATAAAGTTGAAATGATACCATTTGATTAATTTCTTTTTTTGTTTTTTTTGAAATTGAAACGATGTCATTTTAAAGTTGAAGAATTGAAACATAAAAATCTCCTCATTGTTGCTGCATTGCTACTGCTCCATTTCAAAATCTCTGCATCATTGCTGCGTTGCTACTGCTCCATTTCAAAATCTCCTTATCGTTGCTGTGTTGCTGCTGCATTTCAAAATCTCTTTTAAAATGTCAGCACCTAAACAAAATTCATTTCTCCCCTTGTTGCAACTGCTCCATTTGTAAATTTCAGCACCCATTGTCGCTATTTTCTTTCTCTTTGTTACTGCTACTAATGGTGTAAATTTCAGCACCCATGGTCGCTGCTTTCTTTCTCTTCATTAGTGCTGCTTCTTTTGCAAATTTTAGCACTATCTTCCTTTGAACAAGTACTATCATCTTTGTCTTCTTAGGCTACTCAAGCTATTATTTTGTTTCCGATTTAGATGAATTTTGTCTTCTTAAGCTATGGTAATGTCATCTTTGTTTCGGTGACTTGTAAAAAATTTATGCAGAACATTTTCTTTATGCAGCAGAATATTATATGCTGAATATCACAATTACAAAATATTATATGCTGACATTGACTTTTATTATGATTAAATGAATAATCTTGTTAATAAAATCATTTTTTACCCTTTGTTAACAAGAAGAAAAGCAGCAACCATGTTTTGTTCATAAGTAAATAAAAAAAAGGAATCAAACGACGTCGAAATTAAATTGAAGCATTGCCTTAGGCTATGATAAACAAAGAAGAAGCAAATAAGCCCTGGAGAGAATGAGTAATTGCAGTTAGGGTTTTACCCACATTCAATTAAACGAAGAAGGAAAATAATAGAGAAATAAAGAATAAGGAAAGCCAAAGAAGAAGAAAAGTAGTAGATAAACGAAAAAGGAAAATAGCAACCTTTTTTTACCCTTAATCAAAACGACACTATTTGTTTTTTTTTTTTCATAAGCAACTAAAAAATAGAAAGTGATGAAACAATGTTGTTTTGATCTTATTCGAGATTTAACCCAGGGCAAGTATCATTTTCCAATTGTTTCAGTAGCAATAACTTAGAGGTATAGAAAGTTAACTTTTAAGTTGTTCTATATTTAAGCTAATTTGACATAGTAAGTGTTGTGCAAATTTTATTGAACTCGTAAGCGCACGAATCTATTGTAGAATAGATTAATGGTGACGAGTGTCGATCCCACGAGGAGGTTGATTTTAATTATGTGCAGAATAAATTTTTTTAATGGGAATAATTAAATTATGGTAATTTTATCATAAATTGTGAATTAAAATGGCAGGAATAATTAAAAATAAAATTGTTATAATAAAGCACTTGGGTATCCAGATTTGCATCAACATGTTCCATGGGCTAAATATTCCATATTAATGCCAATTAAATCATAAGGGGGGATTCCACACCTTATGAACTACCCTCAAATAAATATGGTGCCAAATAATAATAACCTTGTACTAGGGTGCTGGTTTAATCAGGACGGTATCTAGACAAGACTATTATTATTTGTCGATAAAAAGTGAACAGTGTCGTGAATAGTACCGTACGTATGAACAGTACCATATATGTAAACAGTAACTTTTTCCTTTAATGCTCCTCTTAAGGTTTTCGACCGTCCTGAGTCTAAATATGACGTCCGTTTTACTGTCTGATCACTCGTTCATTATGAAACAATCGTGATGCCCTTAAAATACATAAAATACATAATTATAATAAAACACATATAATTAAATAACAAAATACTTAAATAAATAAAAATAACAATATTAGTAAGACTTAAAGTGTAAAATGACGATTTTCTCCTTTATAAATATACACTTTCTAACACTCAACACACCCCCCAACCAGCTTATTACTAGTCCCTAACAAAAAAAGCGAAGATAAAATTCAAAACCTTTTTTTTTTAAAGGAAACACATGTGTTTATTCAAACAGATTAATGATAGCAATCAAATAAAAGTACAAGCATTATCTCCAGTCTAAAGGAATATCACACCCACATCAACCATCCATATGCATCAGTCCAGTAGACTTTGTTGTAGCAATAGTAATCAGGCCACTTTCAAGAATGACATATCCAACCCCAAAATCTCACCGGTTGTAGTGACACTCTCACAAATAAATTAATCCCAATAAAATTTTGTCACTACAATGAATGGTAAATTGAGAGAAAATAATAAAGAAATATCATACACTCTCACCAAGATGAAAAAATATGCTCATATCTTAGAAATAATACGATCTCAAATAAAGTATTAGTCAACCCAATGTATTCATTTTTTTTTTTATATGCATCACTACATCTTAATTGCCCATATAACTAACTTTTATTTCAGACTATAGTGTCCTAAAATCAAGAAAGACTTTTATTAGGACGTAATGTAGGCTAGGGACATGGCTAACAAAGAAGAAAAAATAGGGAACAAAATATATATATTTGAGAGAAAGTTCAAGAACTTTTAAAAATTACAAGATGCATTTTGCTTATTTATTGCTATTGTATATCTTTTTTCTTCTTTTTTTTCTTCTTTTTTTAAATTTCTTTTATGTAGCATAACTTCGCTGGATAAAATAATTATTTATTCTTTTTCTCAAACATGAATAGGTGGATGGAATTTATATGATATCGGGTAATACTCTAAATTGGAGTGCGTCAGAATAATAAGTTAATAAAGAAAATATTTTTTTTAAATAAAAGGCTCAAAAGGGCTAACTATGGATATTACATAATAGGGATGACTAGAAAGGCTCAAATGGGTCAAAAATGGCCTTCCATCATCTTTTAGGACTCTAAATAATCTTCCATATCTACTAATTAGGTGTGCATTTAGATGCAGTAATGCGCGCGCGCGCGCACACACACACACACACACACATATATATATATTTACGGGTTGATTCAAAGAAAATCTAGAGATTATGTATGAAATAATAAACTGCTAAGTTACATGAAAAATGGGCAAAAAGGGTTACTCTCCAAGAAAAATTAATAGGCTAAAAAACTCACTTGAAATTTATTATGACATGTGCATTCTTTCAAGCAACTCATATTTGTCCCCAACATCAATATGTGAAATAGTAAATATGGTGTAACATCACTCAAGACCAAAGATAATATAAATACTAAAATTCGAAAGTCATCATATCATCCAGTATAAAAAAAAACTCACACAAAATAATTTTTTTTTAATAGAATTCTTTCCCCTAACCTATTCTAAACATAAAAAGAAAACATACATGTAGAAAAATTAAAGAAAAATGAATTTTTTTTTTAAGAAGATATGTTTTTAGAGTCATTACACTCCATATTCAGCCATCTTCGACATTAAAAACTTGAAAACATATATTTATAAAGGAGAAAAACGAAATGTTAGAAAAAAACACAATTTTTTTTGTTTTATTTATTTTTTTTACTAAGAAGATGCGTTTCTAGAGTCACTACACTTTATATTCAGCCATCTTCTACTCAAAAAGTTAATCATGGTTAGTTCAATATTCTAAAATTGTCAACTATTCTCTCCCCCCAACCAAAACGAAACATTATCCTCAATATTTGAAAGGAAAGAAGTAGAGTTTAGAAGACATCACCTGGGTGTTGCAACACAAAAGAAAATATTTACATGGTTAAGGAGAGGCACAGGGCTCGAAAGTAAAAAAAAATAGTGAAAAGACAAAGCAAATAATTATAAAATAAAATTAATAAAGACAAAAATGTAAGTGATTAAATAACAGTGAAATAAAACAACATTAAAATAAAAGGATATTGACAAGTAGTTGCGACTGTGGCTCACATCTTCCTCTGGTTTACGTCCAGAAACGGCTTGAACACCCTCTATGGGTTGAGGATAGACTTCCCATCCAGTTTTCTTACAAACTGACAAACAGGGTCTTTTATAGTCAGATTTCCGAGACTATAGTTTGCACATTCTTTCTGGAATAATAGCCATAACTGGAGTATTGCATTTCGGACATATCCACTAGGATGTGTTTCAAGAGACAAAAGGATATTATCCAATGACTCCTTATTCAAGCCATCCCTAATGAATTAAATCTTATCTTCTCTGTTATCAGACAGCATTCCTAAAGAACATTGCTTTTTATCGCATCTCATTCTGGCACACTTATTCAAGAAAAAAATTAATAATAATAGTTAAACTTACACAAACATAATTAAAAATAAAATAAAAAAAAACTTTAAATCACCGAAAGGAAACAGAAAGAAAAAAAATTTCAGGTCACTTTAATGTTTTGTGCTGTTTTCTCCACATGGTTGGTATTCGTGATATGAATTTACTTTTCTGACCATTAACTTTAAAAATTACATTGTTCCTTGAATTCTTAAATTTAATGGCTCCATGTGGAAAAATAATAAGATCAGTAGATGGACCAGACCATCGAGAGCGTAACTTAATTGGAGAAACATGCCATTGAGAATTGAACAAAAATACTTTCTGACTTGGTGTGAAAGATTTTCTAATGCTTCGCTTGTCACGGAGGATTTTCATTCGATTTCTGTAGTCTTTGGCATTTTTGTCGTTACGAATCTCCTTTGGTTTTGCCAGTTGTATCCTCCTTTTTGAACTAAAAATGGGGTCAATGATGTTTGTATTCTATTGTTTGTCATTAGGAGAGGATAAGATAATTTCTGACAATGGTTGTTCTTCTCCCAAGAATATAGAATTCAGAGGGTTAAGTGAAGATTTTAGCCTAATCTTTGGTGGTGAATCTGATGATGGGATGAGATTTTCTTTTAATGGTGTCAATTGCTCTATTCTTATCTTCCATTTATCCATGTCCATGTATGGCAATGAATCCAATAAGGCATTAATCTCATCAATCGATCTGTCAATATTAAAATCCAAACCAAAGTGAGTTAAGCATATCAATAAAAGATCATCACTAATGTTTAAAGGAAATATCAGATCAGCCAATTCATCAATTAAATCCACATCTACAATTTCATCATCAGTACTGTGAGGTTGTTTGGCAATGTCGAAAATATTTAGTTCCATGGTCATATTGCCAAATGACAACTGCATATTTTCAGTCCTGCATTGAATGTGAGCATCAACAGTAGCTAAAAATGGACCACCCAAGATAATGGGAATGTGCTTCTTTGAATCCTGCACTGGTTGAGTGTCAATTACAATGAAATCAACAGGAAAATAAAACTTATCTACCTGGATAAGCACGTCCTCCACAATACCACGTGGTATTTTCATGGATCGATCTGCAAGCTGTAACACCACTGGAGTTAGGTGTAATTCTCCCAGTCCAAATTTCACAAATACAGAGTAAGGCAACAGATTTACACTAGCTCCTAAACCCAACAAAGCATTTTCAATTGTGTGGTTCCCTATACTACATAAGATAGTGGGGGAGCCTGGATCTTTACATTTTAGAGGCATTTTATGTTGGAGTATAAAACTAATATTTTCTTTTAGAAAGACATTTTTCTGAACATGAATATTTTTCTTTTTAGTACAAAGGTCTTTAAGAAACTTGGCATATGATGGCACTTGTTTTATAGTTTTAAGTAAAGGGATGTTAACACTTACCTGTTTAAAGATTTTAAAAATCTCACTTGTGGATTTTTCTTTCTTCTCTTTAGCTAACCTCTGAGGAAATGGAGTTTTAGGAACATATTCTCGTGGGTTGGTTTTCTCTTTCTCCTCTGATGATGATTCCTCAGTGTTCACAGGTACAATCTGAGTTGATTTTGGCATCTCTACTTTATTGTCGACTTCTTTTCTTTTTCGCAAGGTCATCACTGCTTTGACTTCTCTATGTTGCTGTGGTGAACTAGAACTTATCTCATGCACTCCTCTAAGGTTTATCACTGGTTGACTTGGGAATTTACCTTTTTCAACAGTGATGGTCAAATTTTGAACTGAAGAGGCAAGTTGGCCTACCATTTTCTCGAGATTAGAAATTGATTGGGCTTGTGAGTTGAAGCCCACTCTCATCTAATTTCGTAATTCATCAATGGTGCGGTCTGCTGCTCGATCTTGGAGTTAGTAAGATTTCTGACATTTTGGAATGTCTCTTCCCATGGTTTGGATTGAGAATGATTTGGATTTTGATTGTATGGTCTAAATGGTGGTTGAGAGGCTTGAGACATTTGAGGAACTGGTTGCATCGGTGAAGGTGAAACTGATGATCCATTTTGTTGGAATCCTTGAGACCATGAAAAATTGGGGTGATCTCTCCATCTAGGGTTATATGTGTTGGTGTAAGGGTTGTAGTTTGGTGGTTTTCTCATGACACCTATGGCATTGGCTTGATCTTAATATAAGTCATGGTCATGTGGCTCTATTGATTTAGCAGTCGTTAAAGATGCTATTTGTCGAGCAAGGCCTTCGACCATCTCTTGAACTTCTTTAATTCCTGAGTTTGACTCACCAATGTTAACTTCATTCACTCCCTTAATTCTCCTGGTATTTCTGAGTGATCGACTCCGTTGTTGAGAATTATCCGATTGCCGTTGGAAAAATTCCCAAGTCTCTGATGCGCTTTTGGACATTAACTCTTCTCCACTAGTTGCCATTAGCCATTCTTGCATATGTAGCAATAATCCCTCTAAAAAGTATTGGCATTGGTGCCATTTCTCGTACCCATGATGTGGACACTTTAAAAGTAGCCCATTAAATCGCTCCCATACTTCGAAAAACTGCTCGTCGTCTCTTTAAGTAAACTCTGAAATTTTCTTGCGAATAGCATTGGTTTTATGAACTGGGAAATATTTATTTAAAAATTTAGTTACCATTTTTTCCCATGATGTAATGTTATTAGTAGGTAATATATTAAACCATGAATGAGCTCTATCTTTTAATGAAAATGAGAATAATCTAAGTTTAACATCATCATCTGAAAAATTCTCGTATTTAAAAGTTTGACAAATAGCATAAAAATCATTCAGATGATTATATGGGTCCTCATTTTCTAGGCTATAGAATACGGGGAGACAGTTTAGCACATTAGGTTTTAATTCAAAACTCATAGCAGCTACATTTAGGTACCTTATGAATGATGTGCTTAAATTAGCTAAAGAACTAAAATAATCCTTAAACGGCCTCTTTTGTGGTTCTGGTTGCTGATTTTACAATTCCATTTCAAGTTTCTTTCGAAAAATAATGTGTTTGTGCGTGCGAAGTGTTTTTTTCCAAATAAAGGTCTAAAGGTTCAAGATCAGGTGATATGACCTTCGACCATACTTGCAAAGAACAAAATAAAATAAATAAAAATAAAGAGGAGAGAGAAATTACTATACTAACCTTGTGACGTTGTTACAATGAAAATACACTCAATAGCTATAATAAAAAGAAATTACGTGAAATAAATATTAACTAAAATAAATAACAAAGAAAGATAACAAGATAAATTTAAAAAATTACAAAGAAAAATAATATGGAAATTAAATTATACAAATTTAAAGAAGAGAGAAATAAATAAAATTCTAATCTAATTTCTTTTTTTTTAGAAGAAAAAAATAAATTACAAAAAAAAGAAAAATTACAAAAAATAAATATTAAGGAAAAAAAACTAATTCTATGAATTAAAATACTTACCTCCCCGGCAACGGCGCCAAAAACTTATTGTGCAAATTTT
Source organism: Aegle marmelos (assembly GCA_030449875.1). NCBI lineage: Eukaryota > Viridiplantae > Streptophyta > Magnoliopsida > Sapindales > Rutaceae > Aegle > Aegle marmelos. The sequence goes on from JASUUL010000022.1 coordinate 4,429,192, forward strand.
ATTGAACTCGCAAGCGTACGAATCTATTGTAGAATAGATTAATGGTGACGAGTGTCGATCCCACGAGAAGGTTGATTTTAATTATGTGCAGAATTAATTTTTTTTAATGGGAACAATTAAATTATGGTAATTTTATCCTAAATTGTGAATTAAAATGGCGGGAATAATTAAAAATGAAACTGTTATAATAAAGCAGTTGGGTATCTGGATCTGCATCAACATACTTCATGGGCTAAATATTTCATATTAATGCCAATTAAATCATAAGGGGGGATTCCACACCTCATGAACCACGCTCAAATAAATATGGTGCCAATGGCTTATCGTGCCAAATAATAATAACCTTGTACTAGGGTGCTGTTTAACCAGGACGGTATCTAGACAAGACTATTATTATTTGTCGACGAAAAATAAAAAGAAATCACAAATATTAGAGGGGAAGAGAAAGTAAATTTACTAAATTAAGCCCATGGAATATGTTGAGACTTCACCTTCAACCCAAGCTTAAAAGAAAATTAGCTACTCATATTTTAACTAGGGATAAAAAAGGAAATTTTATTAAAATACAAAGAAACTACAAGAAGGAGAAGGAATTTTAGAAATCTAAGCTTAAAAATGAATTCAGGGGTATCAAATTAGGGGGAAAGAGCCCCCTTTTTATAAATATATTGAGTGAATCGTGACCATCGGATTAAAAACAGTTAGACACTCAGGATTGCGCCACGTCAACAATCAACAGTCAACGTTTGAACAGTAATGTCGTCTGAATAGTAAATAATCATATGTATGCGCATGTACTGTACACACGATTTTTGCTCAACTGAGATGCTGCCACGTCATCAATTTACAGTACATAAGAAATTTAGCCCAATAAGATCGTGACACATTATCGGTCGATGCCACGTCATCGGTCAATGCCACATAAGCAGTCAATACTACATAATTCGTCCAATCAGATACTGCCACGTCATAGGTAGTTGCCACATCATCGGTCCATATATATGAACAGTGTCGTAAACAATACAGTGAACAGTATCGTGCGTATGAACAGTGCCGTATATGTGAACAGTGACTTTTCCTTTAATGCTCCTCTTAAGGTTTTTGACCGTCCTGAGTCCAAATATGACGTTCGTTTTACTGTCTGATCACTCGTTCATTGTGAAACGATCGTGATGCCCCTCAAATACATAAAATATATAATTATAATAAAACACATATAATTAAATAACAAAATATTTAAATAAATAAAAGTAACAATGTTAGTGAGACTTAAAGTGTAAAATGACGATTTTCTCCTTTATAGATATACACTTTCTAACACTCAATAGTAAGATCCCTATTTATAATATCTAATTGCAATAGAGCATCTGAATTAGCTGACATTATTCTTTGGAAATTTTTATTTTCCTATGTTCAAGTTCCATCCAAATTGGAGTCGATATAATCCTTTAAAAGGTGTTTTAAGCCAATTATTTTTGTTCCATGGCTCTTGATTTGCCAATCCAAATGGATCCTACCTTGACCATGAAAATGGACATATGAGAAATAAGATAGTGACAGAATAAAGTATAATTCTGACCCACATTATTTTATCATAAATTATCTAAATAAACTAAGGACTTGTAATTATTTTTATCGTCATCTTATCTAATTCTTTCTTCTTCTTCTTCTTCGTTTTTTTTTTTAAATATTACGTAATACAAGTAATTCAATGGGAATGTTGAGTTAGGGAAACTTTTGCAAACTTGTCCCATTTTTTTGGCATTTTGGTTGGATGGAAGTTGCAAGTAAAATTATAAGACACAGTAAATACCAAGACACAACAAATACAATATCTATAACTTAAAAGACATAACATCTCAATCTCAAACGAGTTCTTAATCAAGTTAAGGAACTCATACCACCACAAATACCAAGCGCAAAATTATTTAGAGTAGGGCTCTTCATTCTGAACCTTATACAAACAACTTCATTCAGTGGGTATTATCTCCAACAAGAAAAATGAATGCATTTACCTTGCTAAAAACATCCATAACGGCCAGATTACTTCGACACTTACTTAGCAAATGAATTCCAAATTCCTAACAAGCTGATAGAAAAGTCGAACAGGGTAGGAAGCCATCTGAAGTCAAAGATTTAATTACGCAACAAGCATCAAACAAAAGAATGCTTGCTTACGTATAATCCTCGAAAATTAATCTTCAACTGGTAAACAAACTAAAACTTTATGTCTTACTCTCAGCATAAAAAAACAGTAGTTTTCTCAACTTCGTAGATCAATCATATTTGACATTTATGTTGCAATAAGCTCAATTAATGTTGAGGAGCTAATGTCATCCAGAGCGGGCAAGAGACTCAATCTAATGATAGGCATAAGACCATTCAAAACTTTAGTTGATGATTATGTAAGCTAAAATTATAGAACTAAAATTCCTTTTTATGAGCAATTTGATGGTAAAATAGTGAAATTGACCTTTTATATCAACAACATAATGATTAAACATGAGTAAGGAACCTAATGACAAAAAGTAGAACAATGGAGGATTTAGTTGATTGATTATGTAAGCTATTAGTTTCTTTGAATTTTTTTTTCCGAAAAAAGAACTACGAGAACTTTATCATAAATTGTCCTTTAAGTGGGACGTGGTTACACAGAATTGTGGAAATATCCACCCTAAATCGTGTTATATATACCGCGTATATAGAAATGGAATTAGAAGAAAGAATAAATAAATAAAATCAACAAAAAGATTAAAAAATTCCTAATAATACGATCGTATTCAATTCTTGTAATTTTATTATCTATGCAGTAGGGACAGTACAACATGTGTGATTTGGTCCAATGCTATTTATTTTCATACTTAACGCAGCCCCATACAACAATTACATGATTTGTGGAAAGAATAAATTCTCGTCAGTGCGATTGATCAAATTAATTATGTTTTTACATATCACGCATTCAAATATGGATGAGTGTCGGTCCGGTAAATAGTTCGTTTGGCCCATAGCCAATGAATGAACCGGCAAGGAGACGGAGTAAATTTCCGCAAACTCAGTACAGAGATTCCGAAAAATATTACGGCCAGGACTAATGACCACATCAAAGCGATGCTAGAAATGGTCGATTTCCCAATCCTTACAAAGAATTTAGGCATGAGCTCGTCCACTATAATAACATAAACAATGCATACGCAGATCACAAGAAAGAGGATAATCGTTCTAAAATGTAGCGGCCATCCGAGTACCACGATCGCAGCCATAGTTGTCGTGAACCCAGCAGAGTTGAAAACCATCAGGTAGAAAATGGTCGGCAATCCACCGGATATGACATCCTTAACATGCAATGTTATACCTGCAATATAATGTGTACTTTAATTTGAAAAGGGCAGCTGACAAATTGTAAGCAAATATAGATAGATAAAGCGATTTAGCTCATATCTTCAAAATTTGACTATTGGTCCTCCTCATGTTTGAAGTTGCAGATTGAATCTAACTTTTACCTGCAAGATAATATTCTTTGAGAAAGGGAGCTGGCAAATTACAAGTTACTGTGAAAAACACAGCAGCAATAGTTCCCACGATCATCAATAACAAGTTTCTTGTCTCTATGGGCCACCGCGTGAGGTTATTCCAGCCGACAATATTCGCAGTCCCGAGGGGGATCTGGGAAGATTGTTGTACCGGACAACAAGCTGAAGCTCCTTGAAGGATCAAGCTGATTTCTTTGAAAACACTATCTTCAGAATTGGCTTTGCATACATCTAAGGCTGTTTGTCCCTGCTTGTTCATAGTGTTGACTCGTATCATGATGGAACTATTGTTTGAACTCTCAAGAACCAAAGTCTTCACAATCTGCACCAAAATCATGTCCATACACACACACACACGTGCATGTGTTAAATTGAAAAAATGATAAACAGACAGAGTGCTGACAGAAACAAAGTAAAATTTATATCGGCTTAACTTATTTTTGAATAAGTGAGTAAACCAACAATGATTGTGCCTTGTTTGTATTAGCATCTTGTCAATTTTTTCTATCTGAATATCATTGTTAATTAAACTGTTTGCGTCCCTTTGGCGCAACTTGAATGACCACGAATGCATGGTCAAGCTTAATGGGTGAGGTTTCTCAAACCCCATCCAAACCTCATAAACTGTGCATGTCTTAACTTGTGTAGATGTGTAGTCTCATAGAGAAAGAGAGAGATCTAAAGAGAGCTTACTTCAATGGATTTGTTAAAGGTAGCTAGGTGCAATATGGTGTTGCCGTCTTCATTTTTCCAATTGAAGATACGCTCTTTGTTGTGAATCTTAGTCTCATTCACCAAGACTTGAAAAGCTTCCAAATGAGAATTTTGCACTGCCAGGTGAAGAGCTGTATCTTGATTGGAAGTCAACTTTTCAAGAGATTCCGGACATATAGAGACTAATGCCCTTATCACATCAACGGATTGCCCATTCATGGCTGCTCTATGTAGAGGTATCGTTGATAAATTGTCCTCTACAAGGCAAGATTCAGGATTATGCTCACCCAAGAACTGAACCATCTCGACATCTCCTCTATCGGAAACTATATGCATAGCTGTTTGACCATGCCGATTTCTTATCATGGCTAGTTTAGGCCACAAGCTTGCAATCTCTTTAGCAACTTGATGGTTTCCATGTTCACAGGCCGTGAGTAAAGGATTAGTCTCTGAAGATGATGAAGCCCTGATAATATCACCTGCTAATTTTGGGATTTTGGAGTGTACTGACTTAATTTCATCAACACGATCTCCTTTTCTCAATGCTTCTTCAAACATCTCATCCAGGTTAGACATGATAGCCCCAGCTGTGTGTTTATTCTTGTTTTCTAGAGCTCAGAGCTTTTGTTTCTTGATATTTAATTTGGGCTTCTTTTTACCCTTTTTTTATTTTCTTATTTTCTGTTTTCAGGATTCATTCCATTCTAGGGAGAGAAAACTTTTTAAATTCGATGATATGATTATATAGAAGATGTCATTGTCCTTAGAGGATGTTTGCAAGTATTTTTGAAAATGGTAAATAATTTTCTACTGTTAAATAATAGATTAAAGGGGGAAAAAATTTGGAGATTTTCGTCGCTTAACGCGTTTAATACAATGTTGAATATAATGAAATTGATAGAAGAAAAGTCATGACGTATCCTAGCCTCACAGGTTGACTGAAGTTTGGTTTCAGAGTTTCATCACTTGAGTCCTTGTTTTTTGTTGAAAGAGACATAAAGAACAGAGTTTTAAAAAATGTCTAGTTTAAGTTCATTGATTGAATTTTATGTCACGAAGGTTTACGCTCTTCTTTCTTTTTCTTTTTTTACTGTTTAAATGAAATTTATTTTATTTCAATAAAAAAACTAGCTACTACAAAATCAGTGCATTATTAACAAGGTAATCTATGGTGAACATGGAGATCGATATCCAAATACAGTAAACATTCTAATAAACCATAATGATTTCAAAGTATCAAATCAAATGGTCAAATTTGGTCAAGGACTTTATAGAAACAAACTACAATTACAAATGTATTATGTTGAATATTTTTAAATCTTATAGTATCTCAGGTTTTTTAACCAACAACAATGAGTAAAGAGATGAAAAACCATTGTTTTATAGTTATGACCCTGTTTAATATTGAAGTAGTGTGGCTTAAAAGTTGTTGTGGAAAAAAAATTAGAGTTATGAGATAAATATTGTGAGTGCATGGTAAGGATAAACTTTAAATAATAATTTTAATAAAAATAGTAAAAAAATTTTGGATTTTTATTGTAAAAGTGTGTGATAAAATTAACTTAGCAAAATAACTAATATTTACTAAAATACTTTAATACTATAAATTAAAAGTGACCACTACCAACGGTAATGCTAAATAAAATTATAATTCCTCAAATTCCCGTTTTTTGAAATTTTTATAGGACATACATATGCAAGTAAACTCCACGAAAGTGCCCAGTTGAAGTAATATTTTTTCCTTGTAATTGACTTTAGTGTGAGAAGACTTGTCTTTACATATTGTGATTATTTTTTTTTTTTTTTTGCCGACTTTTTCCATGTGGAATTTCACCGTAGCCTCCTCCTTTTTGAACTAATCAAAACACGCGGAAGTGATCTTGCAATTTTGATGTGAAAAATAATCACCTACACTTTTATGATTTGTAGTCGTTTGCACAGCTTCTACGATTTTGCTAAAAGAGACGTGAAGAACACAGGTTTAAAAAATGTCTAGTTCAAGTTCTCATTGATTGCATTTTATGTCACTTTTCCTCTTTTTTCAAATGAAATTTATTTTATTTCAGTCAACAAACTAGCCACTTGAAAACCAGCACATAATTAACAAACTAATCTAATGTGAACATGGGGATCAATATGCAAATACACCAACACGGTAAACATTCGATTAAACCATCATGATCCCAAAGTCTCAAATCAAATAGTCAAACTTGGCCAAGGACTCAATAGAAACAAATTATTATTACAGAGGTCATATGCTGAATATGTTTCTTTGGTTTTTAACCAAACAACAAGAAGTGAAGCGATGAAAAGCCATAATTTTATAGTTAAAGCCCTATTGGCATTGACGTGTAATGGCTTAAAAGTTACAGCTCTTATGAAAAAAAAAAAATTAGAGTTATAAAATAAATATTATAAATGCATGCTGAATATAATTTTCAAATAATAATTTTAATAAAAATAACAGAGGTATTTTAAATTTTTACCACATAGATATGTGATAAAATTAACTTAACTTAAAAAATATAATAGATAGTATTTATTAAATACATTAGTAGTATAGTTTAACAACCACAACACCTCACAAAATTATAATTCATCAGCATCTTCCCCATTGTTGAATCCACTAGTTTATAGAATATATGTAGGCAAGTAAACTCCACTAAAATACCAAATTATATATATATAATTATTCTTAGGTGGGCACTTATATATTTTTTTTAAATGTGGATACACTTTAAATTTGTACGATTTAAAAGAGTTAATTTCGAAATAAATTATAAAATCACTTAATTTTAAAAAGTTAACAATTAACTCTCTTAAATCTTATAATTTTAAAATGTATCCATATAAAAAAAAAAAAGGGTGCCCGTACTATATATATATTCCTTGTAATTGACTTTAGTGTCGAAGACTTGGCTTTACATTTTATGATTTTATTATTTGCCGACATTTTCCACGTGGAATTTCCCGGTTACCTCCTTTTTTGAACTAATCAAAACACGCAGAAATGATCTTGCGACTTTGGTGTCAAAAATAGTCCCGTACCCTTTTATTTCTTCCTGAAATAATTTTTGTAGGTGAACTTGCAATTTTGGTCAAGGACTCGAGAGACACAAATTACAATTACGGAGGATACAATTTGAATATTCTTAAAACTTCTAGCCTCTCAGATTTTTTTTTTTTTTAATTAACTCACTCACAAAAAGCGAGTGAAGTGATGGACACCCAAAACTTTACCAATGTAAAAGAGATTACCCAACTTTGAATTTCTTATGTTTTCTTATATTTGACAAAACTCATGGACCCAGTGGCCGGTTGGAAAGATGAGGAAGGCATCAGAAGCATACAAATGCAATGTATTTTTTTTTTCCCCTGTAGTTGACTAGAGCATTGAATTGCCGACACACTTCTCTCTGTGAAGTTCCCTCAAACCTTTCCATGTGTTTCCCGGTTGCCTCCTTGTTTGAACAAATCAAAACACGCAGAAATGATCCTGCGATTTTGATGTCAAAAAAATCACCTAACCTTTTATTTCTTCCTAAAATAATTTTTCTAATCTCCCTAGCTAGACTATTGGTTTTGGAAAACATTGAACTGAAGCAGCTTAGGGGTGGCGATCATTTTATCGTGAGGTTACGGACAAAGCAGAGACTACGACGACAGCTATGGCGCCAGGAATGGCAAATTCTGACTTAGTATCTGGTGAAAAAGGGTCACTTATGGGCAGTTCTTTTCCCTTTTTCCCTGTCTACAGTTACGTTCTCCTTCCTGATGATGATGATGATGATGTTATCTTGGCTCCACGGCTAGCCTCTCGCAAGAAGCTAAGTCTTAGAGATGATGATGGCAAGGTACACCCTTAATTAATTACTTAGTCCAACATAAGGATTAAGCCTCATGTGTATCAATTATTCACGTCAATGATTATGAATGAAACGAGATGATATCATGTTAATAAATTTAAGCTTATGAGATGTCTTTTCAAACAAATTATATAAGAGAGACAATCAATGGTGGTTTAAGCAATTTCTCCCTCAAATGTAGTTCATTTTGAGACAATTTAAGGCCGTTGCGTTAATTCCTTCTGAGGCAACTTCTAATCTAAATCAGAGATACTTGAATAATATTTTCGTACAAACTGATATGGAAGAGTAGTGAAGGGGGGTAAAAAGCTGAAATCAGGGAAAAAGAGTTCGAGTCTCTAAATGCACGGACCCATGAATATTGTGTGTACATTGATTTCAGAGCCACACTCCGCAAACCCTGTTTATGTTAGAATGGGATAGTTGCTCTGGTAAGCTCTATTTTTCTAACTTTTTGTCTGTGCATACGCGTGCAGTTAAACTCTTCTGAGGAAATTTTCTGTCCAAACCAAGTGAAACCTTCCGGATACTGGTATATGAATTTTTGTCAAATGGCAGACAAAAGATATTGCTGGAAGAATGAATGGCTCATGCAAGAGAAATGCTTGGAAAATGTTCATTCAGGAGGTAAGAACCCCAAAAATTAAACAAAGAAATAAAATTATAAAATATTTGCACTAACTGTCTTCTTGATTCGGTGTGCAGAACACCCTGCCTCTATTCAACAACCACCTCGAGCTGAACGACTTGAAATTGTCACGAAAATTTCTCAAGGCCTGGGTTTTTTACATAGTTCAGAGAATCAAGTTATTTATAGAGATTTCAAATCTTCAAATATACTGCTTGATGAGGTTAGTTTCTAATTTATCTCTCTTGTTACTACTACTTTATGTCTTAGCTGATCCTATGCTTGCTACGCTATGCAGACTTTTAAATGTAATCTGTCCGATTTCTCCATAGCCAAGTTTAGTACCATGGAGGATGCTGACTTAACAGCTTTGGACATGTCATCTGTGTCGGCGCAATATGGGAAGACAGATATGGAAATGAAGATGGCTCAGCTAGAGAGTGGAGCTTGGAGGGCTCATGATGAAGCTGAGAAGGCATTTCGATGGTGGAACAAGTCATCCCATTTGAAGAACACCTGGCCCAATTTGAAAACAGAAAATGAAACTTGGAGTAATTTTCTTTATCTGTTATTTGTCGCCACGTTGCTGTCAGCTATAACCTTCCTCACAGCATTAAAGATAATGGGATGCAAATCAGAAGAAGGCTACAAAAACAATTCTAGCCTAAACCCCATCTGCCAGATTGTCAGGCAACATCCATTCTATATCCGACTTGTCACTGCCTTCAATTCCGTTGCCTTTTTCTTATCCATATCATTGATGATGATTCTCTTGAATAAGCTTCCGCTCAGGCCATTGCTTCTGATATCTGCATTTTCAATGCTCGGTGCTTACATGTGCATAATATCTGGCCCTACAAAGTCTCTCTTGGGCTCATTCTACTCAACATGTTAAGATTCCTTGAAGGTAACTTGATATATTTTCTTTGGCATGCAACACATTATTTCAATAATTAAGCTCATTATGCTTCCTGATTTGCATCGATCGGTACATCGGATGTGGTGGAAGCAGATAATTAAGTTCCTATTTTTATTATTAAGATGTGCACTGTGTTTAATGTATGACCCTGCTGTATTAATAAAATTGTGAATGTAAAATACGAACACAGTCTGAGCAACTGTCATGCCAGCGGGCATGGTTATCAATAATGCTTTTACAATTGATTCACTAGTAGTTTTACTTCAGTCTATTAATATTTAAATTCATCTGGCTACAAATTTAAACATTGCAGCCAGAGACCCGCTAATTCATTATAACATCAACGATTAGAGTTAGGATTAAAATACAGCGCTGCTATTCATAACCTAGGAGAGCTGCTTCTACAGGAACTGGTGGTTGAGAACAATCAACACAGACAGATGTATAGTGGGTGACTTTACAGGATAATAAGCTAAACTAACATCATTAGACAATTTGGCTGCTATGTAGAGGGAGTCTAGCATATTGCTTCGTCATAGGATTGCATATAAATGAAATACTAGTTGCTATAGTCAAAGCTGGAACAAAATAGAAACCCGTGAAAAGATTGCTCAATTCGTAAACCTGAACAATGCTTCAAAACATTAAGGCGTTTAAAGGGCGCAAGAATTGGCTAGTCCGTAAGATGAGCCCTGAGAGAGAGCCAATGTCTTGAAACAGATTAGAATCTCTATAGTGATTTTTTCTTTTGTGGGTAAACTGACAAGGATCCTATTTAGAAGGAGATCATCGTTATTTGCATTGTCGAAGGAAGCTAACTTCCTTTTGTTGGAAGACATATTTGAAGCTTCTCATGGCATCATGATATTCACTTGTACTCTTAAATAAAGTAGCAGTACAACAAATTACCCCTGAAAAAATCTCCGAAAGCCTATTTCAGAGCTGAACAACATGAACTAGTAAAAGCAATGACCAAGGTAACCGTTAGCATCATAAAAAGCATCTTTGACATTTCAGGATGCTATGCATCCCACCAAGTGAAAGTATGACAAGCAAGGGCTATATTAAGTAATCGGCAATGCTTTAAGCCTCTAGTAAACTACGTGAGAGTGATTTCGTGAAGATCTTCAAGATTGTTGCCCCTGCGATTGGCTCTATTCGTCCACAAACATATAATGACGCGCCAAAATGACAAAGTAAATCTCCCTATGCTTAGAACAGACGTTTCGAACAAAATTAGGACAAGGACTAATGACCACACCAAACCATTGCTCGAGATGCTTGATTTCCCAACTTTCACATAGAACTTGGGTATGATCTCGCCCATTAAGAGAATATAAACAATGGCTATGCGGATTACAAGAAAGATCACAAATTTTCTGAAATGTAACGGCCATACGAGCAACACAATGGCAAACATGGCAGTCAAGAACCCAGCAGAGTTGAAAATCATGATGTAGACAATGGTTGGCAACTTTCTGAGCTTGTCACCCTCATCAGCATGCTATGTTTTAACTGCAAGATAATCTTTTTTCAAGGAAGGGAAAAAAAAAATCGTAAACACTACTAAAAGAACAATAATAACTTGATTAAAAAATTTTACCAGCAAGAGTATCCTCTTTGAGGAAGGTATCTGGCAGATTGCAAGTTACCATGAAAATGCTGCAGCGATCGTTACTACTACCATCAATAACACGTTTCTTGTCTGTATGGGTCACCGTGTTAGGTTCTAGCTACTATTGGCACTCCCGCAGCAGGGAGCTGCGGAGATTGCTGAGCAATAGCTCACTAAATGATCCAGCTTATTTCCTTGGAAACAGCATCCTGAGAGCTAGCATTGCATAACTGTAAGGCTGTTTGTCCCTGCTTATTCACGGTATTGATTGGAATCATTACGCGCCTATTGGAATTCTCACGGATGAGTAGCTCCACTATCTGCAATGAACGCAAGGGGATTGTCAAGGCATGCCTTATGTTTTGGCAATCGAAATTCAAAAACTGTGTTTGCAAGCGACAGAGGGCTTACCTGCTTTAATTAGTTTAGTGTGGCGAGGTGCAATACTGTATTGCCCTCCTTGTCTTTCCAAGTGAAGAGATGCTCTTTTCTGTGACTCTTAGCCTCTCATCCACCAAGGCTTGAAAGGCATCTGATCTGGAATTCTTCACAGCAAGGTGAAGGGCCGTCTCTCCATTTGAAGTCAGCTTCTCAAGAGATCCGGCATATAGAAACTAAAGCCCTAATAACATCAGAATTACCTTCCAAAGCAGCTCTGTGCAGCGGTATCATTAAAGAGTTGTCTACTTCCAAGGCAAACTTCGCCATTAATCTCTCTGAAAATCCGAACCATCTCAGCATCCCCATCCTTAGAAAGCACGTGCACGGTTGTTTCACCTCGCTGATTTTTAATACTGGCAAGTTGAGGCCACAGCCTTGCCATTTCTTTAGCTGCTTCAAGGCTTCCGGGCAAGCAGGCGGTGATGAGCAGAGGATTCTCCGAGCGTTGGCATACTTTAATAATATCATCCAGTAAATTGGGATCCTTTGAATTTAATGACTTCGTTCCTTCGACATCATTTTTCTTGCAAGCTTCCTGAAACAACTTCTCGAAGTTAGACATGACAATTGGCAGACACCCACACCGTGTTCATGTGTTATATTCTTCTTCCCCACCCAGTCGTCTCTCCGATCGGAGCTCACATCACTCTTAATTACAACTCTTCTCTATTTCCAGGGTGGGATTTCTGAAATTAATTGTATGTATAATTAAAAAAGAAAAAGGAAAAAGTAAAAATCCAAGAACTTTCTTCTTTCTTTCCCCTCACCGTGTAATTTCCAATGGAACGAATTACGCGAAAACGCGGCGTCTCTACGAAGAGAAGATAGGAAGTTGTGGTGGACAATTCAGGGGAAATAGGCAATGCAGATATATGTATCTTCAACTTAACAAAAAATTAGAATTTTGTATTGTTCAAACTTAAATGTTAATATATTACATATCCGACTTTATTGACTTTCATAGGACCAATTGCTTCAATTGACAAGATATCTAGGTCGATATATGCAACATCTGTCACTAATGAAAATAAACACACATTACATGACATAAGAAATCGGGTGCCATAGCTAGATCCAGTTGGGCACATTTTTAACAAAATTTTAAGACAAAAATTCAAAAGAAGATACTGGACGTTTGACTAATATTGATGAGCATATAAAGTTTCTATGCCATGTAATTGTTTATGAATATATATAAATGTACACATATATATATACATATACATACACACATATATATATATATATAGAGAGAGAAGATCTTTATATATAAAGCTCTTTTAAATTGATTTTGTTTAGATTATAAAATTTTTTTACAATGTTGTAAAGTCTTGAATCCATATAAAAAAATTATTACCTATGTCGAAGAATATCTATATATATATATAGATGGAAGACTAATGTTTGGTTGGAATATTATTCTATGTCTGTCTTACCGGTTCTTAAGAGTGATAACTTACATGGTAAATGGATAGCTTAATTAAAAGTCTCGAATTATTAATATAAATTTCTATATCTCTCACATATATTTTTAAAAGGAATTTAGTGAATATGAGATTAAATTATTATGTTTACTTAATCCAATTTTGATGATGTTAGAAAATATTTCAGACCTAATTCGTTTGTGTTATAATTGTACTAGCAAATTTAGACTGGCCCTTTAATATAGTTATCCCACGTTCAATTGAGAATAAGACTCCAAACAAAGTACAATATATTACTTGTGAATTGCAAAAAAATCAGAAAAAAAAGGGGGGGACTAACACTAAGTATTTCAAAAAGGGGCGAATCAACAGTATCCCAATTGGCAACCAGACTTTTTATGAGGTGAAGACAGAGAATTTTGGAAGTATCGTAGAAGTAACGGGCTTCCCCCTTTTTTCCCCGTGTTCTTTTCGTGCAAGCGTCCTGAAAATTTCTCTCTTTGTTCCCATGAGGGGAAGACGACTTTCGCATTTCAATTGTCCATGGACTAAACCCGACAAATCAGAATGGGCGGGTCTATACCGGGTTGCATCTCTGTCTCTCGAACCCAGTGTCCCTGACATCAGCCCAAATCCACACCCATCAAATTTAAGATCAATTCAAACTGTCGCCTTCATTTTATAAGCCACGCTTTTGACACCCCAGAAATTGTCTTTAAGGCGTAACCCTGCAGTTTTAGTTTTCGCTAGGGCCCAGTACAGTAGAACTGCAGCTCCGACATTTGTTTCAAGCATAATTGTATTGCTCCCACGTCCACGGAGATGGCAAAAGAACTTGACCGAAACTTTGGTCTGATTGATCCGGTATGTAATTTTTGAGTTTTATCCTGAATTTAAGGATCAAAATTTAGGCTCGCACTTAAAAATTAAAGCCTGATTACATTTGCATTAGCATTTGGGCCTTAGCCGGCTCAATTACTTAATAATAAAAAAATGTGTGTTTTTATTTGAATTAGACATGATTTTTTGTTTATGTTTAATTATTTATATAATTTTATGGTTGAGATATTAATTAGAGTAATTTTTATATTTAATTTTAATATATAAAAGAAGATAAATTTAAATTATTTAAATATTAAAAAATTTAAAAAAATTTGGGTCCAGCTCTAACCCTAATTAGGGTTGGACCTGGTGAAAAGATTGGGTTTTTTTATTAGGCTTCGACTCTTTATTTGCGATAAACTCGATCCAACCCGATTCGTTGTCATGCTTACACATCTATAGCATTTATTTATATTATATTATCTAACTTTTTGGATATATTTTTTAATGCTTTTTTTTAAACTAATATGTTAATATTTCATTAATACAATGGTTTTTTTTTAAAAATATAAAATCACTATGGTTGTATGTACTTTGTAATAATTAATTAAGCTTTTAAATGGTATAAAATTCTAATTTGTATTTATGATAATACATTATATTATTATATCAGTGCTTTAATAATTTGACTGTTTGTTTGGGTTAAAAATAACGTGCACCATAGCTTTGGACATCAAAATAAAAACTCAAATTAACTTATTTTTGGGCATAAATGCAACAGTACCCAGGCAATATGCTTTCCGGAGCTGCAAGATGCCAGCGGTTGGGTTGGCTCAGTTTGTGTGCTTTCAGTCTAAAAATGCCCACCCCTATGCAAAACCTCTATCAACTTAATAAATTTAATAGTGTATAAGTTCTACATCATTTATTATTTATATGTGTGGAGTAACTTACAGTAAAATGTAAGTTAATATTTTTTATTAATAAAATCTCAAGTGCCTAAAGTAAAGACTCAGTTAACGAAGGATACAAAAAAAAATCATTAATTAATTATTTTCACATGCAAGTTATTTGTAAACTTTTTCTTTAATTAAAACACCAAAAAAAAAGGCGCTAAGCGCAGTGGAAAAGAAAAAAATATATATGCTGAATGATGATATTTAGCCTTAAGAGAAGCCGGCGACACAAGGTTGACATAAAAATGGATTAAAACGTATTTTAATGTGCTGTATTAAGATGTATTAAATTCAACACATGATGCAAATGGTACTGTTTTGCACCTATTATTTTATATTTTGGAAGAATATAAATTAATAAAAACATCTTTGGTTGGGCTGAATTAGGGTTCAATTTATACTTTTCAAGAAAATGAAACACATTTTATGCTTACGTTTCCCAATTTTGTTTTTGCTAAGGTCCAGTATAATTGTAACTTTGACATTTTGTCCATACGAAAACGAATAAATGATTTGAAGTTGATAATTTTTTTTTTTGGTGCGTATAGTGCCATTTTTCACCTACCATTTTTTCCCCATTTTGCAAGAACAAAAAAAATAAAAAATAAAAATAAATAAATAAATAAGGAAAAGGCATTTGGTTGGGTCCAAGTTAAGTATTAGTTTAGAAAATGAAACACATTTGATACCCAGTCTTTTTCGTTTATATTCTCGCGGGGGCCCAGTACAGTGGAACTGTAACTTCGACATTTCTTTTTAAGCATAATTGAATGGCTCCAACAGCCACAGCACTTCATTGAAATTATAATATCTTACTTTTCTGAAACATATATGTATATATTCTACTAAAGTGTTAATATTTCATTAATATAATGTGTTTGGGGAGCAATAAAAGGAGAAAAAAAAAAGGAAAATGGGGCAAAGAAGACGAGCACTCCTCATCTTTCTCAACCGCCTATTTTATTCGCAAGATACAATGGACAAACTACCCTTACCAAAGCCTTTATAATAATTAAATAATTTTTTTATAAACATAAAATTATTATATTTAGACATACTTTATTATTATTTAAATAAGTTTTTAAATGATGTAAAATCTAAATTTATATTTGAGATAATATATTATACTATTTTATTATAACTTAATAGTTTAATTCTTTGTTTTGATTAAAAATAACAAGTTCAACACAATAATTTACGTAGAAAACTCTTATAATAAAAAAAGACCATGCTTGCCAAGGACGATGAAAGAAAAACCTATTACGTGAAAAATTATTATAATTATTCTTTATTATTTTGTTATTATAATCTTATTAGAAAAACGTAACTAAATTATTAGTAAGTTTAAGTACTCTTGAAAGACTCTATAACAAAAGTATTGCTTAAAACATCAGGATTTTAAGTAGAATCTTTTGTGACCCTTCTAGTTTTTTTGTAAAAACTTGGCTGATAAATTCTTTTCATACATTTTGGATTGTCTTATGTCACTTACTAATAATGATTTCAAACATATACTTCCATGCTTTACCATTACTTAGCTTGAAATCCTATTGTCCTTACGACTTTTGAATCAAATCACTCACCACAATATGTGTCAGGTAATAATGATATAGAGAGCATATATAAATAAAGATAAGTCAGCCGAAATGAAGGTGACTTCACCTTAACTAGGGTCTTCACTTTTTCAATACTACAAGGGTGGCCATTGGCCTCATTGCTTACATGTGCCTAAAATTCATATAGAGTTTTATATATTTTTTCCCCTTTTCGGAGCACCAGTAGATTGTCAATCAATGCCAAATAAAAGAGAATGTTGTTAGATACCTAGATTAAGGAAAACTAATGAAGTTTAAAATGATATATCGGATTGCTGAAGTATTAGCGTTATAATGCAATCCAAGACTTGGCACCAGCAAGCAGATATTATATAAAAATGGTAAAAACCCAAACTAACATAAAATGAAATAATAAAACCAAACAACATAGCACTTGTTTTCTAGGAAAGTTTATTCTCCAATTCACCACAAATTAAACAAAAGCAACTCATTATCAATCTAAGTAATCATGCATGGCCAGTCACCTATTTAGACCTATTTAGGAATAATTTTTCAATCCGAGAATCTTAAAATTTTTTTAAATAAATCAGTTTGCAATATTATAAGTAAGTGAAAATGAGAGTTTATGACATTTTAAATCGGATCACGAACAGGAAGTTGACTCCACCAGTTGCATCTAAAAATGGCATCGCCAGATTTAACATCTATCCAATACATCTTAGCGATTGGATGTTCGTAAGCCAATCGACAAACGCTAGTGCCACTGATAATGGACATCTGGCGGATAGGAATCATCAACTTTTTTACGCCAAGGTGGCAGATACAAATGCCGTTATTAGAACCATCAACGGACACAAAGCTCATGGACATGATGAGGCCTAGTTAATGCTGACAACCGACCCGCAAAGTTCTTAAGCACGGCCAACAAGCTTTGTCTGATGATCTATGGTTTCTGTCAACGAGTCATTCACCATCGTTGCAACACCGAAACGAGTTGGAGACTTGTAAACGTCAGTGGCTTGAATCATTTTTGCGACTAGGTGGTTGATGTTGTCTCTTTTACAGAATCAAGCCTTGTAGAGCAAGTCTCCCTGCTTGTAATGCTGCTGTTGCCACTAGGCAAACGATAAGAAATAAAAATCATGCTGATAACATTGTAGTTGCTCTAAAACAAGTCCTGAAATTAAAAGGAAGAGAGTAGATAAAGGAATTTCGAAAGGAAAAAAGAATGAAGATTCAAGATTCATTTAAAGGGTTTTTGAAGAGTTGTGATCAATGAATATTTAAAGGCTACTTAACTACAAAAGGTAAATGGGAAGAATTTTGACATTTTGTTATATTGAACTAGCTACCACATGTATATAGGGGCTCTACTTGCACATACAAAGAGGGAAGATTAATTACTGTGGAATTCTCATTGGAGAAAAGAATGGCTTGCTTAAAATATAGGATTTGGTTAATTTCATTAAAGGATGTGGCTCATATAAATATCTTTATATATTAAAAAAAAGTTGAAGAAATCTAATAATAAACTAAATAAAAAAATAAAAACCTAAAAATGATAAAGTTAATTGAATTTATATTGAATTACCTTAATAATGCAATAAAATATTAAAATCAATAGTTAATGCTAAGAAATAAAGCGTAATTTATTTAATTCCCATATTAAAGTCATTGTAGCTCATTTCTAAATATCCATTCATATAAATATAGGCACATGCCATTCTAATTCTTATGCATCTCTTTTCATTCTAAGTAAGTTGTTGCAATTCACTTATGAAAATAAAAAATGTTGAAGAGTCTTAGTTTTATTATCTTAGCTTTACTTATGGTGGCAAACACTAGAAAAATGCTTATTTCTAGCCAGTAGCACTAGCCATAGTTCTAACCCAAATGCTTTATTTTCTATTTAAAGTACTAACTAGACAACCCAAGAGAGGGGGTGAATTGGATTTTTAAAAAATTAAGCAAACAAAAACTTATAGTGATATAAACAAAGTAATTAAATTCGAAATAAATAAATGAATGAACAATAAAAAATAAAAAGATAGAGTAAGAGAGATCAAATACAATGCTTTTTACGTGGTTCAGCTATTTTCGCCTATGTCTACGCTTCCAAGCATACTAGACTTGAGAATTCCACTAAGTAAGCCTCCAAGTCTTCAAAATCTTATAATTGACTTTCAAGGCGTCAATAAACCTTTGCAAAAGGAGATTTTTCTCAATCTCTTAATTTAAATGTATCCCAACATTTACAATCACTCAAAACAAATATTACAAATTGATTTTTCTCTCACAAAATTTTTAAGATTACAAATAAATACCCAATGTATGAATAGATGAAGTAGAAGTTTATTTAAAACTCAATGTAGATCGTATATTCGTGTATATGCTCAGTAGTTGTGTTGTTGTCTCTGTTTGATTTGATTTGATGAGTTTATTTATAGTTAGAGCTGAAAACTAGCCGTTATTCATCCTTGTTGACAAAAAACGATTTATCGTTAGCCATTAATAGATAACCGTTTGTGTTGATCAATGTTACCATTGGGTTTGATTTCAAATTAATGATTGACCATTAATAATTACTTTTTCACTGTTAACATCTAGAGACCTGCACAACAAAAATCTTCTATTCGTTTTAGCTAGACGGTTAAAGATTAATAAAGAATGTTAGTCTGAGTATTATCGATTAGCCGTTATATATTAACGTCGCCGTTAAATTCCAGCAACTTTATAAAACACAATACTTAACTGGTTTTCTTTAAACGGTAAAGGATTAACAAGATATGAAGATCTGAATATTATTGGTTAGTCGTTATATGTTAACAATTTGCCGTTAAATTCCAGCAACTTATAAAACAAAATACTTAACCGGTTTCCTTTAAACGGTAAAGGATTAACACATGATGCAGGTATAAACATTATCGGTTAACCGTTAAAATTTAATGATTCACTATTTATCTTTAGCAAGTTTAGAAGCCTATCGGTTAAGGCTTAACAAAATATTCCTTTTTCTAAGCATGAAAATTAAGCTTTTACCCTAAATGTTTAGCCGTTTAAAATAATGGTTATCTGTTTACTTCTAGTGTTTGATTTTTACTAAGTTATAAATCAATCGATTGAAGCTTTTAGAAAATAGCCTTTTTCTATATTTTTTTTGGTTAACCGTTAAAAATAAACAGTTTACCGATTATTCCCAGAAAATCATATTTATTACAAAAATATTTCAGTTTCTCTAAGGTATGTAAACACACACAGAGAGTTTTGACTTTTAAGAAAATCTTTGAATTTGTGAAACTTCGTCAAACTTATAAAAAAAGTTAATAGTTTGTTATCATCAAAATCAATAAACAAAATATGTACATGTTAATACTATTAATCATGCATCATCACCTGATGTTGTTGATTGTTCAGGGCTCAGAAGTGAAGAATGTTTGATCGAGAAGGTTAAGAAGGCTCTTAAAGACTGTTGGTACCCCTGCCCTCAGGGGCGATGCAAATGATTTTGTTAATTAGTTATTTCTTTAATCTTGTGTGAGTGGTTTTGCAATAATAATTAATTGTAGTAAAATTGAAACTATGTTTTAATAAAAAGAAGAAATTAACACACTATAAGCCCATAAAGATATGTTATATGCTTTTTGTGTGTGTATCTCAGGCTGCTTTGTTGTATGTATAATGCTGAATCAATACTCAAGAAAGTAATTTGTTTAAATATAATAATGATCAAGTGGTAATAATTACCATTTGTAATATCCAAATTTTATGTCTATCACCTTCTAAGATGAGGTTAATTCATCCTGGAAAAAAATACTATAATTTTGTTGAAGTCTTATACTACAAAGTTGTCTGATTTAATATAAAGGTAAACTTCAATGACGACAGCTCACCTTCATTTACTGTTAGGAAAGTAAATAAAAAGTTCATCAACATACTCGTATTTATGCTCATCATCTAAACAAAAATTAGAGTAGACTAAGATTTTCTTGCTTTTGCAGGGTAAATATGAAGATCTTCATTATGAGGGGATGAATTGAAGTTTACCTAATCAAGATATCAAAAATTTTCTTACTAATTTTTTACATGTATTTGCCTCATCTACTAAACACATAATCTTTTTTCTATGGTTAGATAGACATTTTGATAATGCTCCAAAAGACCCATTTGCAAATTGCATCCAAAATGAAAAAAATTATTTAAATAAAAAGATGAACAATTTGTTGGCTTTTTATTAAAAACTAGTAACCTACGTAATTTATTTAAAACAAATTGATAAATTTTAGTTACACACAAATACTCAATAATAACTATCCTACCTAATTTAATAAGCGTAAAAGAAGAAATACAAATAAAGGGTGTTACAAATTCTGCCCTCCAAAAAAATTATCTACAAAATTTAGAACCTTACCATAATCCTCAAATAGTTGAGGATACTTCTCCTTTATTATATGCCCTTGCTCTCAAATGACTTTCTCAGCAGTATGATTCCTCCAACAAACTTTTAACAAATGAATAACCTTTCTCCTTAGAACTTGTTCGCTTTTATCCAAAATCTCCTTTGATTGCTCCTCATATGAGATATCATTTACAATTTAGATAGGTTGGTAATCCAATACATGTGAAGGATCAGCCATGTACTTTTTTATCACTAACACATAAAATACATTATGACACCTTGAAATGCTTAATAGTAACTTCACTTGATATGTCTAACAAACTTAAGGCTGAGCTTGCCTCTCTTTCCAAAATGAAAGACTCCCTTTTAAATTGAGACTTTTAGAACATATAATCCCTAATTTGAAACTCTAAATCATGTTTATGTCAATATACATAGTGCTTCTGCTTACTCTGAGCTGTACAAAGATGCTTTTTTATTAGTTATGATCTGAAGCAATTTTGACCAAGAGCTTTCTTTCACTAACCTCACTATCGCTTTAGCTAAAACCTTGCCCAACTTTCATTGTTTATCAATGGCCTTCATTATTAAGAATTGCACTAACTTAGTCAAACAATCCATAATTACCTATATTGAGTTATAACCTTTTTTTGAATAAGGTAACCTATTCCAAAGTCTATGGTAATATGCTCCTATTTTTATTCTGAAATTATTAGTGACTTAAGAGAGCTAGTAGAACTTTGGTGTTCAATCTTCACTTACTGATACTATAAACACTTTGAAACATAATCCCTATATCATTCTTCATATTCTTTCATTAGAAATTTTATTTCAAGTCTTAATATATTTTTCTGCCTCTAAGATGAGCACTAAATGTATAATTGTGCCCCTCTCATATTATCTCTTTCTTCAGCTTAACCACATTTGGTGCACAAAGTTGTTTACCAACGACAAAGTGTCATCATCATCAAGTCTAAATTATGAATGTCTAACCTTCACTATATCAATAATATTTCTGAGTTGTAAATCCTTGCTCTAAGTAGCCTTAATCCTATTAATTAATATTGGCTGAACACTCAAGTAAGAAAAAATATTATTCTGCCTGTGTACAATAATTTTAATTCCCATCTTCTTTAGATCTTTCAATGTATAGCCTTGAGTAGTTATTAAATGTGCTAAACAACCAGATGACTTCCAATTCAAAGCATCAACTACTACATTCGCCTTGCCATGATAGGGATAAATTAAGCAATTGTAGCCTTTCACTAGCTCTACCCATCTTCTTTCTCTACTTTAAGTTTAATTTTTTTCTAAGTAAATAGGTATTTTAAACTCTTATAATCTATATAGATTTCACAAGTTTCACTACACAAATAATGTCTCCAAATCTTTAAGACAAAGATTATAGTTGTTAAGTCTAAGTTATGGGTTGGGTATTTCTATTCATTATTCTTCAATTATCGAGATGCATAACTAATCACCTTGCCATGTCACATTAATACGCATCTCAGCCCTTCTTAGAGGCACTATTAAAAATAAAAAAGCCACCACCACTAAAAGAAACTATCAAGACATATGCAAAAATCAATCTCTTCTTCAACTCTTAAAAGCTTTCTTTATATTCATCACAATATTCAAACTTCACATTCTTTCTTGTTAATCGGGCTACAAATCTAGAAAAACTATTCATAAATCTTATGTACTATCTAACCAAACCTAAGAAGCTTCTGATCCTAGTAACATTAGTTAGTCCAAAATGGGTAAATGTAACACTCTATGAGAATCTCACATCGATAAAGCACAGGAGAAATGCTAGGTTTATAAAGGGTGATCTATACCTTAATTAGCAAGAGCATTTTATAGTGTATAGATGTCCCTAAAACAAAACTGTATAGGCCTTGTTAAGGCTCAAAATAGACAATGTCTTACTAGATCTAGGTTAGGTCATGATAGATGGTATCAGAACGGCTTTGCATGCCCTCTAGAGCAATGGTGGGATAAAATTCAGTGAAGGCACATACTCTCTAAAGAGTTTTGTTAAATACCCTAAGCAAATCTTACATTAAGAAAGTACGAGAGAGATGATGAGTTTATAAGAGGTAATCCACACCTTAATTGCTAAGATACGTTTTTGGGTATATGAGCACCCACAAATAAAGTTGTGCATGCCTTATCCAAAGTGGATAATATCTTGCCAGGTTTAGGTCAGGTTATAACAGATGGTATCATAATGGCTCTATATATCGTCTTAAGTGATAGTGGGGTAAACCTTAATGAAAACACTATATCTCTAAGGGGGTGATTGTAACACCCTAAGCGAATTCCACATCGACAAAGTATGGGAAAGATGCTGAATTTATAAGGGGTGATCCACACCTTAATTGATAAGACACGTTTCGAAGTGTGTAGACACCCTAGAAACAAAATCATACAAGCTTTATTAAGGCGCAAAGCAAACAATATCTTACTCAATCTGGGTTGGGTCATGACAACAAGCATTGCTTGATGGCCAAAGAGGGAGATGCAACCATCAAGTATGATTCACTATTAGTATATCTCATTAATGTCAAATGATGATAGATATAAAAGTATAATGGCATGCTTTTCTATAAGTTTTGGTCAATGGTATTCAATAATGATAGAGATACATGTGTCATGCATGATATTTGCAGTTATTGGTTATTGATCTTCAACAAGGAGAGAGATGCAGGTGCCCACATTATCCCAACAATTGTTAGTCATTGATGTTAGGCATCATGCACGATCCCTACAAGTATTAGTCAGCAATGTTAACCAAGAAGAGAGATGCAGTTATCAAGCCTAATCTCATTTATCAGTCATTGATGTTTAATGATGACAGCGATGCATGTATAATGCATGTTACTCGACAACATTCAATTATTGATCTCAATAATAACAGAGATACAAGAATTGGTAATTGATTTTTCATGCTGTGAGGTATCAAGCATGATTCCCGTAAATATTGGTCATTGATTTCAACAATGACGGAGATGCATATATCAGGTTAGTGAGTCAAATTCAATTCCCAACTAGCTAACCTGAAAGGCACTCACTAACTGTTAAAGTTAATTTGATTTAAAACTTCTAAGGTTTTGATTTTCTCTGCCCTTTCTCTTTCCATCTCATGTATATCAAATTTTGTGGTGCAAGGGCCATATATCTCAATAACATCAAGCCAACTCAGTAAATGCTTGATCCAATTTGTTCTGGAATTTCTACTCGAGAAAAGTTTGGATCAGGGGAGGATGTTAATTCATTTTCACTCTTATCATCTAATTGATTAAGATATCAACTCTTGACCAAAATCGTTATAAGAATTTTTTCTGAATGAGACGTCGGAAAAGAGTAAAGACAACTCCATTAAGTTCCTACTTTTATTATTAAGTTGTCTACTGTGTTTAATGTATGACACTGCTGTATGAACAGAGCAGTGTGTAAAATATGAACACAGACTGAAAAACTGTCAAGCCAGCTAGCATGGTTATCAATAAAGCTTTTACAGTCGATTCACTAGTAGTTTTCCTTCAGTTTATTAATATTTAAGTTCACCTAGGTACATATTTAAACATTGCAGCCAGCGACCGGGTAACTCTGTGTGACATCAACGATCAGAGCTGGGGTTAATTCCAGCAAGACAAGTGAAACAGAGTTTTTGGGTACTGCTAGAGCAACAAGAGTAGCCAATCATGTAACCGACTTATGTTAATCGACAAGCTATGCATTTGGGTTCATCTGTGAGAGTTGGCAAATCCCTGACTTGTTCAAGAGACTTTTTGTATTTCAGCTTGATGGCCAGATATATATAATTAACCTCCAAGCTAATTTTCTGTCATCAGCCATGGAGCCTCCAAGTATATTTCAATTTCATAACCTAGGTAAGCTTCTTCTACAGGAACTGATGATTGAAAACAATCAACACATACAGATTTATAGTTGGGTGACTTTACAAGATCAACTAACATCATTGGACAATTTGGCCGCTACGTGGAGGAGGTCTAGCAAATTGCTTCCTCGTAGGATTGCATATAAATGAAATACTGGTTGCTATAGTCAAAGGTGGAACAAAATAGAAACCTATGAAAAGATTGCTGAATTCGTAAACCTGAACAATATCTCAAAACAGTAAGGCACTTAAAGGGCGCGAGAATTGGCTTGTCTGTAAGAGGAACAAAACCGTGTTCTAGATTAATGAGAAAAGAACACCTGTACAAGCTGAGCCCTGAGAATAAATCGCTGTCCGGATAAAGGTGCACAGAGAAATGAGGACTGGAAATGAGAGAGAGCCAATGTCTTGAAACAGATTTGAATCTCAATAGTGATTTTTCCTTCGTGGGTAGACTAACAAGGATCATATTTAGAAAGAGATCATTATTATTTGCAATGTCAAACGAAGCAAACTTCGTTTTGTTAGAAGACATATTTGATGCTTCTCATGGCACGTGATGCTCTCTCGTACTCTTATTTAAAAGTAGAAGTACAACAAATTACCCCTTAAAAAATCTCCCAAGCCTATTTCAGAGCTGAAACAACATGAACTAGGAAAAGTGATAACAAAGGTAACCATTAGCATCATAAAAAGATCTTTGACATTTCAGCATGCTAAGCATCCCAACAAGTGAAAGTATGACAAGCAAGGGCTAAATTAATCAAGCATTCGGCAATGCTTTAAGCATTTCGATAACTATATGGCAGGGATTTCGTGAAGATCTTCAAGATTGTTGCCTCTGCGATTGGTTCTATTCGTGCACAAACAGATAATGAAGCGCCAAAACGACAAAATGAATTTCCCCGTACTTAGTACAGACATTCCGAACAAAATGAGGGCAAGGACTAGTGACCACACCAGACCATTGCTCGAGATGCTTGATTTCCCAACTTTCACATAGAATTTAGGTATGATCTCGTCCACTAAGAGAATATAAACAATGGCTGTGCAGATTACAAGAAAGATCACAAATGTTCTGAAATGTAACGGCCATACGAGCAATACAATGGCAAACATGGTTGTCAAGAACCCAGCAGAGTTGAAAATCATGATGTAGACAATGGTTGGCACCTTACTGAGTATGTCATCCTCATCAGCATGCAACGTTTTAACTGCAAGATAATCTTTTTAAGGAAAAAAAAATTGTAAACACTACCAAAAGAACAATAATAACTTGGCTAAAAAATTTTACCAGCAGGAGTATCCTCTGTGAGAAAGGAATTAGGCAGATTGCAAGTCACAGTGAAAAATGCTGCAGCGAACGTTACTACTACCATCAATAACATGTTTCTTGTCTGTATGGGCCACCGTGTTAGGTTCCAGCTGCTATTGGCACTCCCTGCAGCAGGGAGCTGCGGAGATTGCTGAGCAATAGCTCGCTCAATGATCCAGCCTATTTCCTTGGAAACAGAATCCTGAGAGCTAGCATTGCATAACTGTAAGGCTGTTTGTCCCTGCTTATTCACGGTATTGATTCGAATCATTATGCGCCTATTGGAATTCTCAAGGATGAGTAACTCCACTATCTGCAATGAGTGCAAGAGGATTGTCAAGGCATGCGTTGTGTTTTGGCAATCAAAATTCAAAAACTGTGTTTGCAGGAGACAGGCTTACCTGCTTTAATTTGTTAAGTGTGGCGAGGTGCAATACTGTATTGCCCTGCTTGTCTTTGCAAGTGAAGAGATGCTGTTTTCTGTGACTTTTAGCCTCATCCACCAGGACTTGAACAGCGTCCGATCTGGAATTCTTCACAGCAAGGTGAAGGGCCGTCTCTCCATTTGAAGTCAGCTTCTCAAGAGATTCCGGGCATATAGAAACTAAAGCCCTAATAACATCAGAATTACCTTCCAAAGCAGCTCTGTGCAGCGGTATCATTAAAGAGTTGTCTACTTCAAGGCAAACTTCGCGATTAATCTCTCCGAAAATCCGAACCATCTCAGCATCCCCATCCTCAGAAAATACGTGCACGGTTGTCTCACCTCGCTGATTTTTAATGCTGGCTAGTTGAGGCCACAGCCTTGCCATTTCTTTAGCTGCGTCAAGGCTTCCGGCCAAGCAGGCGGTGATGAGCAGAGGATTCTCCGAGCGTTGGCATGCTTTAATTATCTCATCCAGTAAATTCGGATAATTTGAATTTAATGACTTGACTCCTTCGACGTCATTTTTTTTGCAAGCTTCCTGAAACAACTGCTCCAAGTTAACCATGACGATTGAAAGACACCCACACCGTGTTTATGTGTTCTGTTCTTCTTTCCCACCCAAGCGTCGCTCCGAGTTGAGCTTACATCACTCTTACATGTGATGTTACTCTTAATTACAACTTTTCTCTTTTTCTAGGGTGGGATTTCTGAAATTAATTTTATGCATAATTAAAAAAGAAAAACGAAAGAAGTAAAAATCCAAGAACTTTCTTCTTTCTTCCCCTCCGTGTAATTTCCAATGGAACGAATTACACGAAACGCGGTGTCTCTACGAAGAGAAGAAAGGAAGTTGTGGTGGATAATTCAGGGGAAATATGCAATGCAGATATATACTTCTTCAATACCTTCAATTTAATAAAAGAAAATTAGAATTTTGTTTTGTTCAAACTTAAATGTTAATATATTACATATCCGACTTTATTGAACTTTCATAAGACCAATTGCTTCAATTGACAAAATATCTAGGTTGATATATGCAACATCTATCAATAATGAAAATAGACAGATATTACATGGGATAACAAACGGGTGCCATTGCTAGATCCAGTTGGGCATATTTTTAACAAAATTTTAAGACAAAAATTTGAAAAAAGATAGTGGAAATTTGAATAATATTGACTAGCATATAAAGTTTTTATGCAATATAATTGTTTATGAATATATATAAATGTATACATAGATATACATATACATATACATAAGTAGATAAAGAGAAAGAGAGAGGTCTTTATATATAAGGCTCTTGTAAACTGATTTTTTTTAGATTATAAAAATCTTTTCCAGTGTTATAAAATCTTAAATTCATATTTAAAAAAAAATGATTACCTATGCATAAGATACATATATATACATATAATCAATAAATGATAGTTTCTTTATTGAAATTTTTAGTTACCGCTGTAATTATTATAATTGATTTTGATTATTAGAGATAGGAGACTAATGTTTGGTTGGAGCACTATTTTATGTCTGTCTTATTGTTTCTTAACGGTGGTAACTTCCATTCTAAGTGGTTGGATTAATTATAAGTCACGAGTTACTAATATAAATTTTCTATGTCCCTCACATATATTTTTGAAAGATAATTAGTGAATACGAGATTAAATTATAATACTATCTACTTAATCCAATTTTGATGATGTTAGAAAATATTTTAGATCTAATTTGTTATGTTATAGTTGTACTAGCAAATTTAAACTACCCCTTTAATATAATTATCCCACGTTCAATTGAGAATCATACTACAAACAAAGTAGAGTACAATATATTATTTCTGAATTGCAAAAAAATTAAAAATAGAGAAGGGCGGGATGGTGGTGGGTGAGGGACAAATACTGTTCATTTCAAGAATGACAAACCAGACTTTCTATAAGATAAAGACATGTCAATGCATGCCATTGGATTTTGGAAGTATCGTAGAAGTAACAAGCAACCCCTTTTTGCCTTTTTTTTTTTTTTTTTTGGCTTTTTCCTGTTTTCTTTTCGTGTAAAGGTCCTGAAAATTTCTCTCTTTGTTCCCACGAGGGGAAGAGGACTTTCCCATTTCAATTTTCAATGGACTGAACCCGACAAGACCGAATTGGCGGGTCTATACCGAATGCATCTCTGTCTCTCGAACCCAGTGTCCATGATATCAGCCCAAAACCACGCCCATCAAATTTAAGATCAATTCAAACTGTCGCCTCTATTTTTATAAGTCAAGCTTTTGACACACCAGAAATTTTCTTTAAGGCATATCCCTACCGTTTTAGTTTTCGCTAGGGCCCAGTACAGTGACTGTAACTCTGATATTTTTCCGAGCATCATCGTATGGCTCCCACATTCATGGGGATGGTTCCGACTCAAATTTTTGGTTGATTGACTCGACCTGAAATTTTTGGGCTTTAATCCAAGCTCAAGGATCGAAATTTAGGCTCGCGCTTAAAAATTAAAGTCTAATTACATTTGCATTAGGATTCAGGCTTTAGTCATTTCAATCTGACCAATTAATAATT
Source organism: Aegle marmelos (assembly GCA_030449875.1). NCBI lineage: Eukaryota > Viridiplantae > Streptophyta > Magnoliopsida > Sapindales > Rutaceae > Aegle > Aegle marmelos. The sequence continues at coordinate 4,458,260 of JASUUL010000022.1, forward strand.
AAAAAAATAAGTATTTTTATTTGAATTAAACATAGCTTTTCTTATATTTACTTATTTATATGATTTTATAGTTGAGATATTAATTAGAATAATTTTTATGTTTAATTATAATATAGTAGTGGAAACGAATTAAAATTATTTAAAAATTAAAAAATTTAATTAGGCTTAAGCCTCGATTGGGGTTGGGCTTGGTCCAAACTTGAATTTTTTATCAAAGTTGACTCTTTATTTGTGTCAAGTCTGACCTGATCCATTGTCATGCCTACACATCTATAGCAGTATATTCATATTATATTATCTAACTTTTTTATATACGTTTTTAGTGTTTTTTTAAAAAAACTAATATGTTAATATTTCATTAATACAATTATTTTAAAAAATATAAAATTACTATAATTGTATGTACTTTATAATAATTAAATATGCTTTTAAATTATATAAAATTCTTATTTGTATTTATGATAATATATTATTTTATTTTATTAGTGCTTTAATAGTTTAACTATTTGTTTTGGTTAAAAATAACGTGCACCATAGCATTGGACATCAAAATTAAAACTCATTAGTACCCAAGCACTATGTTTTCTAGAGCTACAAAATGCCAATGTGTGCTACATATATTGGAATAAATAAAATTTTTAGTGAAATATTATCATTTATAATACAATAATATTATGTTATATCACTATGAATTAATAATAAAATTATACAGAAGCGTATATAAATTTATAATGCTTAATAGTTATCTAAAATTATGTAGTTGATCTTCTAAATCTACACATTCTCCTAAAAAATCCTTTAATTCTCTTTGTATTCTCTCTCCCTGATAATGAAATATCATAAATAATGAAAAAAATATGGGTGACCTAGAGATCACAACCACTTATATAGATAATATTTTTCCTATTGTCACTGGATATTCCTAATTCTATCCATCATAGAATTAGAATATTATTGGATCTCTACACATTAAAAGCTCACACCCTATTAAATATATTAAAGTTCATAATACTAAAAACCTTAATTGATCACTTTATTGGGCTTAACCTTATAAGATAGTCTACTGTTAGGCTAAAGAACTACACATATTATAATTTTGATAATAATAAATATATATGTTAATTGATTTGATAAATATTGTACTTCACATTTTCGCTAAGTTCTTGAAAAATAGTATTTATGCAAGTGAAATCAAGTTCAAAACACTCAATGGACAATATCTCAATCAAGAATAAAGTATTGAAACTCAACGTACTCATTATTGTGATAATTCTTGTAAAGTCAGTATGATTTAATATATGCATAATCTAGCATTTGTGAAGCCTAAGATGTTATTTAATTAATTATTATTTTTTATTAATCTAAAGTTTTACCATCATAAACTATGTATTTTATACAAATTAATTATTTTTCAAAATGTGGACTAAAATGAAAAATTTTTATAATTTTTATTTTAATAAGTATTGTTTAAATTATAGATTTAGATTTATTTACAAAACTAGAAATATTTTTGCCCATGTCATAATTTCATAAAGTTGTGGAAATGACAAGTATTATTTAAAAATTTTAAAATTAGACTTGTTTGAAAAGCTTTATGATATTTTGGATTATAGTAAAATTATAAAAAATTTTGGATAAAATTATAATTTAGATGAGTAGTGATATTGTAGCATTTGACTGTACCAAAATTGGACTTATTTGTAAAGTTTTATGACTTTTTAAGCTATAGCATAATTACAAAATGTTTTGGACATAATTATAATTTTGTGAACAGTATTATTGCAGTAAATTTTAAATTTTAACAATAACTTCACTGTGACAAATGGTTAGCTGGCTAAATCAAGCGGTTAGCCGCTTGGATGCTGGAAGTTTGCCTATAATGATTTATTTTTTAGTCAAAACTATATAAACTCAAATCAAACTTATTTTTAACAACTCTTACAAGAATAAACAAGTTTATACATCATATTTTTAATTTTCAATTTACAAATCATCATATACTAAATTTTCATTAAGTTATCATTTGTATGTTCACTCTATAAAGAGAGTTTTTGTTATAATCTTAATTTTCTCATCAAAATTATGAATGTGAAAGTGTAAAAAATACTTGAATGAAGAAATTGGGGATAATTTCTTAGTATAAAGGTTTACTAACACTTTAGAAGTTAATTGTAAAGAACTTAAAGTTTTAAGAGACTTAATTAGTGAAATCTTTAAACTTGATTTGCTTAGAGGTGTGGATATAGGCGAATATTGCCGAACCACGTAAAAACATTCGTGTTTATTTTTCTTCCCTTACTATTTTATTATTACACTTTATTAAATTTATTATTTTTATCTCATTAAGATAATAAATTGAATTATTATGTAGTTTATTTATATTAAGTTTTAAAAATTCAATTCACCCCCTTTTGGATTGCATAACTAACATTTCATCTATAATATATAATGATTCATATATAAGTCTAATATTATATTACGAATCCAATAATATTAGATTAAAAAAGCCAACGGCATAAACAAAATAACAAATTAACATGCGCGGTTGCTTTCATTTTTCATGTCCTTTTTTGGTTTTTTTTGTTCCCTCCTATTCGTTTGCGATAAGTCCGCAATCACTCCTTCGCGACTTCTACGTAATTTGATTTCCACTGAAGCCATTTCAACCCTTCACTATGCTTACTCGTTGACAGAGTTAGATTTCATTTGATCTTCACCTTTTATATCTTTCCTTCAATATGGCAACGGTTGGGTTGGCTCGGTTTCACTGCTTTCAGTTTGAAAATGCCCACCCCATGCAAAAGCTCTAACAAATAAAATCCCAAGTGCCTAAAACGAAAACCCCGTTAATGAAGTACACACAAAAAATTTTTCGTTAACTAATTATTTTTTACATGCAAGTTATTTGCAAACTTTTTCTTTTATTAAAACACCAAAAAAAGAAAAAGCCAAGCGCAGTGGAAAGAAGAAATATAATGCTGAATAATTATATTTAGCCTCAAGAGAAGCCAGCGACACAAGGGTGAAAGCGTATTTTAATGTGTTGAATTAAGATAAATAAAATTTAACACAGGGTGAACAAGATACCATTATGCACTTATTATTTTGTATTTTACAAGAACATGCATTAATAAAAACACATTTAGTTGGCTGAATTAGGGTTCAATTGATATTTTTCAAGAAAATGATACACGCTTTATGCTTACTTTTTCCAATTTTGTTTTTGCTAAGGGCCAGCATAATTGTAACTTTAACATTTCAGGTGAGTTTGGGAGTGATGTGTGACAATTTGGTTATTAAAATTTAACTGTTGAGGTGTTTAGTAACATCTTACAATTAAGATTTAGTAACTCAATAATTATTTTTTCTTAATTCTACTTTATTGTTATAGTTTTTATTTCATAGCTACTGTCGCTTAAAATCTATTGCATTTTATTAACAAACGCACTCACCGTGAATAAATAATTTAAAATTGATAAGTTTTTTTTTTTGGTGCGTATAGTACCATTTTTCACCTACCAATTTTTTTTTATTTTGCAAGGAAAAAAAAAGGCATTTGGTTGGGTCGAATCAAGCATCAGTTTAGAAAATCAAACACAATTGATACCAAGTTTTTTTCGTTTATGTTCTCGCCGGGGCCCAGTGCACTAGAACTGTAACTTTAACCTTTTTTAAAGCATAATGCATGGCTCCCACATCCATAGCACTTTATTGATATTATATTATCTTACTTTTCATACACACACTAATATGTTAATATTTTATTAATACAATTGTTTTTTAAAAACATAAAATCACTATATTTATAGATCCTTTACAGCAATTAAATAAGTTTTTAAATGACGTAAAATCTAAATTTGTATTTGATATAATATATCACACTACTTTAATAGTGCTTTAATAGTTTAATTGTTTGTTTATGTTAAAAATAGCAAGTACAACAATAAAACTTTTAAACGGAAACATTGGACATCAAAATAAACACTAATACCAAATCTCTCTATCTTTTTTTTTTTTTTTGGGGGTATAAATCCGACAGTACTAACCAAGGAAGCAATATGCTTTCCAAGCTGCAAAATGCCGGCGGTGTGCTGCACAAATAAAATAACAAAGTAAACAACGCGGTTGCTTCCATTTTTCTTGTCCTTTTTTCAGTCTTTCCTACCCCTTTGGGATGAGTCCGCAATCTTGCTTCCGCAGTTCCTACTTAATTTGATTCCCATTGAAGCTGTTTAATCCCTTCAATACGCTTACGCGTTGACAGGGATAATTTTCACTTGATCGTCACCTTTTATATCTTTGTGTTCGTTTTAATAACTAATCTAGCTAGATCTCTTTTGCCACCACCGGTTTCTTTTTCTTTTCTTTTTTTTTAATTTTTAGTTTGTTGTAATTTTATGTTTTAGTTGTTCAGCTATTATATTATTTTGCAGGCCCAAACTCCATCGCCACAATTAAAACTATGGTTTCCAGTGATTTTACAGCTTTAGACATCTCATCTTGGAAAACAGCTAGCTCATCAGCTGCTTCAAATTTACCGAATAACTGGTCCATGAAAACAGGAAAGAAGCACTCTAAAGGCAGTAGTGTATATCATCTATTATTACTCATCTCCGCACTGTTATCAACCACAACCTTCCACATACAGTTGAAGATCCTGGGATGCAGAGGTGAAGAAGCCTGCGAATACAATTCTAGCAGCTTAAGTCCCTTCTGCCAAATTGTGAATCAGCATCCATATTTCATTCCACCAGCCATTGTCTTCAATTCCTTAGCCTTTTTCATATCCATAGCATTGATGATGATTCTTTTCAGCGAGCTTCCGCTCTGGCCACTGTCCCTAGTTTCTGCCTTCTCAATGGCCGCCGCTTATATTTGCACAATATCGGACCCTTTGAAGCCTCTCTTGCCAAGCTCATCCCTTATCAATCCTCTCTAACAATACACTATCTTTGGCGTTTGACGTTTTAGTATTTTTAGTAGAGATATTTATCTCCATTTAATTATTTTATGTTATGTTTATCTGTAACCTCAACTTGCTGAGTGTTATTTAAAAATCTCATATGTTCAATCATTTGAATTAGAATAATATCTAGTCTATCATGAAATCGGATTTGTTTGATACTATGATTCACAACCGCCATATCAAATTTAAACTCATGTATTCTCGTCTTTATGTCGAGCAAGTTCAATTTATTTTACAATATTTCTGCTCACACTACGTTACTCCGTCAATTGTCATATAAACATTTATAGATGCGAATGTCAATATGTTTTAAAGAGTAAATTCGCTACAATATTGAAAAAGTTTTATAATATTGTAAATTGATGAATCATTTTACAGCATTGTAAAATCTTAAAGTTGTATTTTGAAAGATGCGGACATCCTCGCTAAGGAAAGACTCTGTTATCATATATTAATAAAAGTTCATCTACAACTATTTTGAAAGAGTAAATAAACATTGATAAAGTGTGAGAAATTATTTTGTAACAGTCCCAATTTTATAATAGAATTGGGGCGAACATGACCCTACATGTATTTTGTTTGGACTGATAACTAACGCAAGAATAATGTAGCTGGCTTTATTGACGCTGAAGTGCGGTTTGTTTCTTCATAATCAAATAAATCATACATAGGTTCCCCAAATTTGACAACGCCACCGTGCAATCAGAAAGCCTGGCGTTTTTCAGTTCGATTTTTAAAGAAACAAATGTTGTCTGTAGTTTTTTTTTTTTTTTCTTTTCGTTTTTGCGTTACGTTGTTTGAGAAATGGCCATTCGTTGCGTAGCCAAGAAGGTGAGAAGTGAGTTTAGAAGAAGGTGAGAAGTGAGTTTAGTGCTACATAAAAAACACAAAAGATGGGTTTATAACTTTCTATGAATCTTGATACGCAAGCAGTCGTGCATTACGAAAGATATCATAACTTGTGTAACTTTCTATGAAGCTTCCCAAATAACGTTTATTCACCTTACTTACGCGGGCCTTTGGAAAATACGGGGTAAGTGTAAGAAAGGAAAAAGGCATATTTGCGCGTGGGCCCTTAAGTATAACCTCCGAGATGCTTCCAAAATTCAATGGGATGTTTATGCAAAAACTTGAGAATTCCCTCCTGCATTCCAGCTGTTCACCTAACACGGGGTCTTGGAATTTGGAAATTACTCGTACCCGGTCACGGTGTGTCGAAGAAAAATGATAAACGCATAAAGGCATTTTCGTTAAGACTGCCTGGCCGCCCCGAGTGCACTAAACAAAATTGTACCAGGATAAGTTACAAAAATTCAATAAAATTATATTTGTTGTTGTCTCATTAAACAATGAAAAACTTATTGGAGGGGTATATTAGCCACCACCGCCAATTATTGGCATCCATTCAAAACAAAATTAGTATTGTTAGAACCTTCATCGGAGGATGATCAATAAAATCATGTAAATATCATAATTATATATGATCTACAGTTTGTTGAAAAATTTTATAAAATGAATATTTTATTTTTGTATATATTTTTGTAAGACAGTGATGTGTTGACCTATATCTCCATCAAGAATCGCCCATTATTCAAGTCATTAAGGGTTAGTGTTGTTGGTCAACTCGAGAGTTCATGTGTTTATTTTAAATTACTTTTTATTTTTTCACTCAATTGTTGTGCATATAATTTGTGCTGATGATTATCTAAGCAAGGGCCAGCTTGGGAAATGTTGAACCTTTTAAAATAATTGTTGTTAGCTATGCTGTAGAAATAATAAGTTGTGACAAGATTCAGTTAAGTGTTTGGTAAATTTTGTTTTCAAAAGTACAGTAAGTTTTGAAAGTAGTTATTGGTGTTTAGTAAATTTTACTGCTATATTGCTATAAAAAAATAACTAAAATATAATAAGGTATGATGAAATTTACATAAACATATAAAAATAAATATGTACTATATTTTTAATTCTGTATTATAATAATTTAACTAAAACTAAAATTTATACTCTATTAATTTTAATTGTGTATTATAATAATTTTAATTAAAAATAAAATTTAGACTATATTTCCATAAAGAACTTTTGATGTAATGTAAAATATAAAGAAAAAATAGGGTGAACAAAAAGAATACGTGAATTATAATAAAAATTATTAAAACATTTATTTTATTTCTAATTCAAATAAAGATAATTTTAAGTTTAGATAACAATTATAAGATATTTATGAAATTATATTAAATGATAAAATTAATTTTCAAAATCAAAATCTAAAAACTACTCCTTTCCTACTTTTCAAAATCAGCTGTAGAAGGAATTAATTTTGATCTTTTTACCAAACTCCAAAATCAGCTTTTAGATTTCCAAAATCAGTTTTGAGCCTTTCACAAGCATTCCCAAATGGACCCTAAGAGCAATGAATGAGATTTTTCATCTCCATCCAAAACCTATTATTGAAAAAGAAAAAAAAGGCTAGTAACACAACAAGGTTGGAGAAGCGAAATATATGATACAAGAACTCTTTACCGATGCTGACACATTGTTAGTTAGTTATCTTAATGTATATGAACCAATCGGGTTTTGCTTTTTAACTGAATTGAACCAAAAATTGATCCATTCAATGTTAAAATAAAAATAAAAACGGATGTTATTGATGCAAAGGTTATTATTTGAATATTTTATGATATTTTGATATTTTCTATTTTAATCAATATCTTATTGGCTTTGTGTTTAATAGTGATTTAGTTCCCTTCTTTGAGTTATATTAGGAAGTAGACTTTTACTCATTATAAATAGAGAAATCTTGTCATTTTTAATTTAATTTAATTATTTAATAAAATCCTCTATATTTTGTTCCTTAATGGATTCATTATCCTTATCCTTAACCTCATATTTTAGAGTCTTATTTAAAAATCTCATAATGTTGAGTCATTTATATTAAAACGATATCTAATGAAGTTGACTCATTTGGACGAAAACAATATTTTGTCCGTTATAAAGTCAAATTAGTTTGACAGGGTGATTTCACAATCACCGCATCAACATTCAGACTCATATATTTGCATTTTTGTGTCGAGTGAGTGAGATTTGTCTTATAGTATTTCCACTTACACTACACTGCTCATCAATTATCATTTAATTATTTCCAAGTGCTAATGTTGGGGGATTTTACAACATTGTAAACTACTAAGTTATTTTACAGTATTGTAAAATCATAAATTTGCATATTAACAATATAAACATCCTTACTAGAGAAGGACTCAATAGTTATATATAAATAAAAATACACCCATAGCTCTTTTGAAAAAGCAGATAAAGATTGATGAAGTCAGATAAATTATCAAGCTTTGAAATTTTGTAACAGTCCCAATTTTACAATGAAAATCCCCCTTTTAGCCTAGTGAAGGATTTGGGCAAACAGAGTCTGCTTGTATTTTGTTTGGAATGATAATTAACATGAATTATTGATGCTGCAGTGTGGTTTGTTTCTGCACTGTCAAATAAAATCAGACATAGCTTTGCCATATTTGACAGCAAAATCTAATAAAAAAGTATGCTGTTTTTCATGTTTGATTTTTAAAGAAACAAATGTTGACTCTAGTCTTTTGTCCATTTTTGGATTATATAGTTTGAGAAATGGCTATTTGTTGCGGAGCATATATCGATCAAGAATATGAGCAGCGGTTTAGTGCTAATCAAAAAACATAAAATATGGATCTTGTCGAGGACCTGAGAGAGGGATCTCTGGGCCTCACAACATTGCCCTATTTAAGATGTTGACACGCGCGTAGTCGTACGCTAACCATCTGATCGTTACTTTATAAAATTATCATAACTTGTGTAACTTTCTCTGAAGCTTCCCAAACGATTTTAGTTCACCGAGTCACCTACGCATTTCCTTCTCCATTGCCGCACCTTCACCTTACTTACGCCGGCCTTTGGAAATTTTGATCGGAAATTACGTGGTAAGTGTAAGGGATTCTTTGTTTTTATATCTAAAGTCTTAAGTTGACTTAATTTAAGATGTTTTGACTTGTTTATTTTTATATCTAAAATCTTTAGTTCACCGAGTCACCTACGCATTTCCTTCTCCATTGCCGCACCTTCACCTTACTTACACCGGCCTTTGGAAATTTTGATCGGAAATTACGTGGTAAGTGTAAGGGATTGTTTGTTTTTATATCTAAAGTCTTAAGTTGACTTAATTTAAGATGTTGTGACTTGTTTATTTTTATATCTAAAATCTTATTGTAAGATATTTTTATCCGACTGAAAAAAATAAAATTTCTTGATATTTATTTGAATGATAAAATATCTGAATAAAAAATTAATTTTTTCTCACAAATATACTCATTAAATGTATTTATTGCATACCTAGCTATTAGATATAATATTAAAGTTTTCCTTGATCTCAAATTTTTCTTGGCATAAAATACTTAATAGACATTCATTTTAAATTTTAAATAAATTTTTTATTATTAGATAATAAATTTTTAATGAAAAATTTAATGTTAAATTGTAAAAAAATAATGTTATCAAAATTATTTTTCATAAATTATAAATCCAAATCTTATCTTATAAATATTTTTAATGTATAAAAATTATTACAATGAGCATATCTAAACTTCATGCATATATAATACTTAAGGTCATAAGTGTGAAAATATTAAATTTAAGATGTTTTAAAATTATAAAACTAAATAATTTAATCACTTACATATTATTCTTGACATGTGTATTTAGGCTCACTTAAACTTCAATAACATTAGGATCCATTGAGATTTCATATTTAAAAAAAAAAAAAACTAAAAAAGCAAAAAGGCATTTTTGCTTGTGGGCCCGTCAATGTAACCTGCAAGATGCTCCCAAAATTCAACATGATGTATGCAAGAACTCGAGAGTTTCCTCCTGCATTCCCGCTTTTCAACTCAGCGTTGGCCTTCGAATTTTGGATTGGAATTTGGAAATTACGAGCACACGGTGAGAGTGTGTCGAAGAAAAATGACGAACACAAAGGCATTTTGTTAGACTGCCCGGCTACGAGTGCAATAAACAAAATTGTACTAGGATAAATTAGTAACCTTCAATAAAATTATATTTGGTGTTGTCTTATTAAGCAACGAAAAAAAAAAAAAAGCTTAGTAAACAAATTAGATTAACCACCACCAACAATTACAGGTGTTCATTTAAAACGAATTTAGTGTTGTTAGAATCTTTATCAGTAATCGGTGAACACAATTATATAAATATAATCATTATATGACCTATATCTTAAAATTCTATAAAATGAATATTTGTTTACTTTATCTATTTTTGTAAAACAGTGATGCATTGACCTATTTATCCATCAAGATTCGCTCGTTACTGAAGTCATTCGGGGTCCCGATATTGGTCAACTCGAGAGTTCATGTGTTGATTTTAAGCCATTTTTATGTTTTTACTCAATTATTGTGAATATAATTTATGCTCACTATTATCTAAAATAAAGTAAGTATAGTGAAAAAAATTTCTCATTTCCAATTGAATGAACTGAGGTGCTGCCGTTCCTTCGATCAATCGAAGAGAGAACATTGAGCGCTTTCATACTAGCCGCTTGCAGCGATTAAGTCGGTACTCAGATCCTTTGTAATTACTCCGGAGATCAGTTTGATTGATAAAAAGGAAAAAGAATAGAAGAAATCGAGAAATCTAATGAATCCAGTAAGAATTTGAGATAAAAACAGACGACACAAAGATTTATGTTGTTATGCCGATATTGGCCTAATCCATAGAAGAAGCACGCTCAACGATTTTTATTTATATTTTCCAGGAAAACAAGACGAGTACACCTCTTTTCACTTCTTGAATCCACTAAACAAAGTTTGTCTTCAGTGGAAGTTTCTTTTTGCATTTTCCTAACAACTTATTTCTGCAAAAAGAAAAAGAATCAAATTAAATCCTATCATCAAATTGAACTAGCCTCCAAATCTTCAGCAGTATTGTTGCTCCAGCAATTTGCTCTTTTCATGGACACCCAGACAATGAATCGCCAGAGGGATGAAGTGTATTTCCCCCGCATACTCAGTATAGAGATTCCCGACAGAGAAAGGGCTGCGACTAGTGACCACATCAAAGCAATGCTTGAAATGCTGAATTTCCCAACACTTACACTGAACTTAGGCGTGACCTCATCCACTAACATAACATAAACAACACATATGCAGATCAAAAGAAAGAGGAAGATTGTTCTAAGTTGTAGCGGCCATACAAGTATGGTAATTGCAGCCATAGTAGTCATAAAGCCAGCCGAATTGAAAACCATCAGATAGACAATCGTTGGCAGCTTACCGGATATAACATCCTTGGCATCAAAATTTTGACCTGCAAAATATACATATATAATCGTCTATGAGAAAGGAAGCAGGCAAACTGCAAGATTACTGCCAAAAAGAATTAGCCCTTATGCAAATATAATAATTTTACAATAAAGAAATGTCTTATCTTAATAAAATAAGGAAAAGTAAAAGACCAAAAAAAAAAAAAGACATACAGAGATTAGACTCTAGTGTAATGTATTTTGTCAAAAATATTCCTTTAAAATAAAATTTTTCTCCATAAATAAGTTTAATCTACCTGGGGGATGATTTCCTTTAACAAAGCCATTTGGCAAATCACAGGTTGCCGTGAAAAATGCTGTAGCAATCATTCCTAGGACCATCAGTATTACGTTTCTTGTTTCTATGGGAAACCGTCTGAAATTCCAGGAGCCACTAGTGGTACCCGGTGGGGATTCTGGAACACAACCCGCAGCTCTTTCAAGGATCGAGCCAATTTCTTTGGAAACACTATCTTGAGAATTGGCGTTGCATATATCTAAGGGTGTCTGTCCCTGATTGTTCTTGGAATTGATTTGAATTATGTGACTGTAGGAACTCTCAAGAAGCAGATTCACAATCTGCAATTATTAAACATCGTCAAGAAGTGGAACTAGGCAGAAGCCTGAGCAGGGTGGGAAGTAGGATTTTAGTCGAGGGAGTCGTAACGAAAATACCCAAGACTTAAATTGAATAGAATAGAAATATTATTTTGTTATTTATATTCATTTTTGTTATATATATATATATATATATATATATATATATATATTAAATAAAAGGGCACCCTCACTTTAACAAAGTGAAAATGTGACTATCAAATAAAAAAAATACAAATATGAATGCACTGACATATAATAAAATATACTTTCAACGTATTAAAATATTTTTTTATTTATATTTTACTAACATTCTCACTTTAATAAAGTAAAAACCCCTATTTTTCTCTTTTTGAATTGCCAATTAAGTCAACTATCAATTTAGGTCCCTAAATTATTCAATAATTAAAGTTTATTTTTTAAAATTTATTAATTAATATAAAGTAAATTTTATTACATATGTGTGCTTTCTAGTTCCTAATATAAAATCCTCTAAATTAACCTTTCCTAAAGAAATCTTTTAAGTTTTATTTTTCAAATGAAATCTTATAAACAAATTACCCTCATCAAAAACTAATTCTTTTTTTTTCCCTTACCTTTTGCTATTTTCTTTTTTTTTTTGGTAACAAAATCAAAATTATATATATTTGTTAATTAGAAAAATCATATAGAAAAATAAATATGAGATTGAATCATTAGAAATACGTAAATGTAACTAGTAGTTTTATTATAACCCTAAGATAAAAATGGCTATATATGCAACTAGTAGTTTTATTATAAACCTAAGATAAAACAGGCTTTGAAACAAAATTTTTGCCAAAATTTCTCTAGAGTTGACCCTAGCTAGCTACTGGCCTCCTCAATTTCTCCATGTACAAATTAATTGGTAATCAAAAGTTTTGTGTGTTTGTGCGAGAGTGTGAGAGACAGCAGGGAGAGCTTACAGCGATTAACTTGTTCAGCGCAGCAAGATGCAGGAGACTATTGCCCTCCTTATCTGTCGCATTGACGAGATGCTCCAAGTTATGTCTCTTTGTCTCCTCCATCAAGATCTTAAAAGCATCGATTTGAGAATTCTTCACTGCAAGGACAAGAGCTGTCTCGTCATTGGAAGTCAGCTTTGCTAGAGATTCCGGGCTTGCTATGTCCGTAATCACGCCGGTATCGCCATTGACAGCTGCTCTGTGTAGCGGCGTCATCAACGCGTTGTCTTCTACAACAAGATGAGATTCGTTATCAAGCTTTCCGAGGAAGTCAATCATCTCACCTTCCCCTTCCACGAAGGCTCTGTGCATTGCTGTGCAACAATCCTTTTCCTGAACATTGTCCTTTTTGGCTAACTCTATCAATTCATTAGACATGATTGACATTGAATATGCAAAATTCTTCTGGCTGATGTCCTTTTAAGAGTGGGACAGATGGCGAATGAAGGAAGTTTCCTTTTTCTTCGCTTTTTTATTTTTTTTCTTCTTTTTCTTTTAAAGAAAATTTCCATGAAGTTTAAGAACACGTTAGGGAAAAAACGGAATTCGGAAACGTACCGCTGAATCACACGAATATCCCATCAATATCATAGAAAGATCAGAAGAAAGCTCCCCTTCAGTGATTTTGATGGGATGAAGGGGCAAGTATGTGGGAATGCTTTCTACATTGCACAAGACGTCTTTACGCGATTAGCTTGCACAAGACGTCTTGTAAATTATCACAAATTCATATTTTTGCATTTGAATTTTAGGTCAAAACACTGTATGAAGTTTATTTCGTAATTTTTAATAAAAATGATATTTGGTAAAATTATTAAAAGCTGCGTATTTGATAAGTTTTTTCATTTTGATTATAGTTTCTAAAAGTAAGCAATTATTTTTTTTTTATAAGTCACTTATTAAATAAGCCACAACACCTTTTAAAGTTCTTATGAAAAACTTAATATTTTAAGAAAAAATATTTTATCTTATTTTTCTATAAATTTTAATATATAAATAAAAATTTTTTAAACTTAGATTTATTTTAGTTGTCATATAATAAAATATATATAATAAAATTTAACAAATGCACATTATTTTGTTTTGGAAACTCATAACAAATACAATAAGATAGTTACTAAACACTAAGTTACTTTTTAAATGAATAAACTGTTTCTTCTATATAGCAAAAGCAATTTATTTGATCAGCTTAGATTGGCGTCAATCAACATGTATACAATACAGCCTACACAATGGAGTGATGAGGATGAGGGGTCCACCTATTTCCATATAAAAAAATGCTTTTATTATTTCAACTTTCGAGCCCGTGGACAATTAGGAAAATTTATCACGTTGTAATTTTGGAAAATGATTTAAGAAAAAATTGAAAATTAAACAGAAAATTTCTTTTATTTATTTTTAAAAATAAAATAATTCAAAATTCATACAATCAAAGATAAATAAAGGGTCGGATTGGCGTCTTAGAGAGATAAAATATTAGGTAAAAATTCTCATAAAATAAATGATCTGTATGTTTTGAAACTAATAGACTATTTACTTAATTGAAATATTCACTAATATGTTATCAATTATTTAATATCATGTGTATCGTTAATTAATTTTATATTAATATTTTTACAACTCATTCAATAAATAACACATAAGACATCCCATTATTAAATATCTCAATTAAATATTTAAAGTGAATATGCATATCGTTATTGTAGAAAAATAAATAAATAAAAACTTATAAATCCGGTGTATGAAAATGATATAATTCTTTTTTATTTTTTATTTTCCCTAATATTGGAAATAAAAACTCTGGTAAATAACCTTCGAAATGAGTTCGCAACATAGCTGAGTTTTTTTTTTCCAATTACTTTTCTTCGATCAATGATATAGCGTAATAAACGGACTGGCAACTATCTTTTGTGTGGTAACTCTCCTTTGTGTTCAATTCCGCCACCACGTTAGCCCGTGGGGCCCTTTGTACCAGGTACCATCGTCATTAGAAGTCTTCATGAAATTTTCTCTGAAAAAAGAAAAAAAAAAGAAAAAGAAGTAAACTTAGTAGAAATTTGTCTTTTTCTAATTTTTTTATACCAAAATTCTTGTCTTTGGAGAAAAAAATTTTATGTTCATACTACAGAGCCTACTTACAGTGGCGGACCAACAGCTGGACTAGACCGACCTCTAGTTTAAAAAAAATAAAAAATCATACATACCTCTTATCTTTCATGAATTTTATATAATAATAGAATTTTTATTTTATTTTTAAATATATCCGTATTCTAATTATATTTTGTTTCAATTTAGAATTAGTGACTTATTTTATAAAATAATTAATTATATATTTATTGAATAAATTGAAAATATTAGGGAGCTAAAATATTATTTATTATTTTAATTTATTTTTTAAAAAATATTTTAATTGAAAAAAATGTCCTTACTTTCAAACAATATATGGCAACACTTAAATATCAATGTTCTCATAAACTTTTTATGTGAATTTTGACATATCAATTATTAGTTATATTAACTAAGAGGATAAGTTAGAAAATAAAATTTAAGTATTTTAAGGAGATTTTGATAGAAGAATCACCAGCTTTTAATTTTTAAAAAAGAGTTAGAATACCTAACAAAGAAAAAACGACACTCAAATACTTTTTTTTCTATGTCGAGTTTATAATTTAAAAACATAATAAATTCTAATTGTTTAATTTATTTAAACTTAGTAATTAAGTACTTAACTTCGAACATAAATATTTTACTTGTAAGTTTTAGTTAATTGTAATTACATAAATTGATTTATTTTAGCTTGAAATTCTTAATTGATTTATTAATCTTATATAACTACGTGCTATTATAAATTACAATATTAGACTCCATAACTAAAAATTAATGTCTTTATATTTGAATTACGTTTTATTTTTTATTTTTTTTTATATAATTATTTTTTTATTAAAATATATATTTATAAAGATAAAATTCTTTATATCCCTTCTTATTTGATATACTTCTTTCCACTAATAAATTATCGTGCTCACTTCAAAATATAATGTTTTTAGTTTAGCCCGAAAAATATAAAGTCTTGAACCTATCCCTACGTCATGTGACATGTCTTAACGAGGAGGGTAATGGGGCCACCAACAGTATAGGAAGACTTCATAGCAGCTTTCTTTGAAAAAAGAAAAAGTAAGAGAAAGAAACCTCGCCGAAATTTTTCTTTTTTAAAATCAAATTCGTGTTTTCGTAGAAAAAAAACATTATGTTCATACTATGTAGCTTGCTCATGTGGTATGTGTACGAGGATGATTATGGGGCCAAAGAGGAAAGGGAAGCCGTCTTTATTTTTCAGTTCATTTAATGTACTATTTAACCCTGATTTCTAATAAATTAAGTGAGGGCGGAGATGAAGAAATTTCCATGCTGTCATAAACATGTGTTCAGGGCTCTTCGTGGAAATTGCTCGGAGTTTTTTGTTCTGCGTTAGGGCGCTTTCAAATTCAAGCAGACTGGTAACTTCATAGAAATTCCCCACAGTCACTGGCTAGATTTTAGTTCGACGAAATTCTCACTTCGACAACAAATTCTATTTTTGGTGCACAACTTACAAAAAACTAAAGCCGCAGTGGACGGTTCCATTGCTTTAGATGCTTTAGCCAACAGCTTTTTAGAAAAGTATAAAGCAGCTCCAAAATAAGGCAAAGCGCCCAAAAATAATGCAACATTATTTTTTATTTTAAAAATAAAATTAATACAACTGCTCAGATTTTTTGATGGACTGGCCAGAGTGACACACTGAATATAGTGATTTAAATACTTACAAAAACATTATAAAAGTTTAATTTAAAAAAAATAAAATGAAGACGATTTTTTTATGTTTAAAATATAAAGGAAGTTTATGTCCCTTAAAAATTAAATGTACGTCCAAATAATTATTTGATATTTAATGTAAAATCTAAATAGTATTATAAAATTTAATGTAAATTAATCTCAATAATTATCTGATTATAGATATTAATTGTAGTTTCATATAATATGAGTTGTAATTTTAAAAAATAATTTCGTGTAATAAAAAATAAAAATAAAAATTACTATAAAGAAATCTTTTCAATATTAATTGTTATATTATTGATGAAATTTTACTGGTTGAATCGAATACCACAAATTGTTTGGCCACTGGAGTAGATACAGTCGTTGCCCTCACAATTATATGTGAATATAGAGATCTGAGCTGTGCTATAACGGACTTGATCGAAAATAATTCCAGCAGGTTTCTAGTTGTAAACATTGATAGCCTTCGTATTGTAATCCATATATGAGTGTTAAGAACAATAACATAAATAAAAACACCATCAATCTTAAAATAATGTTATGTAACGACGTCAAAACTTTTTGTCTCTTTTTATTGAATAATGCTAAATACACAAATATTGTACCAACCACTCTGACACGTCATGTTTATTTTATTGTCACATATCCTATAACGGTACGAAGAAAATATACAATAAGGCTTTATTTTGACTTTTATAATATGAAAAGAAGCATGCATTAACTCTTGTCATGTTGCAACAATAGATTATTTAATATTAGTATTATATTAAATATTAAGTTATATTTAATATAATTTATATTATTTATATAAATATTAAATAAATCTTACACTACATATTATTTATATAAATAATATAAATTACATCAAACTGTAATTTAGGAGTTTCTTAATATCATTTTGATGGTTTAATTATATGAGATAAACTTGATAATATAGTTATCATCTTGTTACATAAGAAAAGAAAAATCAATGAACCTTATCACTATTCGTTTAAGGAGGCAGACTACCTATCCAATAAACATAATAAATAGATACATAAAAATAAATCAAGAAAAATCAATAAAAGTAAATAAAAAGCATATCATGTTTCCAAAACAACTGTGAGAGAGAGAGAGAGAGAGAGGAAGCCCCGATCTTTTTTGCCCTCAGAATTCAGGTCACGGGTTGATTGTCCCTGTCACTGACCTCGTTAATAGCATTATTGTAAAAGGAATGTTTTACATATTAAAGTGAGGATTATTTTATCATTTTGTCCATATGTAACTTGTTCATGCAATAGACAGTAATGATCCGCAACCTTGCCGCAACATGAAAAATAGTTCATGTCGTGGTTAAACGGTTTTAGTTAATTGTTATTTTCTCATGTTTATATGATGATCAACTTATAATACATTTATTATTTTTACTTAACAAATTATATAAAAATTATATTATTTATCACATACTATCAACTATTATTTATAAATTATTATTTTAATTATTATTACATTTCATCTGTTAACTTTAGGATGGAGAGTTCAAATCTCTCCATATAATTTGGGGAGTTTATTTTTATATCTTGTTGTGTTTGGGCTTGCTTCTATTAGTTTTTTATTTGTATTGAAATATATATTTCTTATATGTAGGATCTTCATTTTTTTTTACTTTAATTTATTTTATATAATGTATTTAATTTATAATAGATATAAATAAAAATATTTAAAAATAAGAATAATATTATAAAATAATTTTTTAGGGAAGTTATTTTAAAATCAATAAGAAAATAAGTTGCCTATACCATTTTGAGAGGGAAACCGCGGCGGCAATCTCCCATGAAAAGAATAAGGCGATTAATTAAAGTTTGAACTTCGTGCTGCTCTATTACGAGGACATGTAGCATAATGGCCGGTGGGTCCATGGACCTCCCTTTGTCTATATTAGTCACCATCTGCCGCCGCAACTGCCGTGTACCTTCACCAACACAAAAAAATGACAGAAACCGATAGAGATTGTGAGATTGGTATGCTAGAAGAGAACGTGTACGCTCTGGGATCACGCTTGCGAGCTCCGACAGTGGGCGCCTTGGAATCGATTCTTCGGCATAAAATTGCAGATTTGAACGTTTTTATTGGAGCTTCAGAATTCTTGCTTCATCAATTTGAAGAAGGCCTTATCAACCAGAGACAGCTGAAGAATGTTATTAACGATGGTCTCAAGGTATGATTATTCTTGGACAAAAGAATCTCAATATGTTCGATTTTATTTAATTTTTATATATAGTAACTTAACCATTTTTAAACTTGGGCTTGTGTTCTAATGGTCATGTCAGTTTTTTTTGTTTTTAATTCGTCCCTGATTTCGATCATGATGGAGATGCAAGTACCAGGTTAGCGATTCAAATTCAATTCCCAACTAGCCAACCTGAAAGGCTATCACTAACTGTTGCTTTTGGAACTGGCGAAGAGAAACAGAGTAAAGTTGGAGGGCATTGCTCTGTAGTTGGCCATTGTTGTTCAATACTGGCAGAGATGCATGTACCAAGCATTATCCCTACAATTATTAGTGTTTTAGTTTATTGATCCATGCTTGTTTGCCGTAGCATATAATTGAAATTTCTAGAGCATACTGGCATATTAACACGTGAATATTTTTGTCGATCTGACTTGATATTTCACTCAAATAGAAGCAAATCGCACTAGTTTAAGTCTTTTCTAGCAATTTTTACCACAGGATGGGGACGTTTAATTTCCAGCAAACTTTATATTAAAAACAATAGGATTGGGAGTAATATTATCTATATTGATTATGATATGGAGTTTTTTTCTTTTTCATTTTTTGGGTTGACCATAGGTAAATGATAAGTTGTTGGGAAAGACTGAATGAATGATGTTTTGCCGTACCAGGCAAATTTTTATGATCTGTTTTACCGTTGCTAATTATGTATTGCCTATTTTTCAGTGCTTATGCAGGCAGATGGCCTTTGAAAAGAAACAATCATATGCATACCAAGTTACAGCACTGGGATTCTGCTGGAAGGATAAATGGCCCATGAAGGAGAGCTTGGAAAATCATCTTTTCAGAAGAACTGAAGGAAATTTAGAAACAAAAGAAAATGAAGATTGCATATCTGTGGATATTTTTATGGTAATCATTGAATTGCCTGGTTGTGCAGAATCCTTTTCCATCAAACAAGGGTCTGGGGATAAAAGACTTGAGATTGCCATTGGTGTGGCTAAAACCCTGGTTGCTATCCAAAGATCTGGGAAGCAAAATATTTACAGAGATCCCAAGCCTCCAAGTATACTGCTTGAAGAGGTTATTATTCATTTTGATCCTTGCCTTTATTTCATATGTCATTTTAACACTGTGCTTGACCTCTCACGTTGGTTTGCCATAGAAGTTCATTCATTAATTCTTATTTCCTATCCTCTGACCTCTTTTTGTGCATGTTGCAGACTCCAAAATCTTTCCTGGCTGATACGCCTCAGAACTCCAAAGCAAAGGTTAACTCAATGGATGGTGGTGAGTGTACAGCATTGGACATATCAGACGACTTATCGCAAGCTGGGAAGACAGATATGAAAATTAAGACAACTCAACATGTATGGGGTGCTTTCGGAGCTAAATATTATCAAATGAGGAAGGGATTTAAATGGGGGCATCTGTCATTGCATTTGCAGGACACCTGGCTCAATGTGAAGACCAGAAATAAGTCTAAAAGCTATGTCTTTCATCTACTGTTACCGCTGGCATTGTTATCAACCATCATGTTCCATGCAGCATTGAAGATCTTGGGCTGTAGATCAGAAAAAGATTTCCAGCAGATTTCAAGCCTAAATCCCTTCTGCCGGGTTGTGAATAGACATCCGCATTTATTCCAATTACTAATCACCCTCAATTCCGCTGCCTTTTTCTTATGCTTAGCATTAATGACATTTCTCTTTAATGAGTTTCCGCTCAAGCCATTGCTGCTACTTTCTGTATTTTCAATGCTTGCTGCCTACATGTGCATGATATAGGACCTTTTTTGCCTCATATGCACTCATAGCAGTCAATTTCTCAAATAATTTGCAGGTGCACTGATGATGGTCAATAATAAGGCTGCCCGTGGTTCTAACGCTTGAAAAGGGGGGAAAAAAATGAAGCTGTTATATTAGATAGTTGTTAGTCTTGTTTATTGCAACATTTTATTGTGTGATGTATGCTATACTAAGATAATAATCAAATCTTGTGAGTTTTTGATTTTCTCTATCCGTTCCCTTTGAATTCATACAGCATTGGTGTTTTTTTTTTTTTGAAGGTTATTCATACATATTCCAATGAGAAAAATTTGGATTGTTTAGGCAGTACAATTTTGGGGAGGCAGTGACATTGAACAAAAGCAAAAGTCAATATATTGAAAAGCAAGGTTATTCATACATATTCCAGCCAAATTTCGGTGAATCCCCAAAATGAGTGCCTTGTATATCTTCACAACTGGAATCAAAATCGCAGCTCTTGCTGAATGTTGTGCAGCATAAGGCCCTACCAGGTATGTGCAACAGCTTACATGAGTCTGCATCATTTACTTCCCACCAATTATGGAAAATGCATAATAGTGTAAGTTAGGTACGTCAAGGTAAACTCTAACCATATCAGGAAATGTAACCGTTATTGCCGGAATAGTCTCTTTCTATCTCATAGATATCAAATTTTGTGGATCAAGGGCCATATATCTCAACAGCATCAAGCCAACTCGGTAAAGGCGAGATGTCCTTCACCCTAATCGTCTGTTCAGTCATTAGATTTTGGATTCCACACAACAAATTTCAGCCTTTAAAGCAAACCAATAGAGTTAGTTAGAATGCATTCTTTCGTTTCCTTTTCCTTAGCTCAGCTGCCTTTTGATCAAAGATTATAAGCCAAATTCTAACACTGAATCCAAGTAAACTCTGCCTTCTGAGGCTTCCTATATCTTCAAGCTAAAACTCTCATAAAACCACAAATATCAACAGCGGAATATATAATTAAAACCTTTCAGGAATCCTAGAATGTAGCTTGATACATTAACTTTGTTACTTCACAAATGATGGTGCTTATTTCTGTCCAATGGATATGAATGAATGCATGGAATGTGGAATAAGCAGACATTAGGGGTTAAGACTCACTGAGTTTTATATAGGATAAAATAATAATAATAATAATAATAATTTACTTTTTACTATTATAATGATATTCCATATTCCAATCTGCTTGGATATCGGAAAAATAGAAGTTGTGATTTGATCTATTCGCTAAAATAAAGCATAAGAATCAAATCCAATACAACAGCGTAAAATTCATTTTTTTTAGTATTTAACTTTGTTGTGGTTTTGACTCGTTTAAAAAGTGATTTATTTTATTGTTAAGGTATGTGATGTGCTTAATTTATGAAAATGATGTTTCAATAAATTGGGTATGTAAATATGAACAGTCCGAAAAACTCTTGTGCCTGTATTATGGCCATCAATAATACTTCTACAGATGATGTGCTGGGATTTTACTAACAAATCTTGATAAAGCAGTAGAATCAATGCAATTAATGTTAGCACAACTCGAGAAAAATTCTCAACGTCATAACTTTGCATAAGACAGAACATCAACGATTTTGGAAAACTCGATTTATCTGTCACGCTTGTAAGAACGTGTCATGAAAAAATTATTGTGATGGAGTGTGCGGAGATCTTCGTTTGGTTTATAGTTTCAAATCTACTCCTAGTTCTGAGCCTAAAAATGGTTAAAGCGACGAGAGAATTTTTGTATTCAAAAACAGAAACCTAACTGGAGGCTCGTGTATGGTTGGAAAGGGGAGAACATAAACAAAGTGCAATTTTCCAGCATTTCCAATTCTATTATGATCTTTTCCATTTCTTAGTCCGGTCAGAGGGTGGCAAACCCCTTACTGAGAACCGACTCTTTGTTTTAGCTTGATAACCTGACATATAAAATCCACCCCTCAAGTTAATTATGTTTCATCACCCAATTTGCTCCACTAAAACACAATAATTACTCAGGGCAAGAGGATAATGTTTCATTTAAATCAAACCAACTCAGTTCTGTTTTCAATTAACGAGGAAAAGCCTTTTCAATCATGATCACATCTTGCAAACAAAAGGTTTCAATTGAGGCAATTAAACATATTTCACTAACTTATATATCATTCATTCTTTGGTATTTCTGCATATTAATCTATAGCAATGAGATCTTGGTGCAAAACAGAACAGCCAATACAATGTTGGGGAGGCAATGACATCAAACACAAGTCAAGAGTCTCAATTTATTGAAAAATATCAAATCACTAAAATTTCGTTTCTAAAGCTTGTACAAAGTAGTAAGCCATTACAAGATTGTAAAATCCTTAATCCAGAGGGATGGTGTTCAAAATTCTTGTTTCATTATTTTGAAGAAAACCTTCTCAACTGGCGACATCTGAAAAATTTTGTTAACGATGATTCGAGGAGCTGTTAGCCTGTTATTTCAACTCGAACCATATACTCACTTTGATATTCTTGGACACACTAATCTTATAGTTTATTTTCTGTTTTATTTTGAAAGGAAAACTGATACATGGCTGAAATTTCTGCCAAGCAAATAGAAACTTACAGCTCCGATTTCGCTAACAGAAAATATTGCCAAATTTAGCTAATTCATCTAGGAATTATTAAATCTACATTAATTAATATCAGAGATCACCCAAGGAAAGTAATTGCGTTTTTTTCTCTGGCTCAACTAACCTCGTTCAAGGCCTCAGATCAATACTGGAAACACCCCTTACATCTTTGGCCACTTGCAAATTTACACTAATCTCATATCTTCTGTCTCTGCAACTGCAAGCTCAAAACCTTCTAGTTTGGAACAGCTGGAGCCACACATTTCGAAGTAAACTGCAGTATTTGGCTGCTAGATCACTAACTGCATCTACGTTCAATTACAATCTGGGTCTATGCTTTACTCTTGTGAAAGAGCTAATGATTGCTGCAGCTCTTGCTAGCAAGATGGCTACTACATCCATCTATATTGGACGGTATGTACAGAATATTCAATTACGGGTTAAAATATTTGGTCTTTGATGTTCAATAATGGCAGAGATGCATGTATCAAGCATTATCCCTGCAAATATTAGTACTTGAGTTCATTGATGCATGATTGTTTGACAGCATATAATTGAAATTTTCTGGATAATCGAAAGATCATCTTTTCAAAACAACCAAAGGAAATTTAAAAGCCAAAAAAACAAAGATTGCATGTCCCTGGGTATTTTTGCAGTAATGTATGCAATGCCTGATTGTGCAGAATCCTTTGAAGCTGAAATTGCAAAGGACTTGAAAGACCTAAAATAGCCATTGGAGTTGCTAAAACCCTGGTTGCTATACAAAGTTCGGAGAAGCAAAATATTTACAGAAATATCAAGCCCTCAGTCTTGAAGAGCTCTATTCCAGTGTTCCTTCTATGGTATTATTGTGTCAATTGAGTAACACTAAAAAGTATATATTTAATAAAAGTTAAAATTATAATTTTTCATTTATAATAATAATAACACTAACAATTTCATCACATTTATAAATCCTAACCTATTTTATGAATTGTCTATTTTTATTTACTTTTAAGCATGGTTGTTGTTTTCCACAGGTAAATCCTAAAATTTATGATACTTGAAGAGGAAAAAAAGAAAGTGAAATTTGGAATTAAGAGACTTAGAATCTTTTGGAAGAATTGTTATCCCTTTGATCCAACACTAGTTTTGAACAGCTAAGATCATGCCTCGTGCTTGAGCTCATGTACACCTTATTGCACTAGATTTAACATTCACATACTTGATAATTCAACTACCTGACAAGTGAGTCAATAGGAGTATCCCACTTTGTGACGTAAGAAGATATTTTGGGAATTTCAAGACTTAGAATTTTATTATTTTAAGACTTTTTATTTTAATTAGAGTCAATTATAATATTTTATTAGTTTAAAATTTTTTATTTTTATTTAAGCCAATTAAGGTACAAGATTTAGTTACATAGGGAAATATCTTTATTTCCATTATAGTTATGATTTAGTTTCTCATTTGTAAGTTAGCTTAAGGAAAGTATATTTATTTTTATTATAATTGTGATTTAATTTTTTTTTTAGTTAACCTAAGGAAGATTTTCTCTATTATAAATAGAGAGGTCTTGTTATTGTTTCAAGAACTTTTATAGATTCAATTATTCAATAAACTTTTATTCAGAAACTTGTTTTCTCTATTTTAGGGTTTGAAAGATTCAAAATAATAGTAGCACCAAATGATCAAATAAACTTTTGCTTGTCATTTTTATGAGTTCAATAAATTTGAAAACCATCCTAAAGACGATGATAAAGGGATGCAAGCATGGTCTATGGAATGTCACTAAAAGTGGTAAAATTTGAAAGCAATGTAAGATGTCTTTCACCCAAGATTGGTTGCGATAAAGCAGGCATTCAAAGGTCTTAGACTTTCCATACAAGAAAAATAAGAGAGGTATCGATAGCAAAGGACTAATCGTGAGGAAGGAATTCAAAGAGTTAGTCCTGATGGACCTCAAGGTTATAATGATGAAAAGGTTTATGGTTTCAGGCTAAAGAAACAAACATCAATCATGAAACTCTTACCTAGTAACCTAGAACTAGCGAAGCGCATCTCCTCTTATTTTATAAGTTAGTAACAGTGATTCAGAAGAAGAAGATGTTGAGGATTTTTTAGAAGAATTTAGAATAAAGATCAATATAAAATATTATATATTTTATTGATTATGTTGAGAAATTTTTAGATTAGATATTAGGTGTAGAAATTTTTTTTAATAAATAGAGATTTCACAAGATAAGTGGGTTAAATTTGTGGCATTTAAGTTAAAGAATACAGCATCTGCATGATGGCAAAACTTTCAAAATCAAAGAAGAGTTGTAGGAAAGCCATTAATCAAATCGTAGCCTAGGATGTAGAGGATGATGAAAGAATATTTCTTGCCGGTAGATTACCAATAGCATTTGTACGTGAAATATCAGAATTGTAGGCAAAGAAATCGCTGTGTTGATGAATATACGAAAGAATTTTATCGTTTGCATACAAGAAATAACATGGACGAGTCAGAGTTTCGAACGGTTACAAAGTATCTTGGATGATTAAAGCTTGGTTGCAAGATGAAATCCTAGAACTTACCCTTATTTCCATTATAGTTATAATTTAGTAGTTGCTAAGGTAAAGAAGTTGGAAGAATGAAAGTATATTTATTTTTATTATAATTAAGAAAGATTTAGTTTTTTTTTTTTAGTTAACCTAAGGAAGTGAGGATTTAAAACAAAGGTCTTAGTTAGTTTTGAACTAAGAGATTCAAATTACAATAAACTTTTATTAGTAAAGTTTTCAATTAAGATTCTTTATGATTCTGCGTAGTCAATTGGTATAAGATAAAGTTTGCTTGCAAAGCCTATGCCAAATAAATGTTTAACCATCCTAAAGACGATGAAAAGGGATGCAAGATGAATATAGTAGTTTTAAAAATTTAAATTTGGTAGAGCCTGAAGATGATAAAATAGAGATGAATAATGCTGAAGATGTGAATGACAAGGAAGCCTTGGAGTTGGAAAAAATTTTGTGCAAAAAATTTTGTTAGCTTTGAAATTTAAAAAGGAAAACCATGGTAAAAATATTTTCAGAACACATGATATTATCAATTATAAAGTGTGTAATGTGATAATTGATAATGGTAGTAGTGAAAGTATAGTTTTCAAGGCATCAATTAAAATGGTAACTCGAAAAACATAGAACTAGTGAAAGAATTAGATAGATAAAGAAAGGGGTAGAAATACAAGTGATAAGATGTTGAGGATTATTTCGCGAGAAGAATTTAGAATACAAGATCAATGTGGATATAGTAGATTTTCATAGTAGAATGCATGTTGAGAAATTTTTAGATTAGACCTTGGTAGTTTGATGTGGATATAGTACATAAAGGAAGATATAATAAATATGAGTTTTGGTAGAATAGTAAGAATGTTTATTTAGTACTTTTGACAAACAAGAAGAAAAATCTTAACGCTGAAGGGAAGAATTTTCTAGCTATTGTGAAAAGACATTTAGAAAAAGATTGTCACGATTGTAAGAAACTATAAAAAGAAGATGAGTTCGGAATGACTTATATTCCTAGAAAAGTACAACTATTATTAGCTAAATTCGATGACATTTCCCCATTAGAGATACTGGAAGGATTACCACCTTTACAAGATATGTAGCATCATATAAACAGGTGCAAGTTTACCTAACTTGCCCCATCATCGCATGAGCCCTCATGAGCATGTGATTCTATAAGGATAGGTTGATGAATTATTACAAAAAGGCTTTATTCGTGAGAGTATGAGTCCATGTGCTGTTCAGCTTTGTTGGTGCCAAAGAAGGATAGGAGTTGGCATATATGTATGGACATTGGACGAATTAATTAGATTACAATGAAATATTATTTTTCTATTCTAACCTTTCAAGATTTGCTAGATTAGTTAAATGGTGCTCAGGTTTTTTCAAAAAAAGACATATGTAGTGAGTATCATCATATTCAGATTAAGCTTAAAGATGAGTGAAAAACTGCATTCAAGATAAATGAAGGGTTGTATGAATGGCTCGTGATGCCTTTTAGATTATCTAATGCATCAAGCACTTTTATGTGCTTAATAAACCAAACTAATGTAGAGTTTTAGGTTTAATTGTTTTAAAAATTTAAAGTTATTAAGTCGAAGATGATAAAGCTATTAAAGAATGGAATAATCTTAAGATGTGAACGTTAGGAAGTTTTCATGAGTTGTAAACATTTTATAGGAGTTTCATTCATGGTTTTAACATTAAAAATTTTGTTAGTTTAAAGAAAAGAAAGTTCAAATGGAGAGAAGAAAAATAGTCAAGATTTACTATAATTATAAATTGTGTAATATGTTAGTCTGATAAACTTTGATAAGTATAGTTTTCAAGGCATTAATGTGATGACGTTAAGGGAATTAGAGCTATTTTTTTCCTAAGAATGACAACTAATTGAGCATATGAGTGAGAAGTTAAATGAGGCGTGGTAGAAATGTTCTATTTATAACTAAGAGTTTTATGCCATCCTTGGGAATATTTAAAGAGTGATTACTTGATTAAAAAGAGTTCTTATCTTTTATCCAGTGAGACCATTAGTAGTTTGAGTACTTTAATAGCCAACAAAACTTAAACAAGATATAATGTATATGAGTTTTGGTAGAATAGTAAGAATGTTTATTTAGTACTATTGACAAACAAGAAAAAAAATCTTAGATGCACTTAGTAAGGGAAGAATTTTCTAGTAACTTTAGTAAAAAGACATTTAGAAAAAGATTGTCACGATTGTAAGAAACTATAAAAGGATGATGATTTTGAATGACTTATATTGGGATTATCGTATCAATCATTATTAGCTAGGATCTCCTCATGACATTTGTTTATTTAAAGCCAATTGGAAGGGTTACCACACAGTTCTTTAAGATAAAAGATCATTCGTGCAAGTTTACCTAACTTGGAGGATCGGCGCACATTTGAGATGAGATAAGCATGTGATTCTAAAAGATCAATATTATTAGCCAAAATTAAGTAGGGATGTGTGTAAGATTGTACAAATGTCTTTTTTCAAGTTGGGCAAAGAAGGATAGGAGTTGGCATATATGTATGGACATTGGACGAATTAATTAGATTACAATGAAATATTATTTTTCTATTCTAACCTTTCAAGATTTGGTTGATTTTAATTAAATGGAATTAATTTTTTTTCAAAAAATTAAATTATGGTGATTATCATCATATTCAGATTAGGCTTAAAAATGAGTGAAAAATTGCATTCAAGATAAATGAAGGGTTGTATGAATGGCTCGTGATGCCTTTTAGATTATCCAATGCATCAAGCACTTTTATGTGCTTAATGAACCAAAATAATGTAGAGTTTTAGGTTTAATAGTTGGTACAGATGGAATTATAGTTATTAAGTCGAAGATACAAGCTATTAAAGAATGGCCTACTCCTAAAACTGTATGTAAAGTTAAGAGTTTTCATGTGTTGGCAACATTTTATAGGAGGTTCATTCATAGTTTTAACATTATAGCTGCACCTATTACGAAGTGCTTGAAGAAAAGAAAGTTCAAATGGAGAGAAGAAAAATAGTCAAGATTTACTATAATAAAAGAGAAATTTAACCACTCATATTTTAATTAAGGAAAAAAAAGTTATTTTATTAAAATGTTAAACTCGATAAGGGAATTAGAGAAGGAATTTTTTTTCTTAAGAATGACAATTAATTGAGTATATGAGTGAGAAGTTAAATGAGGCATGGTAGAAATGTTTTATTTATGACTAAGAGTTTTATGCCATCTTTAGGGTGTTAAAGACGTGAGAGCATTACTTGATTAAAAAAGAGTTCTTACTTTACAGTGACCACCAAGCATTAAAGTACTTTAATAGCCAACAAAACTTAAACAAGATGCATACGACATACGTGAGTTACATGCAGAAGTTCACTTTTGTTCTTAAGCACAAATTGGGCAGCAAAATAAAGTGGCAGATGCACTTAGTAAGCGAGCAACTTTTCTAGTAACTTTAGTAAATGAAGTTACAGGTTTTGAGTGTTTAAAAGAGTTGTACGCTGAGGATGATGATTTTGTACATATATGGGATTGTCACATCAATCATCAGAATGCGATGACTTTTTTCCTTTAATGATGGGTGTTAAGGTTTTGAAGCCAACCAAATTATGTTTTGTACCTCGATCACTCGTTCTTTGTGAAAAGATCATGCCCCTAAAATACATAAAGGAGGATTATACTAAAACACATATAATTAAATAACAAAATACTTAAATAAATAAAAGTAGTAATATTAGTGAGATTTAAAGTGTAAAATGACGATTTTCTCCTTTATAAATATACACTTTCTAACACTCAACAACGTGCACAGAATATGGGGTTATAGATGTCATTACTTATTCCAGACAATATTTGGTTAGACCTATCAATGGATTTTATGCTAAGATTACCTCGTACAAGGACTGGTCGTGATTCAATATTAGTGGTGGTTGATATATTTTTAAAAATGGCTTACTTTATTACTTGTAAGAAGATAGAAGATGCTGCTTTAGTAGCATATTTATTTTTCCATGAGATAATATGTTTGCATGGTGTTCTAAAGACTATTACTTCAGATAGGGATGTGAAGTTTATTAGTAAATTCTGGCAATACATTTAGAATAAGTTTGACACACAATTACAATTCAGTAGTGCCTTTCGTCCCCAGATGAATGTTTAAATGAAGGTGATCAATCGCACTTTAGGCAACATGTTGCATTGTGTTTGTAGTGACAAGCAATGAATCTAGGAAGCTATCTTGCCTTAGGTCGAGTTTGCTTACAATAGTATGGTAAATTAATTTACTAGAAAAAACTTTTTTAAGATCGTCTACACTTGTTTTCCACAACAGGTTTGTGATCTGGCTATCATGCCTACAGTAATAGGATGGAGCAAAGCAGCGGATAATGTGGCAAAAAAGACATTGTAGATTCATGTTGAGGTATAAGCTACTTGGAGGCTATTAAAGCACAAGGCTGAGGCTGACAAGCATCGACATAAGAAGATGTTTCAAGAGGGTGATTTGATGATGATGCATTTGAAGAGAAATCATTTTCTTAACATTTGTAGTAAATTAGAAAAGCGTAAGTATGAATCGTTTTGTGTCGAACGGAAGATTAATGATAACACTTATGTCCTCTAACAACCAGATAACTAGAGTATCTCTTATACATTCAATGTGGCTGATCTGTTGGAATATTATATGGATGATGAGGCATTGTACGAGCCAAACTGAAGGATGAGTTCTTTTCCAAATGAGGGGGATTGACATTGGAAGATATTTTAGGAATTTTAAGATTTAGAATTTTATTATCTTAAGACTTTCTATTTTAATTAGAGTTAATTATGGAATTTTATTATTTTAGAACTTTCTATTTTTATTTCAGTCAATTAAGGTATAAAATTTGATTAACTTAGGAAAATATCTTTATTTCGATTATAATGATGATTTAGTTTCCCATTTGTAAGTTAGCTTATGGAAAATATATTTTATTTCCATTATAATTGTAATTTAGTTTTTTTTTAGTTAATTTAAGGAAGTAGATTTTCTTTATTATCAATAGAGAGGTCTTATCATTGTTTCAAGAACTTTTACAGATTCAATTATTCAAAAAATTTTATTCAAAAACTTATTTTCTCTATCCTCTTTACGGTTCCGCTTTGTCACTTTGACTTCATTTGTAACCATTGATTATGTTCAATCTTTCAATCCATAATAGTTGCAATTTTGGACTCTTGAATTGTATTAATAAAGTTCGTCTAAAGGTTGTGGTTGCAAGCTCAAGAAAAACACCGTGTAAATGTGCACAATTAATTAAATCTAACTTCACTTGTACAGTGGCAAAACTCACACAAATTTGTTGAGAAATTAGGTGTAAATCTCAAGTGAATTTCTGTGGGGTGGATCTCTTCTCTTCTATTTATTTTTTCAATTTTTTTGTGTTATCTATCATAAATTTATTAAATAAAATGAGTGTTTTTCTTGTTAATATGAGTTGCTAATTTTTCAAGATAAGATGAAGCGTGAAGCTCAAAGATTAAAATGATGGATTTAATTATTTTCTTAGATGAGTTTTAGCTTTATTGTTTTAATAATATGTTTATGATTTGTATTTCTTACCTGTTATTTTCTGACCATATTTACTTGTAGATTTAGATCTCTTTTAGATCTATATAGGTGTTTAAACATAATGTCTACACAATAATATAATAGTGGGAACACTCCTATATGGATATTGCACATCATATACCTAGTTCCTATATTTATTTATAGAGTAGTTAGTTAAAAGCTAAGTCACTACTATTCAAACTAGTAAAAGAAATATAAAATATAAATATGACAAAGTATTATAACCATGATATCCACTTAAACTTAGTATTTTTTTAATTTTAAATTCAAACTATTCCTTATTCAATTCTTTTTTGTGTTATTTTTATTTAATAGTTGACTACTAAACTTTTAGATTCCCTGTAAGTCAACTCCAAACTCATTGGGTAATATTATAATTAAGTATTTTTATACTTGGGAGCAATCAACTACTTCTGCATTGTGTCATGAATATTATATCTAAATGCGCACATAAATTTAAGAAGATTTTAATCTACAAGTAATTATAAGATGAAAATAATCATAGAAAATACAACTTATAAAGACGTAATTAAAAAAAATAAACTTAAAACTCATTTGGGAAAGTAAATAAATCTATAATTTGAATTTATGAGGTCCACCCTTTAGCTTTGCTTAGAAAATTAGCTAATTACATTGACAAGTGAAACACTCATTTTATTTAGTAAATTTGTGAAATTATAATACAAAGAGATTGAAAACAAAAGAGAATAAAGGAGAAAAATCTCAACTTATTTACTACACTTTTCCTTAAAATTCACTCTAAATTTACATTAATTTTTATTACAAAACTCAAATCTCAAATTCTACCCAAATTATACACACTCATTTATGAAATATCTTGCCTTTATACAAGCAAACTATGAGTTGATCAATTGTGGGCATTTACATTATATTTTTTGTGAGCTTCCAATCATAAGCTTTAGATGAAATTTACTAATACAATCTAAGGGTCTAAAATTACAATCATTCTGAAAATTTCAGATCATTGGATTTAATATAATCAAAAGTTACAAATGAAGTTAAAATGAAACCTTCCTTTGGTTTTTTTTGTCAAGGTGGTTGAACTATTAAATTAATAAGTGTCAAATCTAGTACAATGAGGTCATGTCACCTCAAGCAAGCACAATCCCAACCTTTTAGAATTAATATTTGATCAAAAGGCTAGCAATTCTTCTAAAGAATTCTGAGCTTCTGGAATTCAAATTTCATGTCCATTTTTTGATTCAAGCATTAAGATTTTAGGGAGTTATAATTCATAATAGGTTAGGTTTTGCAAATGTGATGAAATAATTGTTAGTGTTATCAATAATGTAAGTAAAAAATAATTATTTTAACTTTTATTAAATGCACACTTTCTAATGTTAATCACACCCTTCAAATAATATATTTTTAGTCCTTAGCGATTAAAGTATTAATTGTAACAAGTGAAAGGATAGATACTCATGTAATTCTTATATTTTAGAGCACATTATTTTTAATCAAATAAAAATATTAAAAAGTCAAATCACACTAAATCTGAATTTATGTTTTATAATAGATTTATTCTTGTATAAAAATTCTTCATTGTCTTTAGTGCACAAATTATAATTATATCTCAAATGTCATATTTCATTGTCCAAAATGTGACAATAACAGATAAAATTTTTAGTTTATAAATAAATATACCATAAAATATTAGATTATATTGAAAAAATATAATAGTACAAGTTTATGGGTTGGGTTGCATTAACAAATTTCAACCTATCTCAACCTGTAAATAGCGTAAGTTGAAAAAAAAAATCAGTCCCTTTGAACTGGTGAAATATTATTATCCCAACCAACCGACAACAAATTGTGCTGCTTATGCGTGTTGCACGGATCTAAGGAAAAATAATTTCATTTAGATGGTTAATTAGGAGTCAAAAGTACTATTTTATTAAAATATATTAAATTGTTAAAAGGTAAGTCACATAATATTCAAATTGGTAAAAAAAATACAAAATATAAATATGATAGAGTATTATAACCATGATATCCTGTAAACTTAGCATTTTGTTTTTTTAATTTAGACTATTCCTTATTCATTTCTTTTACTGCATTATTTTTATTTAATAGTTTAAATTTTTAGACTCTCTATGATTTAACTCTGGACTCATTGAGTAATATTATAATTAGGTACTTTTATACTTGACAACAATCACTACTTCTGCATTGTGTCATGAATATTATATCTAAATGCCCATATAGATTTAAGAAGATCTGAATCTACAAATAAATATGAAATGAAAATAATCAAAGAAAATACACCTTATAAACATGTAATTGAAAAAAATAAACTTAAAACTCACTTGGGAAAGTAAATAAATCTACAATTTGAATCTATAAGGGTCCACCCTTCATCTTAACTTAGAAAATTAGCTAATTACATTAACAAGAGAAATACTCATTTTATTTAATAAATTTGTGAAATTACAATACAAAGAAATTGAAAACAAAAGAGAATAGAAGATGAAAATCTCTTCTTATTTACTACATTTTTCCCTAAAATTCACTCTAAATTTACACTAATTTTTATTATAAAACTCAAATCTCAAATTCTGCACAATCATTTATGAAATCTCTTGCCTTTATATAAGCAAATTATAAGTTGATCAAGTGTGGGTATTTACATGATTTTTTTTGTGAGTTTCCAACCACAACCTTTAGATAAACTATAGTAATACAATCCAAGGGTCTAAAATTGCAACCATTTCGATCACTTTAGATTATTGGATTCAACATAATCAATGGTTACAAATGAAGCCAAAATGAAACTTTCCATTGGCTTTCTTGTCAAGGTGGTTGAACTACTAAATTATTAAGTCAAATCTAGTGCAATGAGGCGCATGTGACCTTGAGCAAATGGTACAATCTTAGCCTTTCAAAATTAATGTTTGATGGAAGGACTAGCAATTCCTTTTAAGAATTCCAAGTCTCTGGAATTGAAATTTCATGTCCATTTTTCGATTCTAAGCATTACAAATTTTGGGAGTTACAATTCATAATAGGTTAGGATTTGTAAATATGATAAAATTGTTAGTGTAACCTTTGTTAAATGTATACTTTTTAGTGTTAGTCACACCCTCAAAATAGCACATTGTTAGTCTCTAGCGGTTAAAGTGCTAATTGCAACAAGTAAAGTAAAATGATAGATGCTTGTTTAATTCTTATATTTTATAGCATATTATTTTTAATCAAATAAAAATATTAAAGAGTCAAATCAACACCGAATCCAAATTTACGTTTTATAAGAGATTTATTCTCCTATGAAAATTCTTCATTATCTTTAGTGCACAAATGATAATTATATAGCAAATCTCATATTTCATTGTCCAAAATGTAACAATAACAGATAAAATTCTTAGTTTATAAATAAATATACCATAAATTATTAGATTATATTAAAAAGATGTAATAGTACAAGTTTATGAGTTGGGTTTCGATAATAATTTTCAAACTGTCTCAACCTGTTAAATAGATGAGTTGAAAAAAAATCAATCCCTTTAAGTTGGTGAAATATTATTATCCCAATTAACTGACAACAAATTGTGTGGCTTATGTAGATCTAAGGTAAAATAATTTCATTTAGATGCTAATCGGAAGTCAAGAGGTACTATTTTATTTAATTATATCAAATTGTTTTAACTATAAATGACGACTTGTTTTCTTACTAGAACAAGCTAAAATATGAGTGTTGAAACTATGTATTAAGGTGCTATTTCAAATAGCTCCTAACTATTTTTATTTTAATTCTTCCACCCCTAACCTTATTACATTTAAAAAAAGAAATACGTGGCAATTAATAATGTGTTGTTTTTATCCCTTTTTATAGGTATCACTATGAAAAGTTTGTTAATGACAATTAATGAATTTGACGAGAGAAAGGCCCAAAAATTATTGATGAGTATGTGTTGTATTTGATTATCTCAAAATAAAATTTATTAGATCATTATTGACCATAATTATCTTACCATTTCTTAATATTTTAAAAATATAACCAACCTGTGTTTTGAAAATTTACAAAAGGGACGCGCTAACATCACTTGAAAGTAGTTATTACTTCTAAGTATAAAAATATCAAATTATAATATAATCTGGTGAGTCCGAGATAAAATCACATAGAATTTAAAAATATGGTAGTCAATTATTAAATAAAAATATTGTAGAAAAAAAATTTAAAAAGGTCTAGCCTATATTAAAAAAGTGCTAAGGTTACAAGATTCCCTATTAGTATTTAAGTTATGGTCATAGTACTATCTTATATTTATATTTGTATTTTTTATTAGTTTAAATATTATGTGACTTAGTTCTTAATTAACCACTCTATGAATAAATATGAGGACTAAGTACAAAATGTGCCTCAATGTATTGAAGAATTTACACTACTGTATTGGTGCGCCCATTTTAGGTCTAAGCACGCACAAAAATCTAAAGGGATTTAGATTTACAAATACGAAATACTCTATAAATAAATATGGAAATTAAGTACATTATGTGATACAACCATATCAGAATGTTCCGGCTATCATATTGGTGTGTCGATATTATGTTAAATCTAGTGCAATGAGGTGCATTTAAGCTCAAACAAATGGCAGGATCTTAAATATTTTGAATTAATGTGGGATGGAAGGGCTAACTTCTAAGTGCATGTTTGATACAGTTTATTTAATGATCATAAGTGTTTATTTAATTACATAAGATCTTATAATAATTATTGTTATTGTTTGGTTGTTTTCCTAGTAGAACTTTTAAATTTAAATAAACTATTTTTTTTGTACTAGTAAAAGCTCAAATTTTAGACTTTTGGAAGTAAATGTTGAAAAGTTCTTTTTAAATATTAAAATATCTAAAATATTATCTACTTATTTAATAATCTTATTTTATTCTTTCCATAACATAATTTTAAAAAATTTATCTATTAAAGTAATTTCATAAACTTTTTTATAAAACTCTTCTGAACAACTAAACAACCAAAATTTTCTAAATAAAAGATTTATCAATAAAAGTTCTACTTAAAAAATTATACCAAACGAAGCCTAAAGGCCTCCAAGTCTCTAAAGTCCAAATTTCACATTTGTTTTTCTAATCTAAGCGTCATGAATTTAGAGATTCACTTATAAACCGAAAAAAAAAAATTTAAGAACTAATAAAAATAGATAATTCATAAAATGGGTTTGTGATTTGTACATGTGACGAAATTGTTAATGTTATCACCACTGTAAGTGAAAAATGAAATTTTAACCTCTATTAAATATATACTTCCTAGCGTTAATCAGTCAGTCTACTCAATATAATGTTAAACATGACTATGAATCATAGGCTTAAATGATCTCGTTAGAAAATCCCCTAGCATTTTCAAAGTGATATATATTATTTTGATAATTTTAATCATACTAAAATATATTAATTCTTTTGATATTATTGGAAACATTAGGTAATAGTCGGATGAAATCATTTAAGCATATTATTTACAAACAATGCATAATGCAATGTGTTTGGAGAGGTCTGGGGAGGTTGATTAATAAAGTTAGTTGAATATTGGGTTATTTTGGCATGTTTATTTTACAGATCTGTAGATTCAAAATGTGAAAAATACAGAGAAGACTTTGCTGATTTTCTATAAAACCTTTATTAATGTTTTTTTTAGAGAATTAATGATTCTATTTAGTTACGATTCCAAATAATAAAACCTTTATTAATGTTTTTTTTTTCTTAGAGAATTAATGATTCTATTTAGTTATGATTCCAAATAAGCCTACCATTAGAATTGGGGGCGGCTTGTTTCATAACGCAGGTCGGTTAGAATACAAGTTACCCAGCTATACAGGAAAGGTTTGGGGGCTTGAAGCCTTCGAAGTTACTTTTCTGCTGATTCGGCTCATATGTTAAACAATGCCCTTGGATCTACTGACCAAACACGTGCCATTGGGCTGCGCAATGCCATCGCGAGGCCCAATTCCGCAGCAGCAAACATTAGCTTTTCTCTGAAGATTGTGGGATTCATTCTTTGATTGTTGTCTCAAAATTAAGAAGACCTGTTTTTGCAGTATATATGTCAATGATTTTGATTTCAGTATTTTTTATTTGGTTAAATAATTGATCGATTATGTTTAGGAGTGGGACCATCATACGTTTTTAAAAAAAAAAAAAATTGGAAGCCGACAAAACTTATAAATCTCCTAGTCAATCTCATCCACGTCAATTGTCAGATGAGAATCAATCAATCAATCAATCGAAAAGTTGTAATGAGAAACTCGTGATGAAAATGCCTTTAAATCTACACCACATAATCGGATCGACGGTGCCTTATTATTCAATCGTAGTACGTGGAGAAAATACACCCTGAGATTTAACATCATCGCCCCGTCGCAAGAAGCCACGGACCTATCATTATCATACGAAAATCAAACGCCTTTTCTGACATTTTTGTTTAGACAATGACCAATATTAGGTGAGCCTCTTTAATACTAGAAGAACCTCTCTAATACTGTAGTTGAGTGCGTCGTTAAGTCTGACTTACGCTGCGACGTAACCGGACCGCACTCACTGCGGCATGTTGGCAAGTATATTCAGGGTCTAGCTCTACTAATTAGTGGTAATCTTCCTAAGATTTAAATTTTGAGTTTCAGTCTCATGCAGTGTGCCAGATTATAACTTTAGTATATTGCATTTGATAATTCTGTTACCGGTTCGGAAGACGATCACAGCCTTATTTTTTTATTCCCTCTATTGATATGCAAAATTGAATTTTGTCTTTTCTTTTTTTTCTTTTTTATTTCATTTCATATCCCACATACTAGTAGTAATAATAATAATAATAATAATAATAATTTTTTCCTAACAATGTAAAAAATAAACAAATAAATAAGATAATCAAATCTTATCTGTCGACTGATCGCGCATATTATTAACTTCAATTTGGTTTCCGCCCTTATTAACAGAAATTTAGAGAAGTTATCCATTATAAATCATGAAGAGGGATAGCGCGCGTATTTTAGGACAATATTACAGTTTTATTATGGAACAAGATTCATGTCTGCTTCGATGAACAACACATTCAAGGAGTAAATTAATCCAACCACGCATTATCTCATGGACCACAACAACACTTATTTCATTTATTTATTTGTTAGTTATGAGATAGAAGTGGATGAAATTCAACCAATACGAGGAACTGTAATCACCCTCCCTTTCTTGTTGACCCAAACACGAACCCTGTCAAGCCTATAGTCCTTAGTGACTGGAGTTCCCTCAAGTAATACGATCGCATGAACACAAGGATTCTCTTTCTCTATAATAGCAGCAGCAACCTCCCCGCTTTCACCAACCAGCTCTGGCCATGAGCTCTTGCCTGCGAAGTATTTCATAAGCAAATTAAACTTTGTTCAGAAATTATCAAAACCTCCAAGTTGTTTCAATAATGAAATTTTAAAAGGAAAAACATGGCGTTTTATACTTACGTGGACAATCAAGTGCAGACATGACTAGGTTTAGTCCATCTTCCACAACTCCCTTCAATGCAGACACGATGACTTCAGAGCGAAGCTCCTTGCCATCGCTCGGTGAAGGTTCATGACGAGCGGCAAAAGAGGGTTTTGCGGCGAAGGCCAGGAGAAAGAAAAAAAGGGCGAGTGCTGGTAATGAACTCTTCATTGCTAATTAACTTTTATTTCAAAGGCTCTTTTCGGAGTAAAACGAAAGCAGAAGAGCTTGCTATTTATAGGGCCAAACTTGCTTCAGCCCGGATCTAAATACTGGCGTTAGGCGAAATGTTATTTTACGAGAACAGCTTACTTTTGCAAGCCTCAACATTTAAAGAAGTATAAAATATTCAAAATTTTAATTAATTTTGAAAAATTAAAAACATAAAAAAATTTTAAAAAAATAATCAATAAGATTTTTTTTTACTTCCTTCAGAACTATTAATTAAAGAAACTTTTGTTTTTACTTCAAACTTAAACCAATAAATGTAATATGTATATATATATGTGTGTGTGTGTCTAGAGAGAGAGAGAGAAATTTGATAATTTTAAAAAATTAAAATTTTTAAATAGATAAATAATTTAATTATTTTTTAAAAAAATAATAATGAATTGACCATTAAATAATTCTGTAACATTAAGGTCATTAAATACAGAATTTCTATAAAACTTCTTAATTATGAATAATTATCAATTAAAAAAGACTTAAAAATAAGTTTTTATCGTATAAATAATTTAAAAAATCTATTAATTTAAATATATTAATAAACTAAAAAAAAATCTTCCTAATTTATGGAGTCTAAATGATCACAATGTAGCCTTCCTACTGTATAAGACTTTAGACAATCACTTTGTTGTTTATATTTAAATCCATCCTTAATTTACATGCCAAATTTCATGAGTGGTTATATGTGTGGTAATAAAATTTTTACTAAATAATATAATTTTGATTAGAATAAACACAATTTAATCAATATAATTTGAGTTAAGTGTATGTTTGGGCAACATATAATCAAATAAGAAAAACAACTAATAATCAAAATAACAAAATCAAATTAATACTAATAATTACTCAATTGACTATCAGGTGCTAAGGCCAATGGTCACCACGTGTTAAAATGGATTAGAGATACCTTTTGAGGTACTCCACTGTATAAAGTTAAGTCTGTCTCACTCCACTGTATAAAGCTAAGTCTGTCTCGTCGAAAAGAGGTCTCTTTTTTCAGTCTTTCCACTCTCCTACTTCATGCATATTTTTGAAGTTTCACTCCATCATTTACTCACAGATGTCAAAATACCCGCTTGCCCTACTCCTAGACCGGACCAGACTTGAACCAAGGATGGGGCTATGTTGGATCCCGGCTTCACTTGACAAGCTTGAAGCTCGGCCCGAAACTCATATTTTATTAAAATAATATTATAAAATATATATTATTTTAAATATTTATATTTATTTGACAAATATATTACATGTATTTTAATCTTTGAACACTGTAAGTTTATATTTTGAAGCCCAATTTCATTAAAATAAAATTTAAATTTATAAACTTATAGAATAAATTTAAAAATTATTATATCATATCATAGATACACTATAGGTAGATTCCATTTATTGGCATCACCGTTAAAGTATTGTCACAGTTGATAACAACAATTTTTTTTTTTTAAATACCAATTTACATTTTATACTGTTCGTGTGTACGAGTAACTTATATGAAATATAAGTTAAAGATCTCCCTCTTTTTTATAGTCTCTGTATAAATCTTTCTCCCAAATCCTTCTTATAAAATCCAAAAGATCATTCCCAACAAGTCCTTAAATATTTGGGCAAGATAATGGTTGTGTTACCAAAACACATAGTATCAACTAAATGCTGATTGTAGAGATTGGAAAATATCAAGTTACCAAATGCTTCTGTAGGCTTCATTGGTCAACAAACTAGTTAAAAAGTCATTACATTGTTAAAATATGCACCCATAAGCCGAGTCCACCGAAAAAGCGATCATTTTCACGTTTCAACCACTACGCCCACAAATAAATCAAGTTCACAATCCAACTACTACTCAAAATAAACTACTATCCATAACTCAAATCCTAAACAACTACCAAAATAAATCAACTACCCTTAGCAAAATCAACAAGAGCTTGCAATCACCAGCCAAATTCAACCAGCAGGACCAAACAACAAGTCTCGAAAATAATAAGCAAAAGAGCAAATAATTTGAAATTTCTCGTATCTTTTCTTTATTTAGTTTTACTCATTATCATTGTTATGGTTATGTTGGTTTTTAAGCCTGATCTGATAACACTTAAGCTAAAGTCCAAAGACCAATAGTATATTTTAGGCCCAAGAAGAAGATAATTTTAGTACTTAGATAAAGAGAATTCAATAACAAAAATAAAAAGCAAGAGGCCTATTTATTTTCGCAATATGTAATATCAATGATTTACTTCAAACGTGAATTTTATTGACGGCTATGGTGAAAAAATGTGGGAAATTAACAAAAATAGCCACAATGTTTTTCTATTATAACTAACCAAATACTAAAATTTTGTATCAAATTACTCTTCTCACTTTTATCAAGTTTAAATTTAGAAAATGTAAAAATATTGTGGCTATTTTTACAAAGTTTCCAAAAAATGTGGACTATCGTACGTGTTAAAAATAAAAAAATGGAATCCGACAAACTTGCTAGCCAATTCTCGGAGAAGAAGAATCAATCAATCTATGGCTAATTTCTTCGACCGTTGTCAATGCATGCAACGTCAGAATGTCTTTAATCCTTTGCTAGGTTTCATTGGCGTAAACTATATTAATTACGATATAGGACTTGAGTCAGATCAATCTTAATCACTTTATTAAGATTTACCTTTTGTTGAGATTTACCTTGTTTTTAGTATTTATATTTCTGCCGTTATTATTATCATAATATAATTTAAAAATAAAAACTTAAAAGCCTAACTCTTGTTTAAAAACTAACTCAATAGTTCAATACTTTTTAAAATTTATATTATTATCCCAATAATTATTCTATGTTGAATAACATCCTCTACAAAGTTCAGATTAAGATTATTTAAAGAGGATAAGAGTTAAATAACCTATAATATAAAGAAGATTGTTATTTAAGTTAGTTGCATTCCTTGCAAGACTTTTATCTCGTAGCAACATAGCTCAGGAGAGTAAACAGTGATTTTAAAATATTTACTTAGACTTAAGAGATTTTTGCTTTGTTAGAGTGACTCCTTAGTCCCTCCAAGAATTTGATCTTAATAGATAAGATAACTAGTTTTACTTTACAAATATCTTAGATAACCAATTTCTAAGAAATATAACATTTATTTTTGAAAGTTTGTTTTTTAATTTAAATTTTTAAAAGGGATGAAATGAGTAATTAAAAACCTATCATAGACTAAAATAGTAAAAATAAGTTCAAAGGAGGGCTAGAATGTCTCATTATCCCGTCTTTTTAAAAGATTATTAAATAGTGAAAATTGCAAACTGGTGACATATGTTTTTCAAATCTTTAGCAATCAGATTAAATTTTTTTAAAAAAAAATTCCTTACCACTCTTTGCATAAAATTAAGTAAATAATATATACTAAACCAATGACTCATGGATGCCTTATCAAAAGCAACAGGCGTTACAAGACAATAAACAAAAAAATTTAACACATGTAGTACAATATTACATATTTTTCTATATATTTGTTTAGTCATTATATTTTGACTTAAGTAATTATTTAGTTTTTATATTTTAAAAAATATCTTAAAACATCCTTTTTATTAAATATGTTACACTTCTATCCTTACTTTTTCTTTGTTTTGATATTAACCCTTGCAACAATATTTTTGGGATATTAATGAAAAAAATATTAATTTATTAAATCAATGTTAAAAGTAAAATAAAAATTAGTACAAATTTTTTGTTATTATTTTACTTTTATGATTAATTTTATAAATTAATTAATTTATAAATAATTATTAGTAAGATTGTCATAAAAGTATTAGACATTACTTCAAGTTAGCTGGTATTAATTAATTTACAAATAATAATTAGCAAGATTGTTACAACGGCATAGAAAATACAATTCTTTTAGAATAATATTGGCTAATTTACTAATAAATAATTACTTGTTAATTTGTTACTTAACTTTTTCAATAGATAAATAAATTAATGTCAAAAACATTGTAGCAAGGGTGTTATTGTAAAAGTAATAAAAAAATAAGGAAAATAGTATAATATATTTAAGAGCAAGTATGTTTTAAGATATTTTTCAAAATATAAAAATTAAACAGCCACTTAATTTAAAATATACGAAATAAACTAACATTTAACTATTCAATCTATCTCTCACATGCAAGAGCAAAAATCTACACTAAATATTGATTTGGACTTTATCACCACAACCCACATATAGCTACTCCAACTAGTGACTTGCGTTTAATAAATAAATACATACTTAAGGGCGGCTTGTTCATTTGACTTAATGGTTTAATTGACGTAATTTCAATTAATTAAGTTATTAAATCTCTTTTTTTAGCTTAATAAAAATTTTTAATAATTAAGTCATTAGGTTATTAAGTTATTAAGCTAATTTTTTTTAACTTTTTGGTTAATCTAAAAATTTTGAATGATATCGTAAAAATATTTTTCATTCTTACCTAAATAAAATTCAATAATTAATATTATTATCCACCTATAGAACTTGTGATAATATAGTCAAATTAGCATCTTCATAATTTTTATGAATATTTTTTCATATAAAAATGTCATAAACTACAATAAAATTGATTAACATGTGGTAAAAGATTATATGCAATTGAGTATGATTTATGTAATGATA
The DNA here is from genome assembly GCA_030449875.1 of Aegle marmelos. Classification (NCBI taxonomy): domain Eukaryota; kingdom Viridiplantae; phylum Streptophyta; class Magnoliopsida; order Sapindales; family Rutaceae; genus Aegle; species Aegle marmelos. The sequence goes on from JASUUL010000022.1 coordinate 4,502,065, forward strand.
ATATATCACCTTATTTATGTTCTTTGAAATGTTTATTATTTGTTTCACATTTATAATTTAAAAGGTACAAATGTGAAAATACTAGTTTTCAAAGTTTTTTTAAGTTTGAAAAATAAAAATTAATATTTATTTTTAGTAATTCAAATAAAAAAGGATATCATTATAAAACATTAAGCTTTATGTAAAATGTAAAAAAAAAATTAGATGTATTTGAATTTCAAACAAAAAAATGTCATCTCGATTATTTTTACTTTTATTTCTAGGCAAAAACAAGCTTTCTTTTTTCCTAAAGATTGTTCCGATTTTGTTTTTCAATTTTGCTTGAAAAACCAAAATAACAAAAGTTGTTATTTTCACAATATGCAATTGGAAAAAAGCCATTATCATCCTTGCAGTTTGATACAATAGCTCATTTCATCTTTATTATTTTAACAATAGCTTGTTTCATCCCTACTTTTTAAAAAATATTCTCAAATACCTTTTCATTAATTTATTATTAGTTTACTGTATAATTTATTAAGGGAAAAATATAATTTTTTAATTAAAGATATACAAATGTTTAAAATAAACTCTTAAATGCAATTAAATATCATTTGATTTGTGCATAAATTTAAAATTTAAGAGGGTGTGAGTGTGTGTGTGTGTAATATTTTAAATCTATGTTTTTTATATCTTTAGTGCATTTTTTAAGTAATTGAAGGATTATGTGTTTACTTTTGATAAAATAATAGTGTCGAATGATTATTTATTTATTTATATTAACTGTGTTAGAGTCAGAATAAGTATAAAAAATTTCACTCTAATACTTGTGAAATCTGTGTGTTTTTTTAATTTTCTCCTAAACATATATTTTACATATCATTTAGTGTTATTATTGTTTAGTCATTAATTTATCCTTAAATTATAAATTTATACAGAAAGTTAGATGTTATTTAATTTTGTTTGATAGTTTTATTTTAAATAGTTTGTTTACCCTTAATTGAAAATTTTTGTTTTGCCCTTAATGAATTACAAAGTAAATTAATGGTAAAGTAGCGAAATTGTGTTTTAAGCTATTGTTTGAAAAGTTGAAATAAAATGAGTTATTGTTAAAAAAAAGGATGAAATTGGCCATCATATCAAACACCAAAAGTGAAAGAGCTTTTTCCCTATATAATGTCAATTGTCTCAATTTCAATATTTCAAGCTTGAAATTATAGATGGACATGTTTAAGAGTTGGATCATTAAACGTATTAAAAATCCAACGAACTTACAAATCAATTCTCGTATAAGAAGAATTAATCAATCAATCAATTAAACAATTGTAATAAGAAACTCCTGATGAAATGCTCTTAAAATCTATATGTTCTAGCTAGAAATTTTTGTCAATCTGTTTGCAAGTCTTGAGTCAAACTTAGCAGCAAGGTTGGCATTTCGTATGAGACATACTCATATTATTAGTGTTAAAATATTATTTACTCTTTAACATTAAAAAAAATTCTCACTCAAATTATTTGAATTAATTAACTTTATTAAAACACCAATAAAACTATTTAGCATACCCAATTTTAAGAGATTTAATGTGTATTTACAAAAATATAATAAAACAGGTGGTAATAAATTAACTCCATTTTAATTTTTTATTCAATATTATATTTTCACCAAAAATAATAATGAAAAATATTCCATAAGTACTACCAAAAGAAAGTAGGAGAAGAAGAAATCGAAAAAGAAGAGGGTAAAAAGAAAAAAAATAATGACAATTTTATAGTAGTGTTTTATTTTATTTTTTAAAAAGTAAAAAGTATCACATATACTTTGTAGTCAAATTTTTTTTTTCTAAAGTAATGAATCAATTTCCTCATTGTTAATCTAAGTACTGATTAAATTTTTAAAAATAAAAATTTTAAAATTTAAGATATGAGAATTATTCATTGGACAATGAGTGTACTATATAAATATTTAAAGTAATTATGTGATATTAACTTATAATAAATTATCTTTAATAATAATTCATATGATGAATGTTTATCGTAATAAAAATATTTTATTAAAATTAAAATATTTAAAATAATTTTTACAGTATAAATAACCCACCCATTGTCATCTTGTCAATATATTACAACATGCGGTCCGGCTGTAATAGAAATACGACAATGATTAATTGATTATTGTCGTAAATAACTATTTATTGTACCATTGCTTTTGGCTTACTCGTACATAAGAATTTATTGTCATCTTCCGTGGCTTTTGAATAGGCTTAAGGGGTTCTTATGTGCATAAAACAAAAACATATCAAAACAAAGAAGATAAATAATTGTTGGCCACTTCTGGCTCGTAATTATCATCGCGTGTCAATGTATCAACGTCAAAAATAATTTTCATATGGGACGGCAAAATCTGGGTCTGGCTTCGGGTTCAGCCTTTACAGTTAGACTCAAATGATAATAGGGTATTTCGGATCCAAAAATTTTAACTCTTAAGTCTGGTCCAGGTTTAACTCGGAAAAACTCGAATTCGGTATTACGGATTTCAAACTCGGATATGTATATAATATTTTTTTTCTTTTTAGTTCTCCAACCACGTCGATATTATGCATCGTATCATATCTATTTCACCTAAAAAAGTAAAAGCAGTCAACACTTGAATTCAGTCGGGCAGCAGTGAACAAATTGAATGCGGTGCTTGGTCTTGATGGTTGTATCGGCAACATTCACGTCCTAGGGAACTACATCGCCTCCGTAAATCAGGCACCACATACTTGCCAAGGCGTTGTATGAATGAAAAGAAGAGGAAAAAGAGCAATGGTTGGCAGATGTGTTTGACTATTGAATTAATGAAGAGAAGAGGAAAATGGGCAATAGCTGGCGGCTGTTTTGAATTGATGAAGAGAAAAAGAAAATGGTTGGCGGCAGTGTTGAGAAGAAGTAAAGTGTAAACTAGGGTTTCTTCTTTATTTCTTTTTTCTTTTAATTTTTTTGCCTCTCAATTTATATTAATTTTTTTTAAAAAATATATAATATTAAAAATCAAATCACGTAATTTTATACATCTTTTTTGTATGATTATTTTTTATTTTTTTTTAATTTTATTTTAACTATAATATTATATCACTCATTAATTTACTATTGCATTTCAATCCAACAACCACTAATGGCTTCTTTTTTTGTTAGCATGTGCAGCCACTGGTGGCCTTTGGATTTAAATCCACTACATTGTTCCAACCCGAATAAGGACTATATATATATAAGTGGAATTAGGATGTTGTTGGTTCAAACCATAATACAGAAATTGTTTACTTAAGTAATGTATAACATCCTGTCCTAAAAAAAATAAAATAATAAAAAATAAAAAAATAAAAAAGTAGGGTATATTAGTAAAATTGCAAGGCAGAAGGGCACAATGAAGAAATCATAGACTATAGTAACCATAAATAATTTATGTAAATCAAGGGGCCCAAGTAAAAAATACCGGCATTTTTATTTTATTTTTTCCCGGTATCGCATGGCCCTGTTGCCTGCTATGCGTTCCAATCTCGAAGACTGATCCTCCAGTAAATGGTTGATTTCGCCCACAACCAATGAAGGAACCTCCAAATAGAGGACAAAGGGTATTTGGCCATACTTAGTGCAGAGATTCCGAAGAATACGAAAGCTACCACGGATAGCCACATGAAAGCAATGCTGGAAATATTAGATTTTCCAATTCTTACACTGAATCCAGGCATGATCTCGTTCGCTATGGTGATGTAAACAAGTGACGCGCTGAGCACAAGAAAGAGCAAAACTGATCTGAACCGCAGCCGCCATCCGAGAATGACAATCACAGCCATACAAGTCATGAACAGAGACGAATTGAAAACCAGGAGATAGACAATATTTGGCAATCCATCTGACATCACGTCCACAGCTTGTAACGTTTTTCCTGCAAGTTAATATTCCTTGAGAAGGGCAGCAGGCACATGGCGAGCAAATAAGCTTTTGATAGAATGACCTTCTTCGAGAGGAAATTTCTAGAAAATCTGGAACACAACTATCTAATAGGAATATGACATCGCTAATCATTTTTAATATTACTAGAAACGACTTGTAAAGCACAGCTTAAAAACGAACACATTATAGCTAGATAATTAATTAGCTACTCGACAGATCTAAAGCTTTTACGTACCGTCAAGATAATTTTCTTTGAGAAATTTAGCAGGCATATTGCAAGTTGCTGTAATACACGCAGAAGCAAAAATTCCTATGACCAACAATATAACGTTGCTTGTCGCCGTAGTCCTGGCGACTGCGAAGAGCTCTCGAGGATTAGCACTAGTCCGTACCTCTGAGGCAGTTCCTCTCTGGGTGGAATTTTTTGTTGACATTGTAGGAGTACTGTTTGAACTCCCAGGAGACAACTCTTCCGTACTCTGCATTAATGAACATCATGCATGTCGCTAATTTTTTCTTTTTCTTTTTTTTTTCTTTTTCTTTTTCTAAAGCGAGAAAATTTTATTAAAGAAAAGTCAGATCACTCAATCAGGAGACATAAATGAACTTAATTCCTTAAAATGACAAATTAGGGAGGGCAATGGCTAGGGTATGCTGTGAATTTGTCAATACCTCATTTGCACCCATGCAAAATAAATGATCAAATCCGTCTTATGTCCATTTTAGGTTTCTTTTTTTTTTTAAAAAAAAAAAAAAGGCCCATGGCTGAGTTTTTAATTACCAAACTTTTTTCGGGTTTTCAAATTTCAAATCACAATATTAAAAAGTTCATTCGATCAAAATTAAAAATAAATTATATTTCAAATGGAAAAGGCCTATTTGTCCCAAACGTTGAGAAAGGAACATAAAAAACTCTTTTATATATATATATAGCCCCCAAATCCTGTTAGTTTTCAAAGTAGTAGCAATGAAGGGTTTTAGAAAGGAAGACTATTTTGAAAATCTTATGTATTATTTGTTGTAAGTACAAGCATTATTTTTTTTAAATACAAAAAATTACCCTTTTCTCATTTAAAATAAAGTGAAAATTAATAAGATTTATAGGCTACATATATTTTTAAATATCAAGTGTATCGTGTCATTTTCCCTAAACGTTCGGGGCTAATAGTCCTTTTCCCTATTTCTAATTATAAATTTATAACATTAACTAAAAAAATTCATATGAAATACTTATTTCTAGTTTTTATTAATGTATTAGGACTAAAAGAGCTAATGTGGCATCACTATTCTTTATCTTTTTATATTCTCTTTTATCTAATATATTGGCTAAACTTAAAAAATAATCACATTACAAAAGATTAAAAATAGAAAATAAATTGAAGTTAATTATAAAATATTTAGTTGAGAAATTAAAACTATTATAGTACTCATGTTATTGTACACGTCTCATCCTCTTTCTATTTAAATTCAACAATATGTAACTAATAATGATAATTAATTATAAGCCTTGAAATATTCATTTCTTTGTAAATTACTCTTTCTCATTCTATTTAAATTTAATAATATGTAACCATTAATAATAATTAATTATAAGACTTGAAACATTCATTTCTTTGTACATGCCTCTTTCTCTTCCTATTTAAATAAATTTAATAATATGTAACCATTAATAATAATTCATTATAAGCCTTAAAACATTCATTTCTTTTATTATGCTAGCAATTAAACTTTCGTGACTTAAAATACATTATCTAATTAATATAGAAAGAAAGGTTCATTCATCTTTCCTCAACAATGCCACTACGAGAGTCTAATTTTAATGCTGTGATCTCATATTTAATTATGCAACCTTTTGTTTAGTAGCTTTTGGCTTCTTCAAACTCTCTAAACATTAAGTGTTTAAGTTTTGTTATGTTTAGATTTTTTTAATTATTTAACTAATATCCTCGTTAGAAAGATTCTTATATTTTTATTATTTGACTTATTTGATTTTTTAGTATTATGTGCTTCGTGGAGTACTCTTTTCTTCATGAGTTGAACAGTAATGGAGATAATTGGATGATAAAGGTTAGGTTTTGTAGGATATGAAAATATATTAACACCAAGAAGAATGGAGAATTGATTAGCATAGACATGATTTTTATTGATGAATTATATAAAAAATTCTTTCTCTCATTGTTTTCTCTAATTATCTTTTTTTTCAATTATTTTATACTTAATGTAGCATTTTTTTCATAGAAAAATCTAATATATGCAACAATCAGGAAAAATTCAGTGACAAGATTTAGACACATGTTAAGTAAGATTTCTTTATACAGTGTCAAGAATTTGAAAGTTGTTTCAACTACAAACAAGTACATATTACTTTCAAATCAGTATAAGATTATATTCTTGGTTATAACTTTGCCTAAGAGGTTAGAAGAAGGAACTGTTAAGATTCGGATTAATAGATTCCAATTTGTATTTTTGAATTTGATTCATTTACGTGTGAATGATAATACAATCTTCTTAGGATACCTAAGTGTATATTAGAAATTATTGATCCTTATATTTTAACATATTTATGTTATTGTTTCATGATATTACAAATGTTATTGGAAGTTTATGTGATGAGTATGATATTGAGATCATTGGAGCTAGTTGAAAAAAAAAAGAGATAAAAATTCTAACAGATTAGTTAGTTGAATATAATGAAGAAAAGTATGACTATATATTCTTTTAGTTATTGTTTTATCATAAGAATTGATCAGCAATTTGACTTCACTATTATTATTATTATTATTATTATTATTATTATTATTATTATTATTATTATTATTATTTATTACCTAATTTTTAATTTTCTTTTTCAATAAATACACCCAATATTTGTTTAAGAAAAACTATTAAAAGTACAATGAAAAATGGTATAGCCCTTAGAAATTATTCAACGTATTCACAAGAAAATTAATTAGAAAATATGTTATAGATAGCCTAAGGATCTTCTCATAGATGCAATATAATAAAAAGCAATATTTGGCAATTAAAATAATTAATATAAAAGAAGAAATTAATGAAAATCACTCTAAAAAAATTAATAAACAATATGTATTTTATTTATTTCTTTTATAATTCAGCGCATTGCCAAGGATCTTTAGTTATAAAATTTAATTTAGAACTTATCAACAACTACAAAAGATATAAAATTTGTACATTCAAACTATACACATAAATATATCTTTTTAAAGTTAACAAAAAATAGTTAACTTTCATAGAAATATTAATTTCATAAGGTTGCCCCATCTTTAAAAAAAAATTATACTTTTTATCAGTTTTAACAAGTGCAAAATAGATACACAAAAAGTATCAATCTAAATTAACTCTCGAATTTACACACAAAATATACTAGTTCGTCACAAAGTATGTACCTTTGATCGGAAAGACAAAAAAAAAAACCATAAAATAGCATCCATGACGGATCTTATTTAATAGTAAGCTTCAATTATTGTTAAATGAGACTTTGAGTGAAGATTAAATAAGAAACACTCGTGTGGGACGATGCTACCATCTCAGTAAACTGGAGTTCGAGACAGTCCAATACTCTGTCACGTCCCAGCGCGTCTATCATTAAATTTAATATTAAAAATATCAAAAGATTTAGTAGTTGGACTCGTTACAGTCGCACATGATAAAACACAATTGATTTATTCCATCACCAGCTCCTGCATGTTGAGGTGGTGGTACATTCCCACAAAACATGCGTAATCACTTCACTATTCACTAACGATTTAGAGACCGGAATATCTTGGGTTTATTAAAATCAATGGCTACGTGGGATTTCAAATAATGAAGCGTAATTAACAGAATGTATTTAAAACTTGAAGAAATGATTCATCGATATGATTTAAATAATTAATCTTAAATTTTCTTTTCCAGTGAAGGTTGAAGACATGCTTTTCAAATCCACGTCACATGGCTGCACGCGCAGACTTTATATTTTAAAAAATTATTAAGTTACGGTAATTGTAACGTAGACAAACCCTATATTTTTATATTTAAATATTAAAAACAAAAAAACATAATAAATAATAATACCGGTGAGTGGTTACCCAGGAGTACATGCACGGAATTTGTCTTTTCTGTTAAGTCAGTATCTGCCCAATGCCCATTACCCGTAAAATCAATCGATCGCAGGTAGAGGATTTTAGTAGTTAAGAGATTATGGATCTGCCGATAAAATTATGGGCCTGCGGGTAAAATGACCATTCTGATTGACTGTAAAAGTTGAAGGGTCTGCTTCTGTTACGACTATCCTATCTTACAGTTTTTTTATTTTTTTATTTTTTTATAATTTTTTTAAAGTTTATGTTTTATTTTATTTATATTTTATTCATAAAAATTATAAAATTTTCTACTTACAATTAAAACTTCATTAAAATCCTTATTTTTTTATTTTATTTAAATCCTCAAAATATTAAATTCACCCCTTATAATTTTTAAATTTTAAAAATACTCTTCATTTAATTAAAAATATAATAATAATTATTTTTTTTAAATAAATTATTATTATTATTATTAACAATTAAAAAATATTATAATTAATTAATATATTAATAGTAGTTTTTTAGTTAAATTGTTAATAATAACAATAACATTATTAATAATTAATTTTATAAAATGAAATTTTAATTAATCATTTACATTCTTTTTCATTTACTGCTTCTTTTACTTACCCTTTTTCATTTATTATTAACAGTAAATGACTATGAAAAGATTAATAGTAAAATTACAAGTCTAATTGACTGTGAAAAGTTGGAAACTAAAACAGCGAAGCAAAAAAAAAAAAAATTACAAGAAACTACTGGCATAATCAAAAAGCAGACAGTAATAACTGAAAGAGGATAATCCCAGCAGATAAAATCTTAATGAGTAGGCTCCGAATTCACCAAACAACCAACACCATTTAAGTGCGTATTATTTGATCATCAAAATTATATGTGTTGTCTGGGAGAAAACGCTTAATTACCTCATTGGATTCGTTAGATGGAGGGAGGTCCAGCACCGGAATCTCATCTTCGGTACCCTGGCCCAGGATCTGTATAATCTCTGTACCTTCTGTGGCAGCAACTATGTGCGGGGCTGTGTCAACATCCTGATTCATGATGCTGTCAAGTTCCGGACACGGTTATTCAAGCTAGCGCGGCAGGTAGAAGATATCTTCCTGCAGAGTATTTGAGAAATCTTTTTTTTTTTTAATTTTTTTAAGTTGATTTGTTTGGATTAGCTATGGCTGCTGGTGACCGGAATTATTAGAAAGAGGTTTCAGGGCCATGGTAAGCTAAAGGATCCGGGTAAAAAAGACAATAAAAAAGATGAGCTTGTTTTCCAAACTAAATGGGGTCGCACGGTGCAAAGATATACCAAGAAACGCACCTCCTTTTCTGAGTCAACCGCAACGGACAAGAAGTCTACGAGACACCGAGTATACTGAAGACGGGGTTCTAGTCGACATGTATTTTAGAATTTCTCTCGTTAATATTCTTTTAAGAAAAATAAAGTGAGGTCGAAGCCTAAATTCATATAAATTTTAGAAAATCATTATGTTTTCGAAGATTTTGAACACAGTTGATAAGTGGATAGAAACTACTTATTAGTGCATATTTGATACAATTTATTTAATAATAATAAGTACTTATTTAATTACATAAGTTCTTATCATAATTTTTATTATTGTTTTAATAGAGCTTTTAAGATTAAATAAGTTATTTTATTTCTATTAAAAAAATTTAATTTTTATACTTTTGAGAATATAGGTCGAAAATTTTTTTTTAAATATTAAAATATTTAAAATATTCTTTATTTATTTGATAATCTTATTTTATTCTTTATATAACATAACAAAAAATTCACTTATTAAAATAATTTCATAAATTTTAAATAAAAATTCTTACAGACAACTAGATAACTAAAATTTTTTAGATCAAAACTCTGTTTATAAAAACTCTACTTAAATAAGTTTTACTTAAAAAACTATACCAAACGGAGTCTTACTAGAGAATATCACTCAGCTGATAAAATAATTTAAGTGTGTTAAGTTACATCATAATGTGTGTGATACATTAAATTTAAAAATATAAATTTAAACATAATTTTTTTATTTAATTTTTAAGTTGTCGGATACTATTATTGAGTTAATATATGATACACAAATGATATAATAATTAGTGCATAAAATTAACAGACACGTAATAATAAAAAGATTAAAAACACATAAACGCTCATATTAATAAAGGACAACAAAGTGAAAATTAAGTGTTAAGGGCGTGCTTAGCACGTGGACCGTATTGAACTAAAATATCAAAAAACAATATTTTTACACGGGCGCATGTCTAATGAATTTGCCTTTGCCTTTGCCTTCTAACTAACTTCACTGTTGCAGTTTTAAGAATAATTAAAACAAAGTTCATTAAATATATGATTATTGTATTAAATATCATGAAACTATTTATTAAAAATAAGTTATAATTAAATAAATACTAGCAATTTACAAATTATATTTGTTTATTTTCATAATATATAGATATTGTGAAATAATTTATAATTGATAATCCAAATTTTTTTGAGAATAGATTGATGATACACACACATTAAATATAATTAATCAATTTTTTGAATAATAAAATAATATAAAATATTAAAATACACAACACAACTTGTAATACACTATGCATGATCCCTTAGTAATAATACAATTTAACACAACACAATCTAATATACTTTGGTGCTATCAAATCCAATATGACACAAAGAAGACTAATTGCCAAGTGTTATAGTATCCAAGTGAGAGCGTTGAGTAATTTTTTTCAATTAGAATTATAATATTACAAGTATTTCACTATTAATAACTTATTGGGACTACTAAAATCATCTATTGTAGTAAGAGTGTATTTGGAATTGAAGTTAGACAGTTGTATCTTAAAAATTACAACAGTAAAGTATTAAGTAAATACTAATTGCTGTAGTTTAAAAGCTATATTGGTATTATTTTTCACTTGTATAATAAAGAATATATTATATCTTTAATAATTTTATCAAAATTATTACTTAAAATTTATATTTACTATATATTATTAACTTTTATTTCATAATTACAGTTTTTTCCACGGCAATTATAGCTTAAAAATTATAACACCTCAATTCCAATCACACCCTAATAATAATAGAACTACAAGTGCCTTATACAAATAATTTTCTAATTACGTGAGTTCATAATATTTTTATATTAAATTCTTTTTATTCACATCATAATTTCTTGTTAATGAAATTCCCTTTTCTTTTCATTATTTTTTTTTCATTAATTGGCGTGCACCCTAAAGCAAATGTTGAGTTATTTCCAAAGGTAACGCAAAAGTTGGCTTAAAGATAGGATAGAAATTTGTCTATAAAATTTCCTGCCATTTGTATTGGGGTCTTGCTAGGGTTGCATAATTGAAATTTGGAATTTCCGTACAGTTCCCGCCATTTGTATGGGGTCTTGCTAGGGTGCATAATCTCCATGGTGCAGCAATTAAAATGACAAGAGACTAGATATGTGGTTGCCACGTGTGAGAGTGATATCAATTTCACTGGTAATCGGCCGGTACGAAACGAAGCAGCAACGAACTTGTTGTTTCTTAGTAAAAATCAGAGCGGTTGTTGCACTGCAGCCCCTATTGTTTTACGCAACATCGAAATAACCAAATGTCTGTATTTTGGGACATATAAGTCCTGCTTATTTTTTCGCACTGAAATCCATCGACTGTTGACCGGTAAAAAGACAGCAACATAAGTGTAAAATCCCAACTTTGCCCCTCATGTAGGAAAAAGACAAACAACAACAACAACGAATTCAATACTAGCCCAAAAAATCAATCTTTTACTTTCCTCTACGGTAGTTTGAAGAGTTAATTGTTTCATCATTAGTGGGAATACTCTAATACAATTGACATTGATATGGTAATGGCAATACACTAATATGGTTTTGGCATGATTAGTACTTGACCCTATAATTATATGTAGACTTATATCCATTTGATTTACGTGGGATTATACGCCTAATATTAACATACCAATATAGTAATGAAAACACTTTATAAGATTGTGGCACATTATATACTTAATCCTATATTTATTTATAAAATAGTTATATGACACTCCTTGGGTTTATATGGAAGTTTTGATTTGTTATTGATAGTCCTACCTTGAATTAGCATAATGAATGCTCTATAATGATTTTATTTTCAATGAGTTATTGTTAAGATCTTGGCTCAATGTTTCAACCCTAACTGAATGCCAATTAGCTCTTGAGCCAATAAGCTACAGACCGGTAAAGAATCACAACTTTTAAATATAAAAGAGTGTAATAAGTCCATATTTTGAATGCTAAAGATGAATCCTCTAACATTGGCACTGGGGGTCGGCATCAGATTGGATTCAGATTACTACTGTAATTCGATTAAATAGAAGTTACTAAATTTGATTGGATTATAATCGAGATTTGATCAAATTCGGATTTGATCCAATAATTTGAATATTATATTGTATTATATAGTGAAGTTTGTAAAGTATAAATCTAATTTATGCTTTTCAAAATCCTAAACTTAAGCAACCACGAGTTACTCAACTCATTATCTCATCCCCAAGGCCAGAGATCACCAATCTACCAACTGATTTTATGGCCAAACTGCTGCCTCACGTCTTCCCTGAAATAACATCTAACACTCACCTTAAAGTTATCCAATCGACTGTCATTGTTGTAATTGCCTCACAATTAGCTTATTAGTACTTCAATGTCTCTGATCTCAGAGTAGTCAAAGCACTACTCAAGACAGAGATCAAGAACTTCTAAAATCAATAACAACAATCTGAAACCAATTTAAATCACAGATCACTCACAACAAGAACACAAACCAATATAACAGTATTAAGAATCCAAAACAGAAACGTACACACACAGAGACACAGAAAGAAAGAATCAGATTTACGTGGTTCAGTTGTGCTGCAAGCATAACTTACATCTATAGGAAAAGCCACCAGAGAGAGATTTTATTTCTAAATTAAGTTAGAAATACAGAGCATAAATAGAAAGGTTTCACAAGAACAAAGAATACACTTTTCTCTCTCAAGTCTCTTTAATGCTCACACACTTTTCACAATACCGAAAAATTACCTCAATCACCAGCTTTATACCAACTGATGAAACTCCAGCTTGTACAGGTAGTTGCCATGTATATAACGGCCAATTACCAGAATTGATTCCTTCTCACATGCCATCTCACGTGAGCCATTTGATCCTCAATTTAAAATGCTCCTCTTGATGCCATTTCAGCACTAAGTATTTCACATGACCAGCTCATGACTTCAAGTTTGTAGTAAACAATTCTAAAAATGCTGTCGTTTTAGCTCAACTAGTTTTGCCTTTAGCATTTTAACCCACACTTCTCCACCTTGAATCAAAACTACCTCTCTCTGTCTCCTTCTCTACTTCAGTTAATTACTCAAAGACTACTTAAACCAACCAAGTCCAAACATATCTTGAACTTAGCTGTAGGTACGACCTTAGTAAGCATATTAGTTGGATTGTTATCAGTATGAACCTTTATTACCTTTACTGTTCTCTTATTAACTTTATTTCTTATAAAGTGCACCTTTATATTTATGTGCTTGGTCCTTTCATGATGTGTTGGGTTCTTACACAAATGAATGGCATTAGCACTGTCACAGTAAATTGTAATTGTCTCATGGTACTTCCCAAGCTCACTTAGTAACCTCTTAAGCCACAATGCTTCTTTACTGCCTCAGTGTTGTTGTATACTCAGCTTTTATTGTTGAAAGTGTAATAACTTGTTGAAGAGTAGCTTTCCAGTTTATGAGACATTCATTTACCATAAACATATATCCAGTCAAAGATCTCTTTCTATCCAAATCCCCTACATAGTCTGCATCTACATATCCCTGTAGTCCATCCCTGTAGTCCATCCCTTGTTCCATAGCTTTTGCTATATACCAAACCATAATCTATTGTACATTTTAAGTATCTCAAAATCCACATAACAGCTCTCTAATGTTCTCTTTCTAGTGAAGTCATGTACCTGCTCACAAGACCTACAGCATGTGAAATGTCAGGTCTTGTTAGCACCATGGCATACATTAAGCATCCAATAGCATTTGCATAAGGAACATGCTTCATATCTAGCTTCTTATCATCTGTATTAGGACACAATGAGTTACTCAGCTTAAAGTGTGCAGTTAAGGGAGTCTACACAGGTTTGGAATCCAACATCTTATAAGTTTTTAGAACTTTGACCAAATATTTCTTTTGAAATAGAAATATGAGACCCTTGTTTTTGTCCTGAGAAATCTACTCCCACAATCTTCTGAGCTTCCCTTAAATTTTTTATGTCAAACTCAGAGCTCAACATCTACTTTAGTTTTTCAATTTCAACTCTCCTTTTACAAGCAATGAGCATATCATCTACATATAATAGTAGATATATGTAATGACATCTTTCCACCATCTTGTAATAAACACAACAATCACAATTACACCTTGTGAAGCCATGTGATATTATAAAATCATCAAATCTAAAGTATCATTGCCTTGGAGACTGTTTCAAATCATATAGAGACTTTTTCAATAAATACACATGATCTGACTTCTTAAGGTCTTTATACCCTTCTGGTTGGGTCATATATATCTCTTCTTTTAATCTCCCATGTAAAAAAGATGTCTTGACATCAAGTTGATCAAGCTCCATGTCATATATAGTTGTAAGAGCCAAAATTGCTCTAACATATGCATGTCTAACCACTAGAGAGAATACTTCCTTGAAGTCTACCCTTTTCTTTTATGTATACCCTTATGCCACCAGCCTTACTTTAAATCTCTTTGGTTCTTCACCTGTCAACCCTTTTTTTATTTTAAAGATCCATTTAAAGCTTATGATTCTTCTATCTTTTGGTTTCTTAATCAACTCCCAAGTCTTATTTTTATACAAAGAAGCCATCTCTTTATCTATAGCTTTGTGCTAATGATCTTTAAATTTACTTTGAGTTGCTTTTCTGTATCCCTTTGGCTCCTCATCATTAATTACTTGGTCAGTTGTTAAAGCAAAACTGATAACATCAGCATAACATATCTTTTGGGGGGTCTTATTGTCCTTTTTGCTCTATCTCTGGTCAGTTAATAATTTCCTAATTGAGTTTTAGATTCAACATATTGATCTTGAGTCTCTGGATCTCTAACTGTCTCATCTAAATCTATAGCTTCAAAAGAGTCTTTTAGATTTGGTAACTCTACCTTAACTAACTGTTTCTTTAGTCTCTCTTTATCACCCTCAATTGGTTCCTTATCTGATCCTTTCCTTAGTAGTTGATCTTTATTGAAAATTACATCTCTACTGATCAAGCACCTTGGAGGACTCATAGTTGTACACCAAATTTTATAACCTTTGACTCCCTCTGGAGAGCCTATAAAGAAACCTTTCAAGGCCCTTAGAGCAAGTTTCCCTTAATTTATATGAGCATATGCAAGACATCCAAAAGCTTTGAGTCTTTCATAATTTTCAGGTTGTCCAAACTATATTTCATAAGGGGTTTTAAACCCAATGGCTGATGAAGGACTTAAATTTATTAGGTGGCAAGCTGTCAAAAGAATTTCTACCTACAAGCCCTTTAGAAGCTTAGACTGAATTAGCATGCTTCTTACTTTATTCATAAGGGTCCTGTTCATTTTTTTAGCCAACTCATTTTGTTGTGGTGTCAATCTTACAGTTCTATGTCTAACAATTCCCTTATTTGTGTAAAAACTATCAAACTTTTGGTTAAAAATTCTAATACATTATCAGTTCTAAGCTTCTTTACCCTTTTTCTACACTGATTTTTAATCAAGTTTTTCCATTCTTTAAACTTTTCAAAAACTTGATCCTCACTCTTTAGAACATAAACCCAAACTCTCCTGGAATAGTCATCATTGAGTGTCAAAAAATAACTATTTCCATCTAAGTACATGCTGAGAGGGCCCCTATAAATCAAAGTACATGTACTCTAACTTATCCTTGGACTTTCAAACTGACTTATTAAAATTGGCCCTTGTAGCTTTACCTAAAACATAGTTTTCACAGAATTCTAGGCTTTCTAGTCTGTCTCCCCCTACTAGCTCTTGCCTTTCTATCTTTTTAAGACCCTTCTCACCTATGTGCCCTAATCTCAGATGCCAAAGTTTAGTTTTGTCACAAATTGATCTTAGAATTACTCCAGCTTCACCATTTAGTATAAACACACTATTTTTTCTACTACCCTTCATAATGACATCAAATCCCTTGACAATTTTCATCTCAGCATATTCAATCTTAACACCACATCCCATTTGATCAAGCATTCCTATGGAAATTAGATTTCTTTTTAGATCAGATGTATACTTAACCTGTTTAGTCTCTCTAATAGTACCATTATGTAGTTTTAGATTAATATTTTCAATCCCCATGATCAGACATATTGAATTGTTTCCCATCATTACTTTACCCTATTAAAATCATGATATTCTGTAAAACAATTCTTAATTAGTGGCATATCAAAGGTACAACCTGAGTCTAGAACCCATTTACCCTTATCTTTGCTATTGTAGCAATACAAACACCAGCTGATTCATATCATCTATTCTCTGTAATTGCTGCATCACCATTCTGACCTCTTTTTTTATTCTTCCTTTCTGGACAATCTCTCTTGAAATATCCCTCTTTGTGACATAGGAAGCATTTTAAGTTCTTGGATTTATCTTTATTTTTACCTTGCTTCTTTTTCTTTCTCTCTGGCCTTACTTTTGCTATGAAACCCTCACCAGTACTATTATTAAGACTCTCCTACTTCCCTTGTAGTTCTTTAGTACTCAAAGCTAACTTTACTTTATCCAATATCAATATTTGTCTTCCATACATCAGTGGATCAACAAAGTGTTCTTAAAATTTGGGCAGAGAGCTTATTAAGAGCAATGCTTTATCCTCATCACTAAATGCTGCATCTATGGTCTTAAATATATGATATACTTTGTTGAACTCATCAAGATGATTTTCAAGAGATGAGCCTTCAATCATCTATAAAGAAAACATTCTCTTCTTTATATACAATCTGTTAGCAAGAGACTTTTTCATGTATATGCTCTCCAATCTTGCCCATAAATCAGCAACAGTAGGTTCTTTAGCCACTTCCCTTATTACAGAATTAGCTAGACTCAAAAATTATTATGCTTTTTACCTTCTTATCAATTTTTGATATCTGCTCAGGGGCTCTTGATGAAGGCACATCTTTCCCATCCTTCTTGATTATTAGTTGAATAGCATCTCCAAGTCCTAAGGTGATAAGTAAAGCCAACATTTTCACTTTCCACATGTTGAAGTCATTCTTTCCAGTAAACTTTTCAAGATCGATCCTTGGTGCTGCCATTTTAGAATCTTGACTCTAAAATTTAGGCTCTTATACCACGTGTTAGTACTTCAATGTATCTGATCTTAGAGTAGTCAAAACACTACCCAAGACAAAGATCAAGAACTTCTAAAATCATTAACAACAATCTGAAACTAATGTCAATCACAGATCACTCACAGCAAGAAGACAAACTAATATAACAGTATCAAGAATCCAAAACAAAAAACGTACACACACAGACACATAAAGAAAGATTAGATTTATGTGGTTTAATTGTGTTGCAAGCACAACTTACATCCACGAGCAAAGCCACCAAAGAAATATTTTATTTCTGAATCAAGTTGGAAATATAAAGCATAAACAGAGAGGTTTCACAAGAATAAAGAATACACTTTTCTTTCTCAAGTCTCTTTAATGCTCACACACTTTTCATAATGCCGAAAAACTACCTTAATCACCAGCTTTATACCAGCTTGTATAGGTACCTGCCACATATATAACGGCTAATTACCAGAACTGATTCCTTCTCACATGCCATCTCATGTGAGCCACTTGATCCTTAGCTTAAAACGCTCCTTCTAATGCCATTTCAGCACTAAGTGTTTCACATGACCAGCTTGCGACTTCAAGCTTGCAGTAAAAAATTCTGAAAATGCTGCCATTTTAGCTCAACCAGTTTTGCATTCATCATTTTAACCCACATAACTTTTAGTTAAGTTGTTGATTATAGTTGTTTGATTTGTTTTTTAAAAGAGAAAAGAAGTTGAGAAAATTGGCAAAATGATTTGGAAGTGTAAAGGATGAGGAATTTGGTCATCTTATGAGAAAATTAAGAAAAAAATGTCAACTATTTCTTATTAGCTTTTCTGCTGGTTGTTTTAATTTGTGCAAAGATGCTCTTCTTGTCTCTAATAGGTGATCTCTATCTTTTTTGCTTACTCATGTTTTTTTTTTTTGGAGTAATTCACAGATTTTCATTTGACTTTGTTTTGACTGATTTTATTTGCTTGTTATGTTGTTTAAATTCTAACTTCTTTTTATATTGTATATAAAAATATGAATTATTATGATAATTCTATGATATGCATGGCAATTATAATGAAAATGACTCATTTTACTTCTGTTTATATGGTTGAATATCTAATTTGAATATTGATTACAGAGATATATATGCAAATTATGTCTTCCGCTGAAGGCAAGGACTTGAAAATCCAAATTAGATCTGAGATTTACCACTAATCCGAACTCAAACTAATCTGAATTATTCATTTAATTCAATTCCAATCCAAACATTTTTTGATCATATTCAAATCTAATTTAACTTCAGATTGCATTTGGATAAGGTTTCTTTTTTTAATCAATTCAAACAATTTGAAATCTGACCGGATTGATTTGAATCTGATTTTACCCACCCCTACTTGGTTCCTTTTCTTATATTCGTGCTCCTTCGCTTTTTTATCTTGATTACTTCTAATTTTATCTATTATAAATAGAGTAGTTATGTAATTTGTTTGGGGAAGCGTTTGATTAATAAAAACATCTTGTTCATAATTTTCTTTGGAATATGTTATCAAAATCTCTCTTTTAGAAACATTTAAATTAGAGTATCATTTAATTTGGTGTAAAGATTATTATCTATATATTTATCATTACCATGAGGGTTTTTTGTTTTTTTTTTTTTTAATTCTACTTCAAACTATCTTGTTACACCATCATCTCACACCATCATCTACAATTATTGAGATTAAGGAATGAGATAAAAATAATTTTTTTATTTTAAAATCTACTTCCATTAATAAGAACATTGCTAATACAATTACACTGTCAAGTTAATTTGTCTAGCACTAGGTAATACTTAGTAAATAATACTACAGATAATTGGTTGCAATTATTCTATCATTATTTCCTTCAATTTCAATTTGTAAAATTATTGATAGACAACGACATTTTTAATGTGTCTCACATTAAATAATAGCATTGTTATTGATATTATCATAAGTGATGAGATATAAATTTAGACATAGGAAACTCAAAATACTAGTATACTAGAATATTGATTAAATAGTGTATTTATAGTCCCTACTTTGGGTAAACATGCTATATTAATAATTTGATAAACTATTATATAGATAATTGTAAAAATTATCCTTATATTTTGATGTTGGACCCATTTTTCTTTTTTCTTGAAGTCTTTTATAGAAGCCACCTTCTACATAAGTTAATAATTAACTAATATGCAATTAGGTCAATATAATTTGTATTTATCATGTTTGGCTTGAAGAAATCAAAGAAAAGAAGAGGACAAGAAAATATAAGGAGAGAAAGAAATAAGAGGAAGAAGATGAATTTCATGTCAAAGAAATAAGAGGAAAAAAATATGAATTTTATGTCAAACTATGAAATTAAATTTGACTCCCTTTTTCTTCTTCATTTCTCTCCCTCTCTTTTCATTTCCACTCCTCTTCCTTTCCTCTCATTTCTTCCAACCAATTATGGGTGTTTCCATTGCTTTCTACTCCTCCCATTCCATCCAATCAAAGATGGTTTCATAAAAAATGTATAGTTCATTAAAAATCATATAAATGCATAACAAAACTCATGATGCCACAGCGATCTCCTTAATTTACCGTCAAACACCTGCGCATTGAGCAACATCACAATAAAAATCAACTTCACATTTTCACATTTAATTTGACTCCGACTTTTGGATAAGTGATTTTGTGTATTGGTTTTGATATGTAAAGTTAATACTTCATTTAGAGGTTTTTCGTCTTTCTTGAAGATTAAAAGTGAGGGTGGCAAAACGAATAAACGAATTGAATTTGAATCGAATTATAAACGAACTAGGTCAAAATTTTACTGATTCATATTCGATTTGTTTATTAAACGAATATCTAGTTTGATTCGTTTAATTTGTTTAATAGGATTAATAAAGAAATCGAATCGAGTATGAATTTGTTTACTATTCATTTATGCTTACGAATCCATAAGGAATCGAATCGAATCTAAATTCATTTTCAATTCATTTTAGGAAAATATATTTAAAAAACAAAATTAAGTAAAATAAATATTGAAAAGCTACAAAATTTAATATCTAATAAAATACAAATAATCCAAACCATGTTCTAAAATTTAAATTCCTAAAATTACAATATTGAATTTTGAACTTAAATAATTTTTTAAATTAATTTAAAGAGATTAAAATAATTTAATTAAATAAAATTTAAAACGAATGAACTGTATTCGATTTGTTTATAACTCATTTATTAAACAAATTCTAAATGAATAAACAAATCAGTATCTTCAAATCTGAATTTGATTTATTTAATTAGCTAATCGAATAAACGAATCTTGACCAAAATTACTACCCTTAATTGAAAGGGTAAACTTCACGTTTAAAAATTCTATTTACAGTGTGTCAAGGGTCGAGGACTTAAATGCAACAATTAAAACAAGTGGGACTAATTTTCAAAGCTTTGCCCCTTTTGATTTTGCAGTAAACAATGAGGACTCCAGTGCCAATGACCCAAAGTTAGTTTTCAAAACCAGCCGATTTCAACACCAACCCACTTATGTTTTAAAGCTACAACTTTCCAACCGTTCAATCCAATCCAAGGGTTCAAATCTCATCAGCTGCACAGCGCAGCTACTGCACCTTAGGCGGATCAATATGGACACGTTCAAAAATGTCAAAAAGAAAAAGTGAAAAAGAAGAATGAGAAAAGTCGAGGCGGACGCCGCGAATATTTTTAATCATTGAGGCGCGTCCGCCAAAAGGCAAAAGTTAAGTCGAACCGTGGAAAGAAATGCTCGCGATGTTTCCCCACACATGACTTTTAGATTTTAGTAAATAAATTTGTTTTGTTTTGTTTTGTCTCCTTTTTTTTTTTTTGGGTCTTCCTTCAACGCTCGGAAGGACGTGAAGGGTAAGTTAGTGAAAGATGTAATAAAGAAAATTAGAAAAGTGATGTGTCCTTAGAAATAGTTGCCACATACTCGAAGAATTGAAAGGACATATTATTGCGTAGAGTAATGATTAATACGTAATCATAAAATATTTTAATTTTAATTTAAGTCAGTTATAAATAATTATAAATTTTTTAATTTTTATTTTAAAAAATTTATTTCTACATAATAATAATAATAATAATTTATAAATATAAAAAATATGTTATGTTGAGGAACTTGTATCGGCTTAGAATTCTAAGAGAACGAGAGAAAAAATTAAAAAATATATAAATATTTATAAATTTTTAAGATAACTTTTTATATTTACAATATTATATAAAAATATATATTAATTTATTAAATTATAATTTTTTATAATAATAAATTGATTTAATCGTAACGTTATGATATAAAGAGATTTTATTATATATTAATTAAATAGATATAATTTATTTTTATTATATATTTTGATCTAATAAAAAATGTCACATCAATGTAGATTATGGTTTGATTGTTAATATACAAAGTAATAGAGGATGTCATTTACACTTAAGAAAATATTTTAGCAAGAAAACAATAGGACAAGCTTGAAAATAAAAAAGAAATTGCGGTTGTAGAAAAAAAAATAAATCAATAGTTAAAAATAAATTGTGTTGGGGGTGATGTTAGAATGAACAAAAGAAAATGGATTTTGTTTAGCAAAATAAAAGAATTCCATAAACCGGAGTTTGCTCAGAGGATTTTTTGGATTGATTAATGAAAAAAAAAAAAAAACAAAGCTCCATATAAAAGAGAGTTTAGCTGAGGTCCTCCATTTTAGTATTCACCGGAGTTTTCTCAAGGGATACTTTCTAGATTAATTAATGTGTAAATAAGCCATGAGCGCTCAAGGAAAAGAAAAGGGCTTAAGAAAAAAAAAAAAAAAAAAAGAGACTCCATACAATAGAGTCCAGCCAAGTACTCACAGGCGTATAAAGTAAAAAATTAATTTTTAAAATTAATGAGATGGGTGTTGTTCAAAATAATTTTACAAAATCTCCGTGGGTGGACTATTTTATTTTTTTGGTCCTCCCCCTCTCAAAAGCCGCCAGCTTCTTTTTTTTTTTTCTGGTAGACTCAAATGGTATCGTCATCTTCTTCTTAGTAGATGCAAACGCAGTGAACGTGAAATTTAAAGTTGCAGAGCTCACCTCGCTACATCATCCCAAAACGGTGCGTGGTCTCTTCCCCGTTTATTTATGGTTGTCTTTTTTTTTTTTTCCTCAAAATTTTTTTTGGGTCATAAAAACAGATACCAAAATGTTCTACCAGCAAAAGGTTTTGTTTCAGATTAAGAGATTTGTACGATGCAACGTGAAATTTGGAATTCTGAAAAAATTCCTCTTTATGATGCTTATACTCATCACTTTATGATGCTTTAATTCGAACTAAAAATGTTTATCTGTCGTTAAGTTTAAATGGCTCAATTGAAGATGAAATCGATGAATTTGTGTTATTATGTGATGAACTTTCCAGATCTTTCCTTGTATCGGACAACTTCTCGATGGTTCTGCATGGAGCAGCCATGTATGGAGAATCGGATGAGATTAGAGCATCAATCACTATACGCGCGGAATCTCTAGAAAAGATGACTTCTGATCAAGACGCAGCTCTTTACCTTGCTGCAATATGTCTTCAATTGGATGCTTTTCAAGTCTTGGTGAATGAGACTAGGATTCAAAACAAAGCGCATATCTTCAGTTGGAAAAATGAAGATGGAAACGGTGTCTTGCACCTGATATCTGCATCTTTTTACAGCAGTCCCTCCCTCGAAATGCAGATGTTGAATCGCATGCTCGGTGTTGAATGTTCTGACTTGAAGGAATGCATTGCCAAATGGAAGATGTTGCCCGATCTTTCCAATAGACTGAATGACTGGAAGGTCTACATAGAGTGGTACAAGAAGGTGTCCAATTTAAAAAACAAGAGCTACAATGGTACTTTTAATGATAACAATATGGGATTTTTGAAGGACGAGGTTGCCTTCTATTTTAAAGAACGCCTAACCAATTTCTGGGAAAAATTGGTAGCGCAAGCAAAAAGAACGCCCCGGAAAGAGGATGAATCTTTCAGAACCCAGTGGCCCTATGCTGGGACAAATTATTGGAGAATGGTTGAACCAGTTGATATTGCTGAATACTACAAATTATCTCAGCGTTACAAAAAGTTGAAGCATAGTCTGGGTGAAGCAGGAAAACCATTGAGCACTCCAGTTGTGCTAGTTGACACAGAGCATAGACAAGTGAAGGTAAATGGTAATCATATGAAATAGTGTTACATAGGGTACATAGCTGCTAAGTTCAGTAGTATGAAACCCCAATTGGCCTGGTGGTTAGTGTATAACTGAAATCCTAGAGCATATTACCATGTGGAGTGAATGAAAGGTCTCCATTTGATCCTCATCTTTATATTATGTCCTTTTTAACACTAAGGTGGGTGATTCTTGTTGACTACTATTTTATTTATTTGTTATTTCTTTGTTTCTGATTCTATGTTTGTTTTTCTATGTATAATTTCAAATACCATCCGACCTGGTTTCTGTAAGATGCAGACTGTTAACAGGTCCCTGATTGAAACTCCTGAAAGCACTGAAGCAGTGGTTAATGCTATGGAAGCAAGCAAGTTTACAGCTGTGAATGTCCCATATGATGTATTAGAATCCCGGAGTTCATTCCTTGCGAATTCCCATCTGAAGAATAACTGGCCTCTGAAAATAAAGATCAAGTCTGGAACCAATCTCTGTCATCTGTTGTTACTCATTGCCGCGTTGGTATCAACCATAACCTACCACACAGCGTTAAAGATCCAGGCCTGCAAATTAGAACAAGGATACAACTACCGTTCAAGCCTCTTTTCCATCTGCCAGATTGTGGATCAACATCCACTTTTTGTTCTATTAGTGATGGTTTTCAATTCCATTGCCTTTTTCCTGTCCCTGGCATTGTTGATGTTCCTTTTCAGTGAGCTTCCGCTCAGGCCATTGCTGCTAGTCTCTGCATTTTCAATGCTCGGTGCTTACATCTGTGCAATATCAGACCTGACCAAGCCCACTTGAGCTCTATCGTGCAAGGGATGACCGTGATAATTTATATCTAAAGGAATAAGCATAGCACTTTGCCTGTTCTCAGTCTGGCTAAGTTGCATGTGTGTAAGGTATGTTACTGCTAAATTAATAATATAGTAAAATGAAGGTAGGGACTCCTTGGCCTATGGTTTGGCTATGTACGCCTGCCGTTCTAGTCTGCTGCTCCGTAGAAAAGTCCGGAAGTGGTTGACTTACCGGATCTTTTCAAAGTTGTGTTGCTTGTTTTCTTTCTGCCTTCTTTGAAGATCACAAAGCATTTCATTGCTTGTTTTATC
Organism: Aegle marmelos; assembly: GCA_030449875.1. NCBI lineage: Eukaryota > Viridiplantae > Streptophyta > Magnoliopsida > Sapindales > Rutaceae > Aegle > Aegle marmelos. The sequence goes on from JASUUL010000022.1 coordinate 4,526,764, forward strand.
TGTAAGAGTCTGAAGTATCTCACATGCCTATATGCATGGTCATAAATAATACTTCTACAGTCGATGCTGTGGTTGTATTACATATTCAAATCTCTGGATAAAACCTTAGGACCAATGCACTCAATATTAGTCCAATCTAGAGAAAAGTATCAAACCCCCCATAACTTTGAATATGAAGGAGTGCTAAAATTTTTCAAAGTTTTTATTTATCTGTCATTGTTGTATCTTCTATGTGTATGTCCTCAAAATTTTATTGTGGGTGTATTGAGATCTTTGTTTGATTTTCAACTATTTCTTTCTATAGTTAGTGTAAGATTAATTAGTTTTTATATTCACAAACTAAAAGCCAACTGGAAACTGGTAGTTGGAAGCAGTAACAAAGCATTATTTTCTAGCATTCCCAGTTTTATATGAGCTTTTCTCTTTGCTTATTCTAGGTAAGAGTTTTCAGTGAGTTATGCATTTGGGCTTATTTGTGAGAAGTGACAAACATCTGTACAAGAAATTAAGAACGGCGGCTTCTTGTGTTTTAGCTTTTAGCTTTAAAATCCGATTCATTGATTGTGACTTCTGCTCCAAGATAGTTATGTTTCACCTGCCACATTTGCTGCAATAAACAGAATCATTTCTCAGGGAAGGGGATAATGTTTCATTTAAATCGCAGTATGGAATTGTCGTTGATCAAGCCAACTCAAAGTTTCTTTCTCTATCGATTAACAAAGCAAAAACGTTGTCTATAATTCTCACATGGAACAAAAGCAAAGGTTTTTCTCATAGCAGCTAAACAGAATTTACCTTTTAACGAGTGGAGTTAGGTCTTGGTCTCATTGACCTATAGATTTCATTCTTGAACACCCAGCACCTGAAATTGAATCTATAGCACTCAGATATTGATACGAATACAAAAAGAGGGGCCAAGACAGTGTTGGGGAGGCAATGACAACGACTTCAAACACCAGCAAGAGTCTCAATGTGTTGAAAAGCATCGAACCACCGAAATTTCAATGGACCCGCAGAAGTGGTACCGGCATATCTTCACCATTTTGCTCAAAATCGCACATCTTGTATGGGCATTCAAGGTAGGGCAACGCCACTTGACTCCGCATCATTTGCTTCCCAGATAATACAAGTACGGAAAATGCAAAATAGCTTGAAGTAGTGATTTGGCAACATGACCTCTAATCATCTCCGGTAATGCAATCGTCATTGCATTGAGAACAACACGAATTGTGTATTTATTTAGCTCTATAGTGTCTGACGGCTCACAAGCACAAGTAGTGGTTAGTTGGCTTGATCAATAAATGCTTGAAGCCACATGTTCTTGGCTCTTATCATCGAATTGATTAATTCAGCCAAAATCATTCTCAAAGAATTTTGTTAAGCTGTGAGGTCGTCGGAAAGAGTAAAGAGAAACTCCGTGCCCTTTCCAGGCAGCCAATTGTCCAATATGATAGATTTTTGCTGACTTTGGCCTGTAATCTTTTAAATCATAGACTTTTTACCACTCAAACTTCTATTCATTTATTAGATTTTGGTTTCCATACAGCACCAATTGAGTTTGTATCTAAGTTGCCTTTTGATCATGGTTATAAGCCAAATTCTAAGTTTCTAACACTTAATCCAAGTAAACTCCGCATTTTGAGACGAAAATCAAGAGTAGATATTAGAATCACAAAAATCAAGAGTAGATATTAGAACAGCCCTCTCAGCTCTGAATCTTTTAAGAAACAACATTCATTCAACATGTATTATTGAATCAATTAATCATTTGACCTCGTAAACAATACGTACACCATGAAAATTGCTACAAGCACTCAACAGTCAACACAATTAATTCCTGATGTCTATTAAAGGTAATATAAGAGTCCAACAGGGGAAAAAAGCCATTTGAAGTCCAACATTTAACTGAACAGCGAGAGTTTTTTTTTTTTTTTAATAATTATTTTTCAGCTTCATACATCATTCATAATTGAAATCTAAATTTCGGTTGCCATAGCTCAGTGAATGTACAGGAGCCAATGTCATCCAAATTGGGCAAGAGTCTCCATATAATGATAAGCACGAAACCATTCAAATTTTTTCAGAATAGATTAATTCCGATCAAGAGGTTGATTTTAATTATGTCTTTGAATTAATTTTCTTTTTAATGGGAATAATTAAATTATAATAATTTTGTTCCTAAATTGTTGAATTAAAATGGTGGGAATGATTAAAAATAAAACTTGTTATAATAAAGCAGTATCTTGGATCCGCATCAAGTATTAAATATTCCATATTAATATCAATTAAATTAAGGTTGTAAGTATGGTCTTATTGAACTGCCTTGGTTTTAGAATTCAGACAAGACTATTATTATTATTTGTCTAAAAGTCAAAACAACCACAAATATTAGAGGGGAAGAGAAAGTAAATTTACCAAATTAAGCCCATGGAACATGTTGAGACTTCACCTTCAACCCAAGCTCAAAAGAAATTAGCTACTCATATTTTAACTAGGGATAAAAAGGAATTTTATTAAAATACAAAGAAACTACAAGAAGGAGAATCTTAGAAATGAATTCGGGGTGCCAAATTAGGGGAGAGCCCCTTTTTATAGGCACATCTTCATCTGATTAAAAACAATTCGGATGCTCGGGATTGACGCCACACGGCTTGCCATGTTCGTCTTGAATAATCCACATAACCAAGGTATGTAGAATATCCAGTATCTATGGGCAGTGGAGAGTCCAAAAATCATCCAATCGTTTATTTGAAACGATTATGATCTAAAATACATAAAATCAATTATAATAAAACACATATAATTAAATAACAAAATACGAGAAATGTAAAATGATGATTTTCTCCTTTATAAATATACACTTTCTAACATCAAGATCGACATGATACCTAGCAAAAAACGAAGATAAAATTCAAAACTTTTTTTTTTTTTTTTAAATACGTGTTTATTCAATCGATAACAATCAAATAAAAGTTTAAGCATTATCTCATCTCAAAGACATCCACATCAACCAAATTTTTGCAAAGCAGATTTTGTTGTAGTAATAGTAATTGCTCAAGAAAGACATATCCAACCCCAAAATCTCATCATACTCTCACAAAGAAATTAATCCCAATAAAACAGCAATGAATGGTAAATTGAGAGAAAATAATAAAGAAATTCTCAAGATGAAAAATACTCTCCGATCTCAAATAAAGTATTAGTCAACCCAATGTATTCATCATTTTTTTTTTTTGAACTTTCATCTTAATTACCCATATTCCTTTTATGTTCAGTTCCTAAAACACTCTTACATGGTTAACAAAGAAAGGAAAATAGGAAACAAAATATATATGTTTGAGAAAAATTAAGAACTTTTTAGTAGCATCTTTTTTTTTTTTTTTTTTCTTCTTTTTCTTCTTTTTTTTTTTTTTTTTAAAAGACACAACTTTCTTGAACAAAATAATTATTTATTTATCAAACAATGGAACTTATATGATGCTGGATGGAACTTATATGGGTAATACCCAAATGGAGTGGGTTAGGATAATAAGTTAATAAAGAAAAGGATTTTTTTTTTTTTTTAAATGGCAAAAGGGGTAACTATGGATATTAAACGGCTAGAAAGGCTCAAGATTATCAGACCAGAGCTCTTTTTTTTTTTTTTTTTTTTTTTTTTAGAGGGTTTCAAAGAGCCTGTCTGGGATCCAAGAAGTCAAAAACTCACTCTGAATTTATTACGACATGTGCATTCTTTTCAAGAACTGATAACATGTAGAATAGTAAACATGGTAACATTACTAGACCAAAGATAATACAAATACTAAAATTCTTCATATCATCCAATATCAAGAACTCACAAAATTTTTTTTTTTAAATGAATTATTTCCCCAACCTATTCTAAACATAAAAAGAAAACATACACAGAAAAATTAAAGAGAAATGAATTTTTTTTTCTTTTTTTTTTTATTTTTTATTTTTATTTTTACCAAAGAAGATCGTTTTAGAGTTACTACACTCCATATTCAGCCATCTTCGACTTTAAAACTTGAAAACATATATTTATAAAGGAGAAAAATGAAAGGTTAGAAACACACAAAAATATATATATATATATTTTTTTTTTTTTTTTTTAACAAGATCGAAGGAATCTCTATTCAAAAAGTTAATCATGGTTAGTTCAACATTCCACAATTGCAAAGAGGAAACATTGTCCTCAATATTTGAAAGGAAAGAAGAAGTTTAGAAGACATCACCCTGGGTCTTTTAATACAGAGGAAAAATTTGTTAAATCGGGATCATTATTTGAACACTAACAAATACGGTCAGGACTTAAATGCACAAATCTGAGGAAGGAAGAAAATAATTTTTATTGCATGGTTAAGAAATGCGAGAAAACCATCATAAAAGTTATTGACATTTAACAAACCAATGGGTTTTTGAATGTTAAACCATTAAGAAGAGTTGTAAGATCGCCTGGAAGGAAAATAAAAATCGGCATGATTTAAATCGATTTATTCGTTCTTGAGGGACTAACTCTTCTCGGTTGGTGAAAAAAAGTTTTAGGATTTGAGGATGACTTGAACGATACCATTTTAGATAAGCGCAATTTTTGCTATTTACCTTGCCTCCATGAACTCTTTATTTTCAATGGAACAGACACAAAAACCATGCTCAAAAACAATATCTCAAGTAAAAACAATTCACATTTAAAGATCAGGATGGGACATTATGTCAAACCATGCTCAAAAGTCAAAAAGAAAATAGTAAAAGAAAAAGTAAATGAAATTATTGAGATAGTTGTGATAAGACCAGAGAATAATGGGTGTCAGGGTAAATGGTCTTTTATAGTCGGGCGAAGCAAGGACTGGAATAATCAAATCAAGACGTATCCACCGGGATGTTTCAAGAGACAAAAGGTGACTCTTATGCATAGCCATCCTTTTGAATTGAATCTTATAAGACATTTTATGGGACACCATTCTAAAGAACATGATTTTTTTTTTTGCATATTATTGGGCACATTTATTCAAAAAAATAATAATAATAGGTAAACTTACAAAAACATAATTAAAAAAATTTAAATCACCAAGAGAAAAGAAAAAAAAATTTAGTCACATCAATTTTTCAATGGCCTCAAAACAAGTTGGTATTCAGTTGATATGATTTTACTTTTTCGACCATTAACTTTAAAAATTATATTGTTCCTTGGATTCTTAAATTTAAGACATGGTTGAAAATTTTGATTAGCAGATGGACCAGGACCATCGAGAACGCTAATAATGGAGAGAAGACCTGGTGTGAAAGACTTGTCACGGAGGAATATTTTGATGTGTTCGTAATTCGTTGTTTGTAATTAGAAGAGGATGGGATGATAGTGTCCTGAATTCAAAGGGTCGGGTGAAGAAGCTCAATTTCTAGTGGTGATTCTGATGATGGAATGAGATTTTCTTAATGGTGCCAATTGTTTTATCCTTGTCTTCCACTTATCAATGTCCATTATGAATCCAATAAGGCATTCCATCAATTGATGTCAATATTAAAATCCAAACCAAAGTTTGTCAAGAAAGGGACTAAGGTTTAAAGGAGATGTATGATAAACCAATTCATCAATTAAAATTTCATAACGCGGCAACAGCAGTTGTTTGGCAATGTTAAAAATATTTAGTTCCATGGTCATATTGCCAAATGACAATCGCATATTTCGGTCTGCATTGAATCCCATCATCAAAAAACGACCCAAGATAATGGGGATATGCTTCCTTGAATCTTGCATTTGGTTGAGTGTCAATTACAATGAAATCAACGGGAAAATAAAACTTATCTACCTGGATAAGACGCCCTCCACAATACCACGTGGTATTTTCGTAGATCGATCTCAAGTCGTAACACCACCGGAGTTGGGTGTAATTCACCCGGTCCGAGTTTCACAAATACGAGTAAGGTAATGATTTACACTAGCTCCTAAATCCAACAAAGCATTCTCGTATTTGAGATTGGGGACGGATCTTTGCATTTTAGAGGCATTTTGTTCTAATATTTTTGTTAGAAATGCCTTTTTGAACATGAATATTTCTCTTTTTTAGTACAAAGGTCTTTAAGAAACTTGTTTTGGCACTTGTTTTTCCAAGTAAAGGGATGTTAACACAAAAATTTCAAGAATCTAATTTTCCTTTCTTCCCTTTATAACCTTTCAGAAATGGAGCTTTGGAACATATTCTCGTGGGTTGGTTTTCTCCCTCGATGATGATTCCTTGTTAAAAGTTGATTTTGGCATCTCCACTTTGTTGTCGATTTCTTTTCCAGGCAAGGTCAAGATGCTTTGACCTCCCCATGCTGCTTTGTGGTGAACTTACTACTCACTCCTTTAGGGTTTGGCACTGGTTGACTTGGGAAAGCCTCAAGAGGTAAGTTGTCCCACCATTTTCTCAAGATTTTTTGCAGACGTAATTTTACTTCGATCTTTTTAAGATTTTTGACATTTTGGAATGTTTCATGGTTTGGGTTGAGAATGGTTTGGGTAATCACTTATTATTAGATAACTGGTCCATTTAAATCCTTGAGACCATGAAAAATGGGGTGATCTCTCCATCCGGGTTAAAGTTTGAATGATACCTATGGCATTTACTGAATATGAGTTACTGTTGATTTAGCGGTTGTCAAAATGCTATTTGTCGAAAGGCCTTCGACCATCTCTTTAACTTCTTTTCCCGAGCTTGACTCGCTTAATGTTAACCTCATTCACTCCCTTAATTCTCTTGGTATTTTATAATTTGGAAAAAAATCTGACATTAACTCTCCTCCATTGGTTGCCATTAGCCATTCTTGCACATGTGGCAATAATCCCTCCAAAAATATATGATGTAAATCTCTCCCATGCTTCGAAAAATTGCTCGTCGTCTCTTTGAGTAAACTTAATGAAATTTCCTGCGAATAGCATTGGTTTTTATATTGGGAAATATTTATTTAAAAATTTAATTTGTTAAATTGATTAATTACTTTAAAATTTATTTTACATAGCTCTATCTTTTAATGAAAATGGGAATAACTAAGTTTAACATCATCATCCGAAAAATTCTCATATTTAAAATATTGAACAAATGAAAATCATTCAGGATGATTTCATTAATAAGGTTTTTCCTCTGCAGTGGGTGTGATCTTCAAATTACTGTGACTAAAATTTTAAAATACAGATCTCCAGTTCTTTGATTTTGCAATTCCATTTCAAATTTCTTTTCATAACCTAAAGTGTTTTTTTCCTAAAGGTTCAAGAATCAAAATAAATGAAAATAAATGAAAATAAAACAAACAGAAATTATCAATATTAGCACAGAATATACACCGTAAATAGATTAACTAAAAAAATAAAATAAAAAGATAAATTACAATGAGGAATATAAAGAAGAAAAAAGAAACAAAATTAAATTACAGAAAAAAATTACTTAAAAAATTTAATTATATGGAATAATAAATTAACAAAATAAATAAAAATTACAAAGAAAAATAACTCAGAAATTAAATTTTGAAATTTAAAGAAATTTAAATTACAACAGATTCACTTTTTTAAATTTTTTTAATTTTTAATTTTTATAATTTTAAGGAAAGCAAAAAAATTACTTAAAAAAACTAATTCTATGAATTAATTCTACGAATAAATTAAAATAAATTACAAGATAAACAAAATAAATTACAAAGAAAAGAAAAGCAAAAATTAAAGTACAGAAAATTAAAGAAATCACACAATAAAATTAAATTGCAAAAATTAAATTACTAAAATTTAAATTACGTAGAAATTTAAATTACGTAAATTAAATTCAGAAATTAAATTGCAAAAATTTAAATTACAAAAATTAAATTATAGAATTATTTTTTTATAAGAAAAAAATATATAAGAAAACAAAAAAATTAATTCCACAAAACCAAACTAGAAACTCGTAGTTAGAGTTGATTTTAATTATGGCTGAATTAATTTTCTTTTAAGAATAATTAAATTATAATAATTTTTATACATGATAAAAATGTTGAATTAAAAAATGATTAAAAATAAAAGCATTATAATAAACTTTACGTAAGGGGGGATTATGAGCTTTTCCTTGGTTCAGTTAAGTGTTCAACAAGTTTAAAAGTCAAAACAACCACAAATATTGCATTTGAGTTCACCTGAAATGAGCTACTCATATTTTAACTAGGGATAAAAGGGAATTTTATTAAAATACAAAGAAACTCTCAGAAATCTGCTTAGAAAGAACAGAGTCAAATTAGGGGAGAGCCCTTTTTATTTGTGCGGATTAAAAATAAGCTTGATAACAATGCCACATAAGCATGTCAATCCACATAACTTTCTGTCAGGTAGTTGCCACATCATCGGTCTCCAAGATAATTACGTTCTCATCTTTTTGCTTTCTTAAGGTTTTTTCCAAATACGACGTCCGTTTTTTCATCTGCCTCGATCATTTTCGTTTATTGTGAAACGATTATGTTCCCATAAAATACACAATTATAATAAAACACATATAATTAAATAACAAAATACTTAAATAAATAAAAGTAGCAATGTTAGTGAGATTTAAAGTGTAAAATGATGATTTTCTCCTTTATAAATATACACTTTCTAACACTCAACACATTCAAATTTCAGTTTTCCCTCAAGATGAGACTCCATATCTTCAGGAGCTGGTTTAAAATCACAGATCTTGGTGAAAGTATTGTCATTAAGGTTGTATTGAACTGCCTTACGAGGTATGTGCAGCGCCATATCTGACTCTTCATCATTTGCTTGTTGAATAATACCAGGTATGGAATATCCAGTATCTATGGGCAGTGGAGGAAAATCATCCAATCTTACATCGATCTCCGGAAATGCAGCTTTAATACCATCAAGATCGACATGATACCTGAAAAACAGTCTAAATAGTCTCTTTCATCTCATAGACATCAAATTTTTTGCTGTTGCTGTATCATAGTTGACAGCAATAAGGAAGTGCTCTCGAGACTCTCCCAATTACACGAACTTTCTCCCTAATTCCTTCACAACACTCTTACCTAATAATTCTGTCTAATTAGTAGCACCATCCCAAAAGACACCAACTTCATAATGCAAATAACATGGCAAAACGAGATTATAGACCAGAGCTCCTTCAAGAGCCTGTCTAGGATGAGTAAACCTCTGCCTGATAACTTACTAACCTAGCATGGCTAATCTCTTCCGATGATGAACAGACACAGACAATTCCATGGAGAGGTGATTTGGCAGGGTCATAAGCCAAACCAATTCGACGGAAGCCCTTGGCGATTCAATAGCAAGAGGAGGAAGTGTAATAAATTGTCGGGACATTGTAAACATAATAAATACGGTCAGGACTTAAATTCCATTCGTTTCTAAAGCTTAAACAAAGTGTAAACCATTAGAAGATTGTAAAATCGTTAATCCTGAGGGTCGGTTCAAAAAAGTGAGGGACTTGAACGAAGCGCTTGTTAACTTGTTTTTCAATTGAACAGGACAAAATCATCATATCCTGCATTAATGAGATCAGGACAACAAACCATGTGTGAGATAAGACCAGAGATAATGTCAGGGTAAAAACAGCGGGCGAAGCAAGGACTAAAAATCAAAGACCTGCCAGTGTTCATATACACATTTGAATTTATTAAGACATTTCATGGGTAAACGAACCAGAATCTCTGTTAATAGATTATCATTATTAGCAATGGCCTCAAAAGAAGACACAGTTGAGAATTTTGAACAAGACAAGACATGGTTGAAAATTTTGAAGCAACGCTAATAATAAGAAGAGAAGACAATATTTTGATAGTGTACTGAAAAAAGGAACTAAATCTCATGAACAATTACCCAAGTCCATGATGCGTTTCTGACTCCATAAATTAACGCGGCAACAGCAGCGAACGGAGAATTGACGGACCCCATTTCGGTATCCCATCATCAAACTGAAAATTGAAACCAAAAATACACCTCATTCACTCTCACTCGCCCACCGTTTTTTACATTTTTGTTCTTTCGATTTATCACTAGGCCTTGGGTGTTGGGTTTCCGCTACAAAAATATTAAATTCAGAGGTGGTAGCAGTTTCTCCCTCTATTGTAAAATGACAAGCCGCCAGGAGGTAAGATGCTATTTCTTTTTTAATCTAAAGCCTGAATTTAATTTTTTGCAGACGTTTACTTATTTTTACTGTTTGTTTTCTTCAGTAATCACTTATTATTAGATAACTTTATTTAAATAAAAAAAAAGAAAAAAAGTTTACTTTCATTTAAAGTATGAAATCTTAATTGAAAATTATAATTTCAAATCTGAAAAGTAACTTCTACAATTTATGTATGTCCTATATTATGTATAAATTTAATATTTTTATATTATCTTTAAAGTAAATTTTTTAATTACTTTAAAAATTTATTTACATAATAATATTAACTAAACTAAAATATTGAACAAATCAAATTATCTTCATTAATAATTCCTCTGCAGTGGGTGTGCCTGTGGTTTTACAATACAGATCTCTTCATAACCTAAATCCTTAGAATCAATGCAGTCAATATTAGCACAGCCCACAAATCTAGCCGAAATTGAACAAAGCAAAATAAATTTCAGCATCTTTGTTTGATTATCAACTGAATCTTTCTGTTGTTAGAATAAGTCGTCCGATTAGTTTCCATACCCAAAATTTAAAACCAAACTAGAAACTCGTAGTTAGAGATGGCTGAACATGACTCAGAGCATGATAAAAATTTCTAGCATGTCCAACTTTATTATGTGCTTTTCCTTGGTTAAGTGTTCAACAAGTTATGCATTTGAGTTCATCTGTGAGCGGTGACAAAACTGTCTGAGAACAGAGTCTATTTGTGCTTTAAAGCTTGATAACCTGACACTTTCTGTCAACTTCAGCTCCAAGATAATTACGTTCTCATCTGCCTAATTTTCTTCACTGAACGCAATCATTACTCTGGCAGGGGGATAATCTTTCATTTAAATCAAAGTATCAGATTGGCCTAGATTGAGCTAACTCTTTTCTGTTTTGAATTGAGAAGGCAAAACGATTTCTATTATTTTCACATCAAACAAACTAAAGGATTTTGTTAAGGCCATTAAGCAGAATTTTCACTCAACTTCATAGTTCATTCATTCTCTTACATTGAGGTCTACGCGATACTTGACAGATTAGAGGGAATAGTCTCTTTCCATCGCATAGATATCAGATTTTGTGGTGCGAGGCCCATTTATCTCAGCAAGATGCAAGATCTTCGAAGACTCTCAGAAATACATGAAACTCGTCCCATCTTCCCAATCATCAGGATACATTGGACATCGAGGCATTGGTATTTCTCGAAGATTATCCTCATCGACATTGAAATACAATAAATTACCATGACAATTAATCCAATTAACAGCACCACTCTGAAATACCCAATTGAGGTTTACTCATCTCATAAATTAAATTGGATTAATGAGGTTTACTCATGACAGCTTAATTACCTAGCATTGCTAATCCCTTCCAATACTGAACGGATACAGACGATTTCACAGTAAGGTGATTTGGTAGGATCATAAGCCAAACCAATTCGATGGCAAACTCTTGCCGATTGAGTACCAAGAGGAGGAAGTATAACAAATTATGGAGGCGTAGGATTGTAAACGTAATAAACACAGTTAGGACTTATTCCTAAGATTGAACAAGGCAGTAAGCCATTACAAGATTGTAAAATCCTTAATCTCGAAGGGTGGATCACAAAAGTGGTGGCTTAATGCAGCGGTTTTTAACTTGTTTCTCAGTGGAACAAAGTATCATATTCTGCATTAATGAGACCCCGACAGGAAGCTATGTGTAATATAAAACCAGAGACAAGGAGGGTGTCAGGGTAAAGACGGCAGCGAAGCAAGGACTGGAAATTAAAGACTGCCAGTGTTTAATGGATAAGCGAACCAGAATCTCTGTTAATAGATCATCATTATTAGCATTGGCTTCAGAAGAAGACATATTCGTGAATTTTGAGCAAGAAAGTTGAAAATTTTGAAGCAACACTGATAATAAGAACAGTAGACAATATTTTGATAGTACACTGAAAAAAGGAACTAAATCCAATGAACAATTACAAAATTCTTTTGATGGTGACGAATCACTGTGTAGGCGAATGGTGAGAACACCTTTTTCTTGTTCTTAGGGTTTGAGTTTGTCGCATGTTGTTGGAGTATTTTCTTTAAATTTTATAAATTGGCCACCAACTTCAACTATGAATTTATAGGCCCATTATTTCATTATTTTTAATGTCTTTAACGTGCACATGATAATATTTAAAAATAAAAAAATCTTTGCATTGTGTAAGAATAATTGAGGTGTTTACAATAATATTAAACGACAAGAAACTAACTTTATTTTTTTTCTACAAAGAAAATTCAGTCACTGCTAGAAAGGAATTTGAATCATAACTCATATTCCATTTGCCAGGACTCTTTCATCAGAATAACTACTCATTTTCCTGATATTAATATGGTATTCATGTTGTCTTTCCTGACGGACAATCATTGAGAATAATTTTTGTGAGAGTTGATATCTTAATCGGTTAGATGATGTGAGTGAACCATAGGATCAAGTTTGTAATAAATAAATTAAATGCAGCTCAAACTGTTTTGAGTAGCAATTGAACTGTCATGGAACCCAAGCAAGAGATTTAATCTCACCATTGAATCATCTCACATTAAAAATAGAAAATAAAATTTTTAATAAACACAGAAGTGGAACTTTCTCAACTTCGTTGATTATTCATGCAAACAATTTCTGCAGCTAAACTTGGTGGCCGTAAGATGCAGATACAAACGCTGCAGCACATACTGTTTTGAGTAGCAATTGAACTGTCATGGAACCCAAGCAAGAGATTCAATGTACTGATAGACATCAACGCACTGAACCAGTGAAGCCCAGTAACGAACACCTTGATCATGACCTGAACCAAAATCACAGATTTTGTCAAAAGTCTTATCATTGACGTTGTAGCGTATGATCTTACCGGGTATGTGCAAGACCATACACGAGTCTGCCTCATTTGCTTCGCGAACGATGCAGATTATAGAAAATCTATAATAATCCACGAGTGCTGGGTAAAGGGTACTGCTAATCATTTCCGGAAACGCAACAGTTACTCCGTCAAGATCAACGCGATATTTCACAAACCACCTGGAATAGTCTTGTTCCATCTCGTAGACCTCGAATTTTGTCGCACAAGGATCGTATATCTCAACAAGATGCAAATGCTCTCGAGACTCCAAGATACGTGAACCTTCTACCAGATATCCAATGATCAGGAACTTGAGTCCGAGGCAGTGGCGTTTCTCCCAATTGCTCCTCATCAACCTTGAAGTACAAGGAAGTGTCGTGGCCATTGATCCAAAGAATAACACCATTCCAAAACACTCCATTTTCGTACAGCATACCAATATGTCTTGTAAAAGGATCACCAGAGACTCTCCAGGAGCGCGTCTCAGATGAGTATAGCTCAATCTGATAACTCGAAATGCCAAGCTTGTTCCCTTTCGATGAATCAGAACCACGAAGGCAGACAACTCTATAGTGAGGGGATTTCTCCGGATCATAAGCTATATTGATTCCATAGACTCTACCACCCGGTTGAGGAAGCTCAACATACTGCTTGGTTGTGGGATTGTAGATGTAATAGTCATGGTCGAATTTCTTGGTGTGCAAGCTCGAACAAAATAGTAAGCCACGACAAGATTGTAAGATTCTTAAACCCGAAGGATGGTTGACAAAAGCGAGGGACTTAAAAGGAGCTCTAATTGGCTCGTTTCTGAGGGGAACAAAATCGTGCTCCGGATTAATGAGACTGGACCTCTTTTCCAAGATTAGGAGGCCTGAGATTTTGTGACTGTCAGGGTAAAGGCGGCGACAGAATTGAGAGCTGGAAATGAGAGATTCCCAGTGTTTAGACACAAGTTTGAATCTAACAAGTGATTTTACTGGTAAGCAAACAAGGATTTCTGTTAACATATCATCATTATTCGCGATGGCATCAGCTGCTAACTCCTCGTTACCAGAAGACATTATCGAGAACTTCAGCTGTCTTTGTATGTGGCTTCAGTTCACCAAATGAATGAGCAATTGCAACAACTTCATCCTGAACATTTATAAATCCGCTATGATTTGGTCATAGTTGACTTCCAATAATAGCCATTGTATCATAAGTGCATAGGATTCTGCGCAGCTAACAAGTGGGGGGATTCCAGGCGGCAGATTTTACAATTTAGAGGCAAAGGTTAAGTCAGTTCATGTATGAGTCAAACCTTAATTAGATTTGAGGCCCTCTGCTTTATTCCTTTACAGCACCTGAAAAAGTTGCACAATGGCAAAATTTATTGAAAAACCTTTAAATGCAAAGTGTCTACTCAATTCAATCTGGGTTCCTAGTCCTTCAATCTGATCCCTTCATTATTTTATTTACTCAAATTACATATCCCTTCATTAGCTAAGTGATGCCGGCCGTTCTTGTTCCCTTTCAAGTTATTATTTTTATGAGCAAATAAACTCTTGAAACAACAGTACATGATTGAAATTTTTATTAACCCAATCAGATTCCTAATATTCGACAACTGTTAAGGTTCATAATATATTGTCTCATAGGTTTTTTTTTAATATAATATTTTCAAAGAAAGCAAAGTAATATGGAAGTGAAATAAAGTCAGTATGCACACAAAACAATCAGTCCGAATCAAGTTAAAGATCAAAATTTGTACTCATAACTTGAATAAAAAATATAAGCAAAATCCAAAAGATCAAAAGTACTCAAATCTTAAGGATCTAGAAAAAGCAATCTAAGCAATCTGAAAAAACCTCCATGTAATGCTCTATAATTTAGTTAAAATCATTCACAATTACCCTGACTTAACCATTTTTATTTTATGCTACAAACAACAGAAAATAACTAATTAAGATATTGTTCAGGTGACAAATATCATAATTTTCTTGTCGATTGCAAAGGAAATGGATTAAAAATATAATTTAATCCGCTTTCTTAGGTGCAAGTCATGTTCTTTAGGTAATCCTTTTCTGTAACAGAAGAACATTAGGACTAAAATGATCAAAAAAGTTGCTGAAGTTTGTCCAAGAACTTGTTTCAGCCAGTGGGTATGTCTCATTTCATGCAATTCAATACTTTTACGCACAAACAACATATGGGAAATGTGTAAGAGATTGAAAAATGTGAAAGCTTTGGGTTCAGTTATGATGATATCACAGAGAGAACACGGCAAGCAAACGCATTGAGGCAGCTCTCCGTGTGAAATATAGGACTCCATTGTGTTGAGATTGAGCTAATATGCCCGACTCGGATTTGGGCGAGTGATAGCTATTTTACAACCTTCCAATAAGGGAAATCAAACTCGTGGCCTATTTGGCAATTCTTTTACCATAGTTTTGCCAAAAATTTGTTGTTTATGGGCTCAAATTTCAATTTAAATTTATTTTATATTTTTAGGAAACCTCAAATATATTTTTGTGCCATAGAAACTTAGAAAGAAAGTAGATTTGGATTCCTTTCTTTCACTCCCCCCCCCCCCCCCCCCCGGCCGGGCTGCCTTCATAAGGAGTCTAGTTTAGAAACCCCAGATTGTTATCAGTGTTTCCTTTCTACATGATTAAAACTTCATAAACTTTGTTTCTTTTATTATTTAATACCTCATCCTATAAACTAATATCCATAAATTTATATACAGTCCCTCCTGTGTCTATGTTACCTGTGGAGAAAATTGTTGTTTAATTCAACATGGGCGCCCAGATCTTAACAGGTAACCTATTTCTCTATCTAGCAAATGCAGTAACAAATTGTACAACGTGTGATATTAAGATTAAACAATAAATTGTACACAGTGGGAATTACACGAAATTGTTAGGTTCATATGGAGTCAACGTTGTACTCGATGGCGATCAGGCTTTAATTAAAATTTATATATAATTTCGTCAGACACTACTCTTGTAAGAAGTGCCACGTTATAAAGACTGCGAGGAATTTATAATTAATCATTATTGTCCTTATCATGCTTAATCTTTAAGTTTTTTTTTTTCTTTATCTTTTTCTTCCAGCTGATTGTATTTTTATAGCCTTCAGTTATTCCCAGGGTGCGAAAGTATGCTGAAGTTGGCAAGTGTGAAGAACCCAGGGTAGTGGGAGAAGGGCGTTTCCATCATTGAAGCCGAAGTCACATCACATGAGCCGGCTTTAGCTGAGGTAGCATTTAATTTTTTTTGGCTTAATACTAAATAGATATGAATTTGAATTAATTGAGATGAATGCATACGTAGAATTTATACGTTTCTTTAACCGTCTCAATAGAAAGACCTTAAATCTAGTAATTAGACCATTATGCCCATAATTTTGTATTTAAATAAGTTAAAAAAACTACCTGTATTTAAATAACTTATCTGAAAGAAATATTTTCGAGTTAAATAATTGATAAAGTAATAGTTTCAAGTAAAATGATTTGATAAAATGAATAGAGTTTGTTTAATTATAAATTGGAAGGAATTTCCTTTTTTAATTTATTACATTATGAAAATTATTTAAAATTAAGATAATATTATATATTATTATTTTACATAATAAACTAAAAAATTATTAGATAGTAGTAGGTGTGATTTAACATCTTGATTACAAATCTTTATAAAAAATAATTGATTGTAAAAAAAAAGGCTTTTATATAGTAGGTATTAGATTAATTGTCAGAGTGGTTTTGAGAGCTTTTTACTGTTAAATAATTCATTCAGCATTAAGTGTTAAGTTAAGATCTTAAACTTAATTTTATTTTGATATATTTAATAAATATTTCAGTATTAAATTAAAAAAAACACGTTTAAAACAGCCGAATGACTGAATATGAAGTCAAAAATAAACAACCCCAATGTCTTATAATATCTTGATCTCTATTTGTTAAAATGACTAAAAGAGTTTCGGCGACAATGGATTTTTCTGAAGTCAATGTTTGTATGCTAATTTATTTATTTTTTTAATAAGAATCTTAAATAGTATATTTAGATGATTCAATTATGAAGTGCATGTGAATGAAACTTTAAGCAGGCTCAAAAGCGGTAAGTTTAACAAATGCTTATTATTTGGTAGATTTTAAGCAAAATTAACTACATATAAGAGTATATTAACTGGTTTTATGAGCAATTAAGTTCTTTCTATCTAGTACAACAAATAGGATGAGTAAGCTGTTGGAATGCTAGTAACTTTCTGCATGGAATATGTTCTGCTATCGGTTTGGATTTCTCTTATGATGCATAACTATATAGTCTACGTTCGAATATAATATGCATTAATGGTTCAATTACGCTTTGTTCCATTCTAGGATGAAAGGATAAAAATATACCTATAAGAAGGGAGGGGCACCAATAAACACCCGTTATCATTCTCAGAAAGAGTCCAAGACTTAATCCCGTACTCCAATGAATAGTAAAATTAAGAGAGGAGACAAGAAACTGGAACAACACAAAACAGTTGAAGTAACCTAGCAACCCCAACACCAGAAGATGAAACCATTTAAAACAACAAGGGCAAAACAGTTGTATTACTATACCTATTGAAGTCTATATAAGTTGACTCGTGGTCTATGATCATTCAGACAAATTTTCGCGTAGACGTGTGCCTGTATAATATAGTAAAACTTCGACATGCACAAAACTCCGTCAAGACATCCTAATGTAGCGAGACAAGTGTTTTACGCAGCTACGGTACAGTCCTTAAATATTTTCTAGCCCAAAAATTACTATGTAAGCCCATTGAACTTTTTAAACTAATTACACAAAGATGCTAGTAGAAAAATTAAAGAGAGGATAGAGTAATATAACTAAAGAGAAATTATATTATCCGAAGGAGTGTTTACAAGAGAGTTTTATAAGTATACTTGAGTTGCTTGGTGTGTTGTGTTCAAAATAACAAGTGTTGTGCCTTGGTGTGTTGTGTTCAAAATAACAAGTGTTGTGCCCTACTTATAGGGGAGGCTTACTAATTATAGAGAACTCCATACAACTTGTGCAACTTGCTACAAATACCTAGATATTTCAAAATATACTCAAGTGTGGAAGATTCAAGATATATACAAGTGACTAGATGTGCCAGACTGTGTTAGAAAAAATTGGGCTAAGCTAGCACACTTTAGCATAGATTTGGGCCATTAGGCTTAAAAAACTTATGTGCTTGGCCTGAAATTTTAGAAGATCCATTACACTCTTCCCCACTTATACTTGTAGCGTCCTTGTCGCATTCTCGTGCTTGAACCTTTGAATATGTTTTGCAAATTGCCATAAATCCTCTTTGCATTCCCAATTAGATTCATTATTGGAGAGATATTTCCACTTTACTAAGTATTCATTGGTTAAAGAATTTCATGTCAAGGACCTTCTTGAAATCACACATTGGCATGGTGAAGAACTAGAGTTTCTGACTCTACATCACCAGTGTTACATGCACGCCTTGGATGGTGCCTATAATTGGCTTAGCAAAAGAGTTCATCACCTTCATGGTGCCTCCTCTCTTGGTTATCTTGAAACTTAGGCACTTCATCCTATCTTCTAACATGAAGTTGTGTATTGCTCTGGTGTCGAGCAGGTGCTTGAATAAGCTTGACATTAATTGATGCGCTCATATACATGAGCCATTTCTTATCTAGCATGGCTGCCAGTAGGTGGCCCTTGAGTGCCATGAGGCATTAGAGTTAACCCATGCTAGATTGGGGTTACTCCAATGATGGAGTGAAGTTGCCCTTGAGCTAAACTGCAAGTGCATTAAATGACTTCTTTTTTAGGCAATCATTATTTTTTGTGAACTATTGCATATAAAGCATAGGCTTTAAGGCTTGGGTAGTTTTTTTCTTTTGATCCACTTTTCTTTGCCAAATTTTAAGGCTAAAAGGCTTTTTTTATCCTACAATCTTTACAATTATTACCTTTCTATTTATGACCCTCGCCCTCACCTTTATCTTAGTTAGGCCTCTTGTCCTTAGGTTAGGCAAAATAATCAGCCAGTGATCCTTTAATGTGACGGTATTATCTAGGGATTGAAAGTCATGCCTATCAAGCTTCACTTTAGCTTAATTCTTGAGGCTATCTTAGAGGTAGAAAAAGAGTCTCGATTAAACATGTCAGTAATCTTAAGTATAAGGGTAGTGAACTTATTGATATAATTACGAATGTTATTCATTTGCTTAAGCTAGCAAAGGCTTGCTTAAGGATGGCAAAAGAATCTAGGTCCGTCCTTGACCAATAAAGATCTTGAAAATTCGAATCTAAAAAAATCTAAATATGTATATTAAAAAAGGGAGATTTAGAATCTAAGAATGAAGATCTGCACATATCCAAATCTAAATTTGGATACACTTGGATCTAGAAATTTGAATATTCAGATCCAAGTTAATTTTAATTATATTTTAATTAAATTAATTTTTATTAATAAATAATTAAAATATATAAGCTAAAATTGTAAAAAAAAAACCGTGAAATCCAATTAGTAACTCTAAAACATACATTACTGCTCCCTTTGCCTTGTTTTTGTCACTTCATCACTTGCTTAGTTGCTTCTTTATTCGCCTTCAGCCTGACGCCAACAATGGACAATTGACGCCTTCACTAATCGATTACTCCTAAACCCACAAGCCTCAAGAGGCTGAGCCACACCACCCACAGGCACAAGCGGCTAAAATTGACCCTTACTTAGCTACTTCCTAGTCCTCACCGCTCACAAATGGTCGAAATGACGAAATCAACTCTTGCTCCCTATTACTCATAGTTGGCCAAAATCAAAAACACAAAAGGTGAGCCAACTATTAAGCCCACATCGACGCCTTCACTGTTCGACTGCTCCTAACCACCCACAGGCACAAGCAACTGAACCTTACCATCCAAAGCCATAAGCAGCTAAAATAAACCCCTACTCATCTGCTCCTCACCACTCACAAATGGCCAAAATGGCACAACCCTTGCTCTCCACCATTTACAATTAGTCAAAATCAAAAACATAAAAGGTGATCCAACTACCGAGCCCATGTTAATATTCATATTTTTAGTGAATTAATATGTAAAAGCATAAATTTAGTAATAAATCATGCCTGGACCTTTACGATTTAGTTTAATTTCACATTTTCTTTAATTACTTTAATTAGCTTTTTTATTTAATTACTTTAATTTTTAAATTATTGAATCTTAATTTTATGGATTCTGATATTCAGAATATCTGCCCGCATCCATTACGGATATTGTCCGCATTCGGATCCATATAATCTTTTATAAATCCAGATATAAATATATAAATGTGAATTCGAATCTGAATTTTGCCATCTCTAGGTATGATATAGCCTTTTTCTCAGTATTGCTCAGGGCAAAGTATTTTCAAAGTTCTTATTTAAAATATGTCCATGTGTTTATGGTACAAATATCTTTGCCCACTTTATTATACTTTTGACGCCACTATAATTTTGTGGTTCATCATAATAATGTTGGTGATGTGCCTATTTTTAATACCTTATCTCGCAAGCTAGAAGCGTTGAAATATTTATCTAGCCTAAAAAAGAAATTATTTGTGACAATAGCATTATGCTCACAGTCATAGGCATCAGGCTTTGACACATCAATGCAATGTGCATCACTTGAGCTTGTAGAAGCCTAGTTAATGACAAATGTGCACTTATGTCATACCCAATTTGAGTGGACTTTCTTTAGATTTTTATGGATGACTTATAGCTTGTCTTGCTTGAAGTTATAGAGCTTAATCAACTTATAGTGGAATGCTTAAAACCCTCCCCAGAGGGTGTCGGCTTGCTCTTAAATGAGGACTTTAGTCGCTCCTGTAAAATTAGTATACTCACCCTTTAGACCATCGCTTTTCTCCAAACTTTCTAATGGGCCTTACGTAACAGACATAGAAGTTTTGAGTGTAGTATTGCGAGACTCAAGGACATCAATAAAAGGGGCTTTAGACTTGGTACGAGTTTTTATTTTTATGCGACCCTTCTCACAGCCATAAGTTAGCTCTAGTGGTTCCATACTAACAACACCCTCTTCTAATATACTAAGAATCAACAGATTGGTCATTACTCTAACATGAGTTAGATTGTATGGGTGCAAATCTTCGATGTGATACCATTTTTCACTGGATGATTATTTTGTGCAATAACCTATATTATATTTAGATAACTTCTAACATAAAAGTTGCTAAGAAAGGCTATCGAACTTATCAAACGAGCTAAACAAACATATTCATAGAAAAGCTAGGGAAAAGAGAGGGCAATATAGCTAAAGGGCAATTATATTACTCAAAAGATTATATATAAGATAACTTTATAAGTATGCTTGAGTTACTTGATTTGTCATGTTCAAAGTGGCAAGTGTCAAGCCTTATTTATAAGGGAGGATTACCTATTCCAAAGAACTTCATGCAACTTGTGCAACTTGCTACAAGTATCTAAATATTTTGAAGTGCACACAAGTGTACAGGATTCTAGATATGTATAAGTAATGAGATGTGCTAAAATGTGTTGGAAAATTTAAGAATTAGGTTAAGCTAGCACACCTTGACATGGATTTGGACTCTTGGACTTAAAATCTTAAATGCTTAGGCCGAAAGTGTGGGTTGCCCATTACACGAGGCTAAAATTTTTATTTATATGGTATTCTGTAAATTTTATTGTATTCATAAGTGTATAAATTTATTGTAGTATAGATTAATAGTATGAATATCAATTTCACCATGAGATAGTTTTAATTATATATAAGGTTAATTTTTTAAGTACATGTATAAATTGGTTAGACGTAATTTTTTAGCAGCATTGAGTTTAAATTACAAAGATGACCGGAATAAATTACAAATAAAATAATTCAAATGAAACACTTGAATCTTTGAATTCATACTCAACAATTTATCATTAACTTAATATTCCTTTTTAGTTCTATTTAATTTATAAAGGGGTATTTTCACTCCTTATAGTTTGCATTATAGTAAATATAATATTAAGCACTCATCGTACCTAAAAAAAGTAATATTCTACTAAATATGGTGTCAAGTATATATTGTGCTAAGTGGTAATAATCTTATTATCGATAATATAACAAGATCTTTCGCTAAATAACTTAGATTTATTCTTTGTCAAAATTAAGTTAAAAAGAGTCATTAATACTATATGGGAGCTTCTTACTAATAAATATAGCACAAAATACTTATTATAGCAAACAGTAATAATTTTGTACCAAGAAACCCAAATACCATACAAAATCTAAATAAGATTATTATTGTCTATCAACAATTCGTCAAAAGAATCCATATAAACAAAAAAAGAGATAATAAACTTACTAAATTAAGCTCATAGATCATATTGAGACTTTATTTTCAACTCAAGCTTCAAATTAAATTAGTCACTCATAATTGAATTAGGGATAAATAATAATTTTATTAAAATATATTAAAAAAATAAAACATGGAGTAAGAATTTCACAAAATAAAGATCAAATTTTAATTTAGAGCTATTGAATTTAGGGGCAAGAGCATTCTATTTATAGATACAATAATAAATCATGACCATTAAATGAAAACAACTCGAACACTTAAAATTATGTCATGTGGTAAGTTCTAATTAGATGAACATGTTACTAAGACTATGATTTGGTGAATCACATGTAATGTACACATGTTTTCAATTCAGTTGTTATTTCATCGGTCAATGTAAAAGTCAATTAGTATTAGTTTAGTGTATTACATATATTGAAAGCTCATTCTTCAATTCAGTATGATGCTGGCACATTATCAATTAGGGTGTGGATCACTCCTTATAAATCCAATATTTTTCTTATACTTTACCGATGTGAGATTCGCATAGGCTGTTACATATATATTTATCATGATCCAACCAAACCTGGTAAGATATTGTCTGCTTTATGCATTAACAAGGCTTGGACAATTTTGTTTATGGGATGCTCATACACCCGAAAACATGTTTTACTAATTAAGGTGTAAATCACTTTTTATAAACATAGCATCTCTTCTGTGTTTTGCCGATGTAGAATTCGCCTAGGGTGTTACATACATCCCGTTAGTGTTCTCGTTGAGGTTTGCACCATCATCACTCAAAAAGACACTCAAAGTCACTCTGATACCATATGTCATGACCCAACAGGACTTGACAAGATATTATCTACATTGGTCCTAAGCCAGGCTCGCACAATTTTATTTTTGAGACACTTATACCTCCTAAAACACGTTTTGTCAATTAAAATAAGGATCATTCCTTATAAACCCAGCATTTCTCACATGCTTTCCAAATATATGATGCGCATAGGATGTTATAGTCGAGCTATTATTTAACAAGGTACATGAAGAACATAATAAATGACTTTAATTGGCTAGTGAAGAACGCTAGTTAATGAGTATATCATGGGTTTATTTTTTATTTTTTTATTTTTTTAGTATTTGCAGCATTGTTTTAGAAGTTTGACTTGTGCTTAACAGTTCAAAGGAAAGGAGACATAAACTTAGGCCGAATTATACGAGGTTCATGCGGAATGGGCTAACAATATTTCTAACATCCTTGCTAGCAGACGGTTACCATTTCAAGAGAACTCGCTTGGGGGATAAGAAAATAAAAAAATCCCAGGACTCGTCACATCTGCCTAGAAGTAGGCTGGCTTACACAATTTAGAGGTAAGTGTTATAGCACATCTATGTGTCAAGCATCTGATTGGAGTGACGCCCTCTGCTTTATGGCACCTGAAAAAGTTGCCAGGGTAAAATTTCTTTTGAGACCAAAATAGAATGACGGTAAAACTGATGTCAGTTTCATGTTTGCGTGTACTGCAATATTTCCTCTTACCATCCTTGATTGAGGCCCGAAGATAAGTTTTCTCTATCGACTTTTGGCAGGCTAGAGCCCCACATTAACATCTATTTATTTATTTATTTATTTATTTTATTCTTTAACATTTATAATTGTACTAAACTAAACTACATAGATATTTTATTAACTCTAACCACATTATTTATTCAACAAACACCCACCACCTACTGACCATTAACTCTCCAAACCAGCTAGACATTCGAAGGCAGACAATTGATTTGCTGAAGTAGGACAGAAAGAGAGGGAAGTGAACAGAACAATGTAAGGCTGAAAAGACTGAAAAATTTGACAATATGTCTAATTGATATGTACTTGGTTAAATATACAATCAACTAATTCTTGAGGTTTGTGTTCAGTTATGAGAACAAAACTGAAAATTTATGTCACTGTGAATCATGAAATGCGCCAAATGAATGAACCAAACCTTTAGTTAGGAACTGCAAATGTGAACTCCAGCTTCGACATAAGGTCCCTGTCAATTTTTGGAGCCACGATGATCTCCAGCCAGTTCAAGCAATTAACCAAAGCACTTTACAGGTCGGTTGCTGAGGTCCAACAAAAGAAACAATTTAGCTGTTGACAATCGGCTCTTTCTCATATATTTTATTTACCTTCACATCTCAAGCTGGGACCGGAGAGGTCCACAATCTTGGACTAATACTAAGCAATAAAGAAATCCTGAAAATCAACAAACAAAACCGCCAAATTCTGCAGTGCTTTGTTGGATGGCTTATACATGCAACTTTCAGCAAAGGCTACCCTGTAACCAAATTTCTCTATAGATGTCAACGTCGCCAGTTCTACAATTCTGGTTGCTGCATTATGGCCAAAGAATTCAACTTTATTAGCTAAAGAAGATAACCGTTTATGTTTTCTTTTATATGTGGTTGTCTCCATTGTCATCACTAGTGTCGTGACCATTGAACGTGATGATGTCAGAAAATCGAATATATAAAAGATGAGGCAATCAACCTCAAAGTGGCCTACCACCAATACCCACTGCAATGTTCAGCAAAAATCCAAAGATCCTATTTTCCAAGATCTTCAAGCTTCCGAAGGACTTGTTTAATGTTTGGTCTAAGGGAAGGTGAAGGAGAACAACAACCCATTGCAAGCTGAAAGAATTTAAGAATTCGTTCTTCAGTAACCAGGTTTTCATGATTACTGTTGCTGCATAGAAGCATGTCTGGATGGTACAAATCTGTGATTCTACGATCAAGGACTGCGTTTCTCATGAAAGTTGGCAGATAGAAATCCTCATCAGGTGTTGGATTCTCATTGACTGGTTCCTTCCCTGAAATTAGTTCAAGCATAATTACCCCAAAACTGTAAATATCAGTCTCTTCACTAGCATCCTTCATTTTGATAAGTTCAGGAGCTTTATAACCCTGAGATGCCGAAGCTTCTAGCATTCCTTGCCCAGCAGTAGGATTCAACAGCAGATGTAGACCAAAATCAGAGATGTATGGGTGGTAATTCCGATCCAATAATATGTTCTTTGACTTGAGGTTTCCATGAATTATAGGCCTGTGCAATCCTGTGTGCAGGTAATCTAATCCTCCTGCTATACCGATAGAGATCCTATGAATTATGGACCATTTGTGAGCCTCATCACTTCCACCTACCCAATTAAAAAAGGCCTTTTCAATATGTAACCAATGGCAACTAAAAATTGAGTGGAAAAGTAGTTTCAGTGACTTGGCAATGAATGAGAATGTTGAAACTCAAAAGGCATTTAGAGTATTTTAGATCTTAACCATTTTAAGCAACAATTTAAAAAATAAGAGGAAAAAAATTTGAACAGGTGCCATCATGAAAGGGAAGGGAAAGAACATATGTAGGTAACGACAATGCAAATTATGCAACTAAGAGACTATCTATAGTTGAGACTATATGCATTGAAGAAATCTAAATAATGAACACAAATCAGTCTGGATCAAGTTATGAACTCAGGCTAAAAATGTTATAGGTAGAAGACAGCAAATAGCCTTCGGAAAAGCTACATATATCATAATTAGAAATCTAAGTGAAGCAAACAACTGAGTTAAGTTCATGACTTGGTGGTAGTTAAAAATGAACCCCAATAAGCAACCACTAGCTAATTGACATTACAGATTTTGTATTAAAAATAAAACTAGAGAGAGAGAGGAAAAAAAAGAACCCAGATAAACCAAAATATGCAATCAGTCCTGCATGGAAAATCAAAGCAGAATCCCATAGATGAAAAGTCCTAAAATGCTAAAGATCTTGGGGAGCAACCTACCAAAAACAGAAAAAATCTAAAAATCTTAGTAAAGATCAATCAATATTATGCTGATTTGATCATTTCATTCTAATTTATGACACAAACAAAAGAAACTATCTAATCCAAGGCATTACTCAGATGATAAAAATCATAGTTTTCTGGTTGGTTGCAGAGGAAATGGGTGGAAAAAAATAATAATCCACTTTCTTAGGAGCCAAACAGAAAATGAAAGTAACAAAAGCTGAGAATCTCACCTCTAATACACTGAGCCAGATTTCCACGCTTATAAAACGGATGAACAAGCAGCTTTTCACCTCTGGAGCCAGCATAAAACCCCAGAAGAGGCACCAAATTTGGGTGCCTAATGCAACCCAAAAGCTCAATCAGATCACCAAACTCTTTATCCCTGGTAGTACAAACGGGCCTCAAGAACCTCAGCAACCTCACTGAGCCACTCCTCTGCAACAAGGCCCTGTACAAAGTGCCATGATTTGATTTACCAATCACTTCACCAGGAGCCTCAAGAATGTCACATATTGTAAGGTCTTCACCTCCTCGAAAAGTCACAAGGTCCTCTCTTTCTCCTTTTTCTTCTCCATTTTCGCTCTGTTGGTTGCTTTCCAGGTCATTATGGTCGTCCTCTTCGGGTAACCTTTTGCGGTAAAAGAAGAAGATTAGGACCAAAATGATCAAAAGAGTTGCTAAAGCTAGTCCTAGAACTAGTTTCAGCCTGTGGGTATGTCTCATTTCATGAAAGTTTCAAACTTTTACAAAGAAGCAAGATCTGGTAATGCGTAAGAGATGGAAAATTGGAAGCTTTGAGCTGAGTTATCAGGGATTAAAAAAAAAAAAAGGATATCAAATAAAACAGGTCAAGGAGATGAAGACAGATGTGAACTTTGTAGCGGGGGTGTGGAACCCAAGATTTTATTTTAATTCCTATAAAAGAAAAAAAAATAACCTGAATGGTTAGGACTTTGGATCAAGAAAGATGAAAGGAAGGGAGAGAAACAGAGGAAGCTGATGCAAATGCAATTTAGCAGTTGTCAAGAGGAGAAGAAGGAGCGGAAAGCAAATATACTTAGCAGAATCTAGTAAGACAGATCAGGCCATGTGCTGTTTTATCTTTATTTTTGACTGCTTTGTATTTGCTGCTTAGTGCTGTTGAAAGTGAAAGTTGCTTCACGCCATTGCTGTCTGGTTCTCAAAAGGATCACAAGGAGTTAAGGGACCATAACCCAGATTTTTGTTCACCTTCAAGCAACATTACTAGTCTTTTTGGGTTGCAATTTTGTAATCGACATTATTTGCCGATGTTATATGTGATTATATATTTAACTATTTCTCGGGTTGGTTCCAAAATAATGTTGGGAGTCTTTTCTTTTTCCTTTTTTTTTTTTTTTTTGGGGGAACAGGTCACGTTGTTAAAGCTATAGCAAGCGACAATTTCGGCTAGCGAATTCATAATTTCAACATAACAGACGAGACGCTACAAAATTGCACCAGAATTAAGGACACGCTATAGAATTGTGGTGTGCAAAAGTTTGCTCACTAAATTATCTTTTTTAATAATTAAGAACAATTTTGTTGAAGATGATAGAGGTTAATTCAATATCGTTAAAAAAATAAAATAAACTAAGTACTGCAGTAATGATTTTTTTTTTCAAATTTACACTCTTAATCGTTTGGGATCCACATTAATTTTTTTTCAAATAATATGTATAGTGGGATTTTACAACCAGTAATGCTTACAAAAATGTCAAAACAATCTCAAAAGAAGTATAATGAAGTTTTAAATGCATTAACTAAAGTCCTAAACCATCAAAATGTGTGTGTATTCCAACCAAATATTAGAGAAAAATTTAAGGAATTTTCCCAATTTTCACTCCCTTCCAAAAACAAAACAATTCCATGACGTCCTAATCGGTTCCTCTGTTCGTCTCAGAATTATCCCTACGGATCCATTGAAGAGACTTACGAGAGCTGTAATCAAAGTTGCTTTTTGAATTGCAACGTGATGGCATGATTGGTGGAAAGAAGTCATAATAATTTGTTTATTTCTCAATCACTTTATACAAGTAAAAAGTTTGCATGTGCCCAATCACAAAACCTTTCTAGAAATGTACCTAACATTTCGTAAGAAGCATCACCATCATCATGACTCCTCAATTCTTATGTTTGTGGGTAATAATGGACGGTGAGACTTCCACATAAAATTTGTATTCTTCGATAATTATACATTTTTCAAAGTGACTGAAGTTCGTTTAAAATTTATGAATTCAATTTAAATCATTTGATTACTAGGGCATCTTGATTTTCTCTAGGGGGATTGATTTACGGGCAAGAAAAAAAAACACAATAGAAGATCGAAACGGGTCTTGGTGGTGAATGTTAAATCTATACGTAAATTCAAACATACATTTGGTAAATAATTGAAGTTTAATGAAAACATAAGTCTTAAGATTAAAAAAAAAAACTTTAAGGATGAAATAAATAATTTTTAAATGGCACAAATATATAAAAGGCTTGAATTAATGCGTTTTTATGTTTTTTGTTTTTTAAAAAAATCAAATGGGGTGAGAAACCTCACTTATTAAATATTAATTATTATCTTTAATTGCTACTCAAAATGAGATGACGTGCAAGTGCAAAATGCATTCACAACATCTTATATCCCAACGACGAAATAATGAAATATTTAACCTTCCGTGAGTAAAAAAAAAAAAAAATTTGTTTATGTTAGGACGACTTTGAAATGATAAAAAGTAAACCGAAATGGAAAAAAAGTCGAAAAAGAAAAAGAAAAAAAAAGTAGTGCTAATATGCTTATTTTTATAAAATAAAATCATATCTAGGAATATGACTTTATACCTTCCATCGTCCATCTAGAATAGTGTCAAAATGCAAATAATATCAATGAGATAATTGATGTCCTCATGATTCGATTTGGACATTATTTTTTATCAAAAAGAAAAAAGAAAACTTGAAAGTTAATTTTCACTGTCCGTTCTCTTTCCAAGATCGAGCATAACTTGGTAATTAATTTTAATCAATTAAAGGACCTTGCATAATTATACGCTCATAAAACCATTACATCGTACCCATCGTCATCAACACCCATACGCTGGGATGAAATATCATTTTCGAACATTAATATTAACATTAAAGATTAAAAACTCTGGCTTTATTTTATGCCTTTAATTAAAAAAAGAAAAAGAAAAGAAAAGAAAAGAAAAGATTTGAAATACACACAATTATTATTATTATTTTGAAAATGCACAATTTCGTTTGTACTTGCTCAGAATGACACAACACCCGCCAATGCCCAACGACCGGTGTACTTCAACAGTAGGACACCGTCCAATTTTAAGGTGAAGTTGTGGGACTTTCAATCTAACTAGGTTCCCAAAATGTCACAAAGCCGGTGGAAATCAGCCGCGTGTCCGAAAGGTTCTGAATATGTCAGGTTTTTGGCATCAGCCACGTGTGCATTACACTATACCCATGATTGGACTAGATTGGTCGTTGGAGTCACAGTTGCATGATCGATAGATTAATTGACGGCGCAGATGGATGAGTTAATGACGTGGCCCCCACTCTGATCAATCGAGCTTGCTTCTGATCTCGATGGCCGTTGGTCCACTGACCTGGCGCCATCATCGAAATTAAGTTATTCAATTGCCCTTTCATTATGCATCTGTCTCAAAGCGTGTATCCGCGGGCAGTAATCTTTTACATTTTACGAGATAAGGACGTAGCTTGTCTATTTGTATCAAAATTTATTTGTGAAACTATCCGCAAGTCAAAGATCATTTTTTAAAAAAAATTAATAAGAAAAACAAATTACTTTCGAATGTCAATTGCTCCCAAAGCCGTGAACGTAAATCCGTTCGGAATCGTCAGAGTTATTACTTTTGACGTGGGTGTGCGACTTGAAAAGAAAAGAATTCTTTCATTATTGGCGTGAGAGATGGGAAGTGCTGTATGGCGCTGGGAACAGATACGTTTCGGTGGAGCTAGGGATTTGAATTGTTGGACAGTATTAGGTTAAAAATTTTAGGTGTATGGATTTTTAAAAGTAATATAATTAGAGATATGTTAAAGTATGATATGTAAAAATATATGTAATAAAATAATATATTTTATTTTTATTTAATGAAAGTGAAATATAAATTTTATGATTTCATAAATAATTTAAAATTGAATATTTTAACATATTTTTGTAGCATAAATCTTTTAAATTCGTTCAATTCTTAATTTAAAAATAATACTCAAATTTTTTTTATATTTATAATTTATAATTTATTAAATGAATAAATGGTATCATTATTTTATAAAATATATTTAAAAATATTATTATGAACCATAATTTATGATTTTATGTAAATCTAAGTTAACAATAAACTCAACCTTAAGAAAAATTTTGTTATTATTATTGTTGTTAAGTAATTTTTAAAAAAACTCAAACACTATAAGATAATTAGAATTACATTCTCTTACTATTATAATATATTGTTATTAAATATGGCTTTGAGCTTTAAACTTTTGACTCGATTGAATTTAACTAAAGACACATTCACATAAAAAAAATTTGCCAAAAGCTTGGCATGCCCCTAAAATAATAAAAAAAAAACTTGTCATATTCGTCGTTAAGCACGGCCCACGACAAGCACGCATGGACTTGGAACATGTGCCGGACCGAGATTAAGTAAAAAAAATAAAGCATGACACGAAGTATATATTGGGCATCTTTCTCTGATGTCGATCTCACTTATTGATTATATCTAATTGGAGTTAGTATTTTATCTAATAATATGAACTTATGTGTCCTTATTTCTAAAATTATAAACTTAAATCGTCTAATGTTATTGTCCCATTTTATAGACAATTTTTCACCATCTTTTAATCTTTTTGATCTTTTGAGATATTACTTACTACCTATAGATTTATACAATGGGATGGATTTTAACATACTATCACATATCTAAGATTTAATGATTATATATGTAAAGATTATTATGAAATGCAAAAATTTTCCTTACAAAATTGTTTATGATTGATTGATTGTAATTATAGGTGTAGCATTTTTCTGGCCACCTACAATGCTATATGTGTCAGATAAAAAAGGAGATTTAAAAACACTTTAAGAGTGCAAAATGTTATAGATGTGATGACTAAGGTCCGTTCAGTAATCTTATATCTTTTAAAATAATTATTAGTAGTTGTATTAAAGAAATAATTAACTATAAAAATAATTAGTTAATATTTTGTAAAATTTATTTTTAAAAGTACTTTAAATTTTAAATAATCTTATATATTTAATAAATTTTATTATTAAACTGTTTTAAGAATATAAATAACTAAATTAAACATAATGTTAAATAAATTTATTTAACCATCTATAAATATTTACGTAATTTTTTATTATGTACATAAAATAATTGATAACTAATAAATATTTTATATTATTAACTTTATTTTTTATTTTTTACCTTAAAATAATTGGTAGTAATAATAATAATATTTTTAAAGTTAATAACTGAATTTCCTAATCAATAAGGATAATTTTAAATTTTTATAATATTTATGAGTACATATATAAAATTGTATTAAGTACAATGGTGATTCTTCTCAAAATTAAATTTTAAAAATTTATTGTTCCCTTACTTTTCAAAATCTGTTGTGAGATATGATAATTTTGCCAAAAGTGATTTAAAAAAAATACTAAACACTAAAATAATTTTTAACTTTTTAAAATTACTTTTGAATCTCTAAAAAATAATCTTAAAAGTGTCATAACAATAATAATAAAAAAAACACAGTGTCAATAGAGAGATTCGACTTATCCAAAAAATGAAGAGAGAGAGGAGATTAAATTTGTAAAAGATCTAATCCCTTATATTATTGAGAGTCAAGTAAAAACATTCAAATTTTATTCCCAGAACAAATCTATAAATTTAATTAAATTCTATCAACATAAAAAAGATCAAACTTTCTATCATTTTTGTAGTGCCTAAACTAACTTAAACATGGACATGTCTGTGTAGATCCCACCACCAACGCTCCTCCATCAAACTCCATGAAGGAGCTTTGAGGTAAATGCAAGCCAGACATTTCCAGCATGTCAAGGTAGCAAAATCTCATTAAATGCTCTCCCTTTTTATCAAAGGCAAATGAATCCAATGATAGATGTACTCTTTTAACTCAATAATATCCAATGTTATTACTTTTATACATGACGATGAAACATGTAAATTATTAAACTGTAAAAATTATTGTTAAAAAAATATTTTAAAACTGTGCATCAGCTTGAATGTATACATAATCCGGTAAGATGATTCAAAAAATTTTGCCATCTTAATTTTATGCAGCTTTTAGCAAACGATCTTCGCATTATATTCCAAATATCTTAATTCATCGTGTTTTTGAGTTTGGAATGAATGGAAATTTAGTTTCTTTCTTATACATGTAAGCGAGAGGTTCAAATCTCAAATCTATTAAGGAAATTTACTAATTAAAGTGTTTAACAAGGTCTATAGTTCTTTATTTAATTAATACAGAATTCTTGATCTCATCTTGAACGTAATTAGATCAAAATCAAATCTCATGTATACACAACCAATCAATCACTTGTAAACATGTGCTCTCTAAATAATTTTTATATGCTTAGGTTGTTTGTGAACCTTAGCAAGATAATAAATTGAAATCCGCCAAGACAGACGGGGACAAAAGCAAAATTCCTTGATGCAAACTTTAACATAGAATATATAATCAAATCAAAAGATTATATTGTATTAGAGAAATCGTCTACATTATTGTACATAAAATATATAATCAAACAAAATAATTATAAATGTCCAACTCACGAGTACATCCTCGAAATCTTCCTCGCATAATTAAAAAGTAATTAATTAAATCGAAAAATTAGAATAATGGACACTTTAACGTAGAATAATTGGTAAAGTGATAGCTTTAAAAATAGATTTAAAAAAATTGTTAAAATACAAAAGCACATGGCACTTGAGGGACGAAGTAAACACCTCACCTAATTTCTTCACCAACAACATCTCCTGAAAATGAATAAGAATCAATCTCATCACCATTTTTGTTGTCCAATTGATTATTTTTTTTCTCTTTTAATTGTTTCATTAAAAAAGCAAACAATTTCACATGAATCCACAGCCTAAAATAATTAGAAAATGTGTGCTTTTTTTGGGGCTAAAATGGGTTGTTCATATGCTTTTTTGTGTCTTTAATTTATTCTGATTTTATTTAGGATGAGATTGAAGATTTTTCTTTTTCCTTCTCAGGAAGACTTACTTATATGCACAAATCGAATTAGATAGAATGTAATTTCAGCTTAAAGATTTTTATATGAACTACAAGAAATTTAATTAATATTCTAATATGTAAAATAGAGAGAGCTTTCATTTTAAACAAATAAATATTTATAAAGGACAAGCATACAAGATGTCACGATCTACAGGAACTTTGGTAATGACTTTCCAACTGAAATTACATTTCAGGATTCATTATTATAGTTTTTGCAATCAACATCTGTAATTCCTCGTGGGAAAATTCTTAGTGAGCTGTCTTTTTATCAATTTATTATTTCTTATGTTTATACTGCATAGCACTAAATATATATTTCTTTTGTCAATTACGCAATAAAGAGAAATTGAAAATTACCCTTCGAAAAATATCAAGTATCGTCAACCAAACCAAAAATGCTGCATTTCATAAAATCTCTCGAGTGAAGACAAAATTTTTGGAAAGTTCGAACCTAAACCAGAGTAGAAAGGAAATTGAATTTCCATTACAACATATGAAAAAACAAAGAGAGTTCTCGTACATTTGCTCGTTAATGCTCATTCAAATGAGAACAAAACACATGGCTTTCGCTTTTTAAGTTGTTACCAGTTGCCACAACCACAAGGCACTGGCTGGGACCAGTATTGATGATGTTCAAGTTCAAGCACTTGACAAAAACCGGACATGGTGCCATGTTCACATATTGTGGTCCTTTTCTTTGCTCTTTTAATAACACAACATCTTTATTAAAGTAACGAAGCATCAGAAATTTGCTCCATTAAAGTCATCAGTAGCACAAACAGGCCGGTACATTTACATTTTGACAACAGAAATATGCCGTTCTATTCTTGCTTTTTACAGCCGTGGTACATTTTGATTCTTCTTTGGTCGATAGCAACAACACACTGTAAACATTTGTGTTGGTACCATAAATTTACTGTGTTCAATAACATTTGTGTTTTTAATGCCTTTACAATTTCAGGTTACAAGAACAAGGTCCTGTTTGTTTTATTAAAAAAATTAACAATTGCGCCAATCAAGGGATAAAATACATGGGATTCGGAAGCTTGAAAGAGCGACTGGACATTGGAGAACCCAATAGATCGCTCCACTGGTCGCCAGAGTTTCCCAGAATCCGGTATCCCTCTTGTTCCATCTCCTTTCTCTTCTCTGACTTGTAAATTGGCGCCAGTTTCTCATGGTCATCAGAGGACCTGCATTTAAATAAGCACCCAGGATTCAGTTTGGAGGTAGCAAAGCAAAATATTAGAAGCATGATGATTCTGGTATGCAACACTAGTACCATAAAATAAAAAATGGATACGGCAAACTCTATCATGTCTTGACCATGTGCTACTGATATCAACCATAGAACTTTCTTCAAGATCAGGATAATCAGAGTTTTATCATTTCATCGTTGCATCTCGCAGTGATTCTGAGATATAAATAGAGTTTATGGCTAAATTAAATTTTCAACAACAAAGGAACATTAATCAAGATCAAATGAAGTGCATGATTACAAAGAGAATTGACCACCACAAACTTGGGGCATGATTGTAACTGTTGAGCTTCCACATAATTTTAAAATCAGAAAAGCAAAGTGTTTGATAATACCCAATTTTATTCGGCAGCTAATTTACGGCAACCACCCTCTCGCTTATAATTTCATGATCATATGCATGGAAAACCCCTTCAAATATGCATAATTATGCTTGTAATCGTATCTGGATCATGAGTGTACGGGTATCTCATCAGCATGTGGGTGATGGAAAAAAAAAGGGATGGAAAAGTCCACCATATGGTTATATAGCAGGTCATGTGAGCTTATACGAGCATATTACCTACACATAAATGGGCCTTTTATTTTTTAAAAAAGGGTATTTCCTTTGGATAATATAAAACATGTAACAGAATATGTATTAATGCTAATAATGAAATGGGGAACAGATACCTTGGACAAAATAAAAATTTTGAAAAGCTAAAGTAACCAACACTCTTATTTAGCAATCATCGCATAAAAATCTGAAAAAAAAACCAAAACAAACAGAGAAAAGAAGAGAAGGAAAATTAATCATTGCCCCCCTTTCTGAGATGAGAAAATAGGAAGAAAGAGGATAACAACTGATTCAGACAACCAAATTCAAGGGTACAAAAAGAAGAAACTGATCGCTATCAAAGGACGCTGTCAGTAACTATCCGTCCAAACTAGGGAATCCCACTTACCCAGAAAACCACCTTCTTTTTTCCAAACAAATGCAACCATTTCGGTTTACACTAAGGCTGAGAACCTTGCTACTTTCAGGTTAGCAACAACCATAGCATTAAAATATCTCAAGATGGGTAAACAGTGTTTCCTACTTCAAAGACAATCTTTGATATCAAAGTACTAAGCAATTGAAAGCAGCACAGAAGGTGAGATTGAGAACACTTTTGAGACTCCTCTTCTGTTTCCATTCTAAATGGTTGAAACCAGAGATCATATACATTTTTTTATTTTTCCTAAAAGCCAGTTGTCGGAAACTACAAAGGATGCAAATATGCTTTATGATTTTTGGCATATCGTTGCTCAACCACAATGGCAGCAACTTAGATTAAAACAGCTACTCAACTATGCTAAGGGAGGAGAAGCCTCAAGGCTTACTACTAGTTGGAACTATAACTGGCACCCATGCTGATGATTGGAAATGAGGAGCCTCTCTGAATTCTTACAAAATAAAACCCTATTGACAAAGTAAACTGAATATCTTCCCGGAGAGGACAAATATATTCATATTATCCTCAAATATTATTTTGATGCTCTAACTTCACACACATAATAAAAGTTCTAACCAGAAGTAACTTCCAAGATCTCTAACCTCATCAACCCCACACAAGATGGCACTCACAAGAATGAAAGAGAGTCAAAGAGGAATATAGGAGCTGGCATAAAAAACAATTCAAACAAACATATTTCTCCCACATAGTGAAAGATACAGGTGAGTATAAAAACAAACAGTCATATGATTCAATACTTTCTAGCACTTAAATATTTGCATGGAGCATTTTATTCTTCCTTCTGTAGTTTAGGCGCATCAGGAGGAATCTCTTTTGAAGCATGTTGAAACTAAAACCCTTCCTCACTAGGGTTTAGAATATCTTCTATTGGAAGATTATTAGAGTTGAACCAAATATCACCAAAGAGAAATTTCCCTCATTCTTCTCATTTCAACATTAAAACACGATAAGTTCTGGAACAGTATCAACAAAGGCTCTGCAACTAGATAAAGGAAATATATATCATACTATCAATAGCAAATGAAAATCACCATCATAATTGTTTATGTTTATCCTTTTGGCAAAAAGCCTAAAGGTCTACAGAAACCAAAAGTATACTCATAAGATAACCCCAGGTCAATTCGCAAAGGCCTGAGAACAGAGATTATTAAATTTTAACTAGCAAAGCACCTAATACCTAACAAAATTGCAAATACCACTCGATATACTTGATACAAATATTAGAGCTCTACAACAAACAAACTAAAGAGGCACTATGATGCAAAAAGCATGTCGCAGAGGAATCCATAATTTATACTATATATGCTACACCGAACATAAAAGATGCAGTAGTCACCTCAAAATGAGCTTGTCCCAATATCGAACCCCAGCATTGATCAAATTGTCAGCAGTAATACTCCTTTGCTTCTCGCTGCGCCCTGTCAGCAAAAAGACCTTAAAGCCCAATCCCAGAACCTCTTCATAGAGTTTCAAACTGGCCTCTATTGCTGGTGACATGGCCTTCTCAACCCACTTCTCAAACTCCACTGGATCAAAAATCTCCAATCTACAAATATCCAAAAAAGAAACCCACGTCAGAAATCAGTTTTTCCTTCCAACTAAAACAAATATCAACAACAATAAATATCTCAATCTCCATCAGAGCCAATCAGTGCAATTAACTGAGCCCTAACATTGATTAATTTAGGACATAATACAATATCAATTATGAATTTGACCTCATTATGCTTTCTAGAGATAAAAACTCTCATATGTTCAACTTTTCTGAATTCAGTCACAACCCATCTTGTCCAGTTGACTTAATATCTTACCTTTGTTTCTTTCATAAGAAGTGATAAAAGCTTTACCTTATCCTAAAAATCTAAACCATACATTTTGTAAACTAAGTCCAATTTATGTACATTCTAAACTTTTTGTTCCTCCGTATTTTCTCAGCAACCAAACAAATTGTATATCCAATATAAACCAACCATATAACTTCCTAGAATCAATTTTGAGGGGAGGTTAAAAAAAAAAAAAAAAAACTTACCCATAACCATGCTCTTGATAATAAGGAAGATTTGACAACAAAGTCTCATCAATATCAAAAATCCAAGCATCTTTCCCATCACCGCGCAGTTCAACACTCTTCGCATAAACACCTGCCTCATTTGAAACCCTCTCGAGATCAAGTCTATAACCTCGCCCCATGATATAATCCCTCACGTACTCCAAACACTCACGCGGAATCGTCTTCCAAGGATTCATATTATTAGCTTCAACAGCAAACCTCCAGCTCGTACACTGTAATTTCACCTCTTCATTGAGTTCATTCAACTGGGTCTCGATTAAATTGTCTGGGTACTTGAGAATTAAAGGCCTGGGCAGAATGTGATTGTTGTGAGCATTGACTGTCTCGTGAGAAAAGGCACGATAAATTAACGAACATAGCGAGAATAACAAGACAATTCTAAAAAAACCCATCATTGAAATTGATCTAAAGCCGTCAAGAAGAAAAGGGATTGTTGGTTTTTACAAATGCGCATAGATCAGAAGACAAAAATG
This sequence comes from Aegle marmelos, assembly GCA_030449875.1. NCBI lineage: Eukaryota > Viridiplantae > Streptophyta > Magnoliopsida > Sapindales > Rutaceae > Aegle > Aegle marmelos. Next base: position 4,565,010 of record JASUUL010000022.1, read on the forward strand.
GGACTTTTTTTTTTTTATTTTACTTTGTTCGATTTCACAATTGGGATAATGACAATGAAGGGAAAAGAAAAGAAGAAACTTTGAAACAGTAACAAGTCTTGATTTTTTGGTTTTCCTCGTGAATTATGTTAGCGTGCGAGTTAAGGTAACTAACGGATTTTGAATTTATTAACAGGTTAACTGAAATATTTGGATTTTTGATAGGGTTTCTGCTTTCTGGTTTGGTTTTCTGATTGTGGAGGGAAAGATTTGTAGAGGGGGGTTTGTTGATTGGTTACTTTTTGTAGTGAGGGAATATGGACCCATCTGGGGGGTAAGCGTGTGGGGTCAGTTTGTATACGTGGCGAGATTTGAGTGGGTAGTGTAAGGATTCATACGTGCCGGGAGGAGATTGGACCCAGCATCCAATAAAGTTGCTGGAGATTTGCCAGGAAATGCACGAATGGGAGAAAAATTATTTAACAATACATAGGCGTTAGAAATAAAATTACAAAATAGACCATGATTAATAAAAACTTAATGACAAGTTGGGCGCATGAATTGCATTAATTTATTGTCTCAATTTCTTAGTGATTAAGAGTTTAGAGAATAACATACTAAAATATAAGATGAGCTTCCGAATCCTCATTGAATAATTTTTAAATGATTTTGTTTAATTAATCGAGGATGTTGCCTGGTCATTGTAAAATAAATTATTATCATATTTTTATTGAATTTGTCTCTTTCACTCATAAAATAACATTATGTTATGAAAAGCTTATAATACGTAGCTATTATGAAATGATAATTTTTAACATAATATAGATGAAACTAGTTAGAAAAAAGGTATATACAAAAGAATTAAACCACGCAATTAAAATCATTCCGTATCACTAAGAAAATGGAAAGAAAAGAAAAGATGTAAACACATTATGGAATTCAATCTACTTGAGCTTGTGATAAAATCATCTAAGCACCCCTCGAACATAGGCTTGTATCAATCTATCAAAAGTATCTACAGTGTTAGATTATATACAACTTCAACTCCGCTCGCTGACTCATCCAGCTTTCCTATCTGCAATAAAAGCTAAAAGCTGAATTAATGCATCTAAACACTACCGTATGCAAGAATCTTTATTTAAGGGATATAAAAGAAACATCACGCCCATTCGTGTTAAGCCTAAGCCATGAATGACGGAGGCAGATGTTAATGTTATTTGGACTTCCAATCAAGAATTGCAGAAAGAAGTGTGTAGTTCGGTAGCAGGTTCTTGTTTGGTAGCTGCAAGTTAGTTATTGGCGATTTGTCATTCTCTTGAAGCCATTCCTCAATTGCTTTGCGGTCATAAGTGTAACCATCCGCAGCCACGCAAGGTTCATTCATTACATCCTGAAAAGAATACAAATAAGATGAAGATTCAGAACTAGTATGCTAGCAATTAATGGTTTGGGCGTACCTTGAGTATTGGGCATATGAAATGATTAGGAGGTGCGGGACGAACACTTGGCGCAATATCTCGAGCTCTATCAGCAACCTCCTTTAATCTCTCCAGAACAGGAAGTACTTGATTTTTTAAATCAGGCCTGTCCTTTCGCCTTAGCTCTGCACAGCTCAGTCCCAATGCAGCCAATTTCTTTGTCTCTCTAATAGGCCAATCACCAGCTTGGGCATCAAGAATCTCAGCTAAATTATCCTCATCAATTGCTGTTTCCACCTTGTGGGTTATTGCTATTGCCGGCTTTGCAGTCAGCAATTGCAGAATTACTATTCCATAAGCATAAACATCAGATTTTGGAGAAATTAACCCAGTTCTTTGATACTCTGGATCAATATAGCATAGCGTCCCAACTGGCCCTGTGTCCTTGTACGTAGCGGACAGAACTGAAGGGTCTGAATTCAGCATTGTGGAAAGGCCAACATCACCAATCTTGCTCACTAAGTTGTGATCAAGCAAGATGTTTCCTGGCTTCAGATCACGGTGAATGATAGGTTTTGGCTTTGAGTTGTGAAGAAAAGCAAGAGCCGAGGCAACTTCCCATGCAATTCGGTACCTTTCAAACCATGGGATGGGCAGTGTGTTGTTCTTACAGTACAACCTATCCTCCAAGCTACCATTCTCCATGTACTCATATACAAGGCAACCATGCTCAGGACATGCACCAAGGAGAAGCAGCAAATGTGGATGACGAATTTTGCTCAAAACTTCAAGCTGAAAACCAATAGAAAACAAAGATGTATTCAGCCTGGAGAATTCCCACAAACTCATCTTATAGTTTGTTCTAGCACAATAACAGTGCAGAAGAGAGGTATGATCAAAGCTCAAACACCATTTGATTAATCCAGCAGCTGATATAAGGAGGTTTTAGTGCACATACCAAATATGTGCCTTTGTTAATAAAATAGAATTTTCATACCTCTTGCAGAAATTGCTTATTTTGGATATTCCCTTTGGACTGGAGAACCTTCACTGCAGCTACAGTATGATGAAAAGTACCCTTATAGACAGTTCCATATCCTCCCATTCCAATCCTGAGGTTTTCAGAAAATGATGAGGTGGCAGACTCAATCTCTTCCCATGTTAAGTTCCTGTACAGTGGGGACATACCATTAAGCGCACTCTCAAGCTTTTCTTTTTCTTTGCCTTCACGTTTAGCTTTCATCTCAGCTACTTCTCTTTGTGCTGCTTCTCTTTCAGCGCTTGCCCTTGCACATTCAGCTTCCCTTCTTGCAGCTTCATATTTCTCCTTCTCCTTCCTTACTAATTCTTTGGCCTTCTCTTCCAGAAGTTGTATTTCGCTGAGCCTTGTTTCTTCCTCTAATTTACACTTATTAAGATCATACAGCTGAAAAAGCAGTAGATGGAATATATTAGAGTACAATGGTGGGAAATTGAGTCCTAAGTGCAAACAGAAACACGTGTACTAAATGCAAACAATTCTAGTCGGGGTTATTTCTCGCTTGCCCCATGATAAACTTTTTCCCCTTTATTTGGAGTAGGCTATCTGTCCGATCAGGCATGAATATACTTAAATGAATGCCATCTTTGAAGGCTCCAATATATATTAGAAATTAAATATTATGAAGAACAGTGTCTTTGGTAACTGTTCAAATTGTTACCAAGTCAGCAACAAACAATATTCTAACTCAGAATTGACACCAAGGCATCATTGAAATAGAAATAGATCGATCTTGCTCTTATCAATTACAATACAAGACACAGAAAAATGTACAATTAACATTTGATAAGCAGAATTGATAAGAAAAGGGATTATAGAATATACTTTTGTTTCAAAGGATGCCTAAACTAACCTTTCGAGAAGCATCATTTGCCTCATTCTGTGCTATTGCATACATTCCTCGAACATGTCTGAGTTCGATTCTCAGCTTTTCTAGCTCAAAGTTAACATCTACCTGCATATATGATAAAATCAATATATTTGATTAGTGATGCATGTCGATTTCCTATTAACCTCTATTTACTAAACTGAAAGATAATACATGTTGAACAAACAGATTATGAAAATGGCAGATCACTTCCCACTGATGGCCATTAGAATTGAGTCTCAAGAAAATGGAAAAGCTACCTGACTTTCAGAAGAAGAATCATAGGTAAGCACATCTGTGGTGGAAGCTTGATCAGACCAATCCTCGTTTTCAGTTTGCAAGCTCCTGTAACTTGAACTTCGACTGACTGTCTGTGCAACTTCTGAACCACCGAGACAAGAACCACTGGAGTCCTTCTGTTCCTCAACATCAAAAGACTGACATCGTGAATGACTGATCTCTGTGGAACTTGTTTTTGAAGGAAGAAGGGTACTGTTCACAGCTAAAAGAGCTTGCAAACGCTGCGTTGGCAGGGATGGAGAACTGAAACCAGAATATGGAGCAACAACCGGACCAAGATCTGCACATTCTAGAAAACAGAAGAAAATTTATGTTATTGAATACCAAGACAGTTTATGCAGGTGTAAGATCTTAGCACTCCATTAACCAACATCATAATCTCACTGATTTCGTTACATAGTGATGCACTTGGTGAATCTTAACTAGTTACCACATCTTTTTTATTGTATCAAGATCATTTGTTGTTCCTATCAATAAGCAGGCGTAACTAAACTTTGACCTAAAGAAACATTACCTGTCTGTGAGCTAGAATTATGACTTGAGGAACTGCTGTTAGAGCAACCTGTGTTACTACTATCATCTTTAGTGCTTCCAATTGAGTCCACATCAGATGGGCGGATAGATGACAACTTTCCTTTTTCAACCCCATAGACCGTACAAAAGCTTGGCACACATATTGAGATTCTCGAGGACAGATTATTTTTATTAAATTTCCTACAAAAATTATCATTTTACTAATTGAAACTATGTAATAGTAAAAGCGTAAGAAAATATAGCATATAAATGACTAAATGCCTAAATTGCAATTTGATATAAAAATTTTTTTCAGTTTGAAAGTAGATATACAGTAAGGGTTAACGAAAAAGCTGTATATTCCTCGAGTACATAAGATGAATACCTTGTGAATATGCCCTGAGATTGAGCACCAATAACAAGCTTGTTAATATTGCAGCGAGCAACTTCATCTGCTATTGCTTTTGCTACATCATCTGATTCAATCACTTTCACTTCTACCTCCACCTACGTACAGAAATAAAAGAAATCAAACGCCAGTTCCCCAAGAATTAGGCAAACTATAAGATTCAAAAACAAGCAAAACTTACCCTTCTCTGAGCACACATATTTCTGAAAGGAAGCAGAAGCCTGTCTGTCTTCCATTTCTCTTCTTGCTTAAAAGCAGCTGCTACATCGTCACGTACTTGTTCAATAGGAATAAAATTTCCCACTGGATGGCCAATGGCCAGAGATGCTGATAAGTCAGTTATCATAACCATTCAGTTTATTTCTAACTTTAAGGACTTACATAAGTTCTTCTAGGTATGCTACTTTTGACATATCAAGTCCTCGTTGTGAATCTTCACACTTTTCAAACACGAAACCGTAACTTTTTTGTGTCAAAATCACTATTGAGACGCTATACAATGCCACAACTGTCAATAACATTCTAACATCCTATACACATGAGTAGCATAGAAAATAACAGCCAGATTGGAAAATAGGGCAAGACTGAGCCTACTGCCTGCAATTCTTCTACAGAAACAGTTTAAAAGATTTCAGCTTCTAGTGATTATATGCATACATGAAACGAGCCGGAAAAAATTGATTGAAGTTAAAACTTGACTTAATTACCAAAGGATAATGCTTACTTGGTGTAGGAACAGACGTAATTCCTCGGCGGACATGCAATAACTTAAATAGATTGATTCCTTCAGGAATGAACTTTTCCAATGCCCATAACACAGCAAACCTGCTCTTTTTGTTGCCCTTGACGGCAACTGCAACACTTAAAGCAGGAGAATTTGGCAATTCAACAATATCTTTTACCTCCATTATTTTGCTACTTCATGTAACCCTCGGGATGCTCTGCATCATCACACAAAAAACAGCATAACAAATTAGAAAAATTTGAATTCACTATAGGATCATAAACAATGATTTGATTCTCAATTTGTCAAAATTTATGAAACCACCTAAAACCAAAAGGGAGGGGGGAAAAAAAGTTCTTGCTTTCAGACAATACTAGAGAACCAAATAAATAAATGAGTAATATCCCAGATGATTTTATCTCATCACCAATAAAATAATTTGTTGGTAATTAAATGATGCTGGCTAGGGAAATGCTAAACATTTGATAAGTAAATGATGGCAGATTATGCCTTTATTTCTTTTACCATATTTATTCCTGCAGAATTCAAATGAATGAGAAAAAAAAAAACAAATGTAAATGAAAAACTCAAACTTCACAAACCAAAAAAAAAAAAAAAAAAACACAAAACCACAGCAACCCAGAAAGCAAAACGTGAAAAACGAAAAACAGAAAGCAAGAAGCATACCAATTTTTTCAGTTGACAAGAACTCATCAAAACTCAATGACTGAAGAAAAAAATGAAGAACCCATATCTCAATATCTATGAAGCCATCCTACAAGTTGAAATTTTTCTTGTGTTCGTCAAAGTCTAACTGAAAGTACAAGGACTCTTTGGTTAGGTATGAAAGAAGCAGAGAAGAGTGCCCTGCCCCAAGAGCACAAGAGCCATTCTCATTGTCGCTGTTAATAAAAATGATAAAACTTCTAGGCAGAAACTGAGCCGTAACGCATTGACCTTCTTGTTAAATACATTTTTAATTCTGTTTTTCATTTTATGTTTTCCAAATGGGGTTTCTTTTTTTCTTTTTTTTTTTTCAATTTTACAAGTATCCAATTACTAGTTGCAAGATGATTATTATTCTTCAGAAAGGATTACCTTGTCCTCTAACACTTGTCACTTTGTTAAAAGTCTTCTCGGATTTTTCGAAGGGATTTTTTTGATTCGTTTGTACTTACTAATTACTTTATTCATTTATTTTATTACTTTACGGTAGTTTTTCCGGTTGGTGTCAGTCCGTCAGAAAGACCCACTTAGCCATTTATTTTATTTTATTTTATTTGCATATGCCGTGGTTCTTCTTTTTTAAAATAATTTGTCTCCGGATTTAATGAGAATTTTCTATGAAAGCTAATAAAAAATTGTTAAAACAAGCCATCGGAAGTTAGGAAGATTTTGTCAACGTTAACTTTAGTAAAATCGTAACTCTTAATTATTATCGGTGGTAAAACTCAGAGAGGGTGATTCTATAAAAGGTATTGTTTCAATGGATTAGATGTAATTATTAAATTGTGTTATTTTGTTTTATTATTTATTTAAGTGTGTATATGAGACAAGCACACAAAATATGATATGATATGATAGTTAATAGATTATTATAAAACTGAAGTAGTATCTCTTATGTAAAAATATTTTTTTTTATAAAAAATTTTAATTTTTTATTTACTTTAACGCTATCTTATTTCAATAAAATAAATTAATTTATTCAATAAGATTCTTTGTAACCATAATATCTAAATACTTTAAATTTAGAGAAAAGTTGGTTGAATTAGATTACAAAATCCATCTTGTTATGGGTTCAAAAGTATGACTTTATGTTTGTTAATAAATCCCAATCATTAATACGATATTTTTTTTTTCCACAAAAGTATATAAAACGCAAGAAATGAACAGGTGATAAGGCATGCATGAATATAAGGTACGTTCAATGAATGTGGGGGATGTAATATTAATTATATTCATTTAACACGGGAATATTTAACTTGTGGTGTGAGTTTAATTTCATAATTTTTACAAATTTTAATTTCTAAAATTCCTCAATGAGTATTGGTTGTGTAGTCAATGCATGGTTTGGCAATTTTATGATGAATGGGACATGCCTCGTACTAAAAGATTACTAAAAGTATGAATCCCGTGGGTCAAAGTCTTCTCCTCCTGCAGCTTGCCTTTTATGACTCTTCTCACTCACTTATCTAAATTTTAATTCAATTATAATTTTTTTTAAAAAAATATAAATGATAACATTGTTTTTTTTTTTGGCCGATAAAATATTAAAAAAGATAAAATTACGTTCATCTTGAGATTAGATATTTTGATATCACAAGATAATTATCAGGAGTTTGGTTCCACACACTTCTATATTAATTCTTTTACCCCAACATTAATCCTAGTCAGCTCGTATTATTAGTATTACTATTAAGGGACCTCTGTCAAGTTCCTCCTTAACTCTTGATCATTATGACTTTTCTTCTTCAATTGTTTATTTACTTATTTTGATTTTGTTTAAAGCCTGATGATGAAAGATAAAAGACATTGTTTTTGACTTAACTCTTCATTAAAACTTAATGAACACTTGACATATGCTTTGATGTTTCATATGGTGACATCTTTTGACGTTATTCTCTTCTTTAGGATTTTAGTCATCGTGTTAGGTGACCAATTGAATGACAATAATTATTAAATCACTTCAATTATTGTCACCAATATGTTTATCGTGTATGCCTTTGTATGCCCACATGGTTCTCTTTTTAGAGTTCCCCATGAATATATAAACTCTCACACTCCAAGAAAAAAAAAGAAAATCGAATTTTTAACCTTAAAGATGAAATGAAAATTGAGGAGGTGGCTTAGAAAAGATACTTAAAACATTTTAAAGAAGTAACTTTCTTTTTTTTTTAATAAATATTATACATACAATTCAATCAAAGCCTTGTACAATTGAAGAGTTGAAGTCCACTTAAATATACAATCAATTCAGTATGAGGAATATACCAAAGTCTGTTCACTAAAAGCCAACATAATAATAACTCCTACGAGAGACTCGAACTAATCAAAATAAGTTAATATTTAAAATTCTCGATGTAATTAACAAATAAATAAACAGCACCAGTGTAAGCTTAAATTTCACATGTCATCACCAAATGCGAAGCTGCAAACCCTTTACCACTTCTAGACCAGTCAACACACCTAAACCAAAGACACCATCGAGTCCCCTATTATTAAAAAAGAAGAAGAAGAAGAAGAAGAAGAAGAAGAAGAAGAAGAAGAAGAAGAAGAAAAGAATAGAGTAAAGTTATATTAATAAATTAATCTTGAATAAAATCTGAAGCTGCCTGATTATTGACTCAGTGTTTAATCTTATAAAATATATTATCGATCGTTGTCCCATGAATTGCACCGAATGTACCCATTAGCAGCGATGGTACATATAATAACAAATAAATTATTATCTAGTACAAAGAAAAAAAAAGTCCGATCATCTATTAATTAGCCAAAATTATGGTAATTATTTACATTTCTTCCAAAGAAGGTGAAGGACAAACGAGTCGGGTTTTCACCTTGGATCTCTTTTTCCTTCTACAAGCTTGAATGCCAGAGCATGGCCGATGTATCTACAGGGACGTTCCAACACTAAGAAATAAAGCATTTTTGGTAGGAAAGGATATTTAATAGGGTAAGAAGGAAGAAAAAGAATGAAAGGTGTGTTTGGAATTGAAGTTAGGCAAGTTACAATATTAAAATATTTGATAAACACTAGTTGTTATAGTTTAAAAAATATATTGATATTATTTTTCACTTGTATAATAAAAAATTTATTATATCTTTAATAATTTTATCAAAATTATTATTTAAATATTATATTTATCATATATTATTAACTTTTATTTTATAGTTATAAATTTTTTTCTATAATTGTAATTTAAAAATTACAGTCAATCTCAAAAAAACTTGAAGTAAACTAGCTATTCTTGTGTGATCCTAATTATTACGGCAATATGCCTCTGTTTATAGGCATGTCCCGAGGAAGATTCGTTGCCCTAAAATGTGACGCTTGTTCATTTTTTTATGTGGACGTGATGTTCTATTTACAATATCTGTTATTACTCCGAAGCTCCTATTCGCTTTCATATTCGATTGAGACTTGCTCCATTCAAGCTAATCAATTCTGGTGAGTTTGGTCAACTCGGAAGAGGGCTAGTCGACTCTAGGCGAGGTGGTCAACTTTGGGTCAACTCGAATGCAACTGCCATGTGGCATTCAATTAGAAGGCAACTCCAATATTTCTTGCGTCGGGTTACTAAGAGGAGGATAGACTTATACGTATAATAGTATACAATCAATTGAGCCTGTATTTATCTCTTAACCACAACCAATAATCACGATAATTACGTAAATATCATCACATAGATATCTCAAAACTTAGATGTTGAATGACAAAAGTTTTGAAGACAAATAAGTTTAGCGATACACTGTTTGATTGATTAATGTCATTGCTTCCCTAATCTATGAATAATGCTAGAGCCACAATCTGTTTGCACATATAAATGTGGCGTAACAACGTGGCTTGAATAAAGTAGGAAAATTTATCGGCCATCAAGCCGGTGACTTCTGCCCCGGAAGGCAACTCCACCGGCTGTTGCATTGGGTTGCTGAGGAGGAATTGTTGTGTTAGTTTCTGGCTGCTCTGGGGTTGGGGTGGTGCTTCGGGTACCACTGAGGCGGTAGCTTCTGCCGCGGAATGCAACGCCGGCCTGTGGGTTCCGTGGCACAGGGGAGTTTACTTGAGTCCCCTCCCCCCAAAATGCAACTAGTTTGTGACTTGAAAAAAATTATTAAAGATCACTTAATTAAGCAAAAAAGAAACACTATCAAGTTATATGGCAAACTAACCATATTATTGAGGTTCTAAATTATAAGTAATCTGCATGCATGGAATATGCTAAGCTGAGTGAGCAAGATTTTTGAAGGATACACAAAGAGAGGAGTCTTGAAAATGTACTTTCCGCCGGCGAGTGGATGAAGAACAGTTAAGAAGTAATAAAGATGTCCCGCAACCATTCCAAGAATATCCGGCAATAAAGGATCCCCAAATATCAAATCAAGTGCTAGCATTGCCCACGGAAGATAGAAGCCCTGTGCATATAATTTCAAAATTAGCTGCAAATTAAGATACAAATGCAAAATAAATGATTGTTTAAACCCCCTAATCATCGCACCTTATTGTTAATAGGAAAGTGGCAAGCATGTGTATATAAAACTGAAGAGCAAGAATGTTGTCACCTTCAATGAAACAACACCATAAATGTTGATACGTGCATTTGGGAACTCGCGGCCCCAAATGTAAACCATCATGAATACTAAGGAAGGCCCCATGAACGGAGTCCGCAGAGGTGGTATAGCGGCCATCACCTATAGGCAATTAGCATGCAGAATTTTATACATTTCAGAAGAGAACAACAAATAGAGCATTGTGCTTAGTTGATTGTGCACGACTGACCAGAAGTGAAAGTGCTCCAAACATTAACATCCACAAGTAGTCTGCAGTCCTCTTGTCGAAAGGCCCCTTCTCTAGTGAAACACCATATTTTGCTCTATGAAATTTATTAACTCAACTATTAGATACCATGGAAACACAAATCAACTTTAAGCCATGCTATTAAGACAGTAAAAGATTACAAGAACAATTTTGTATAAGGTGATTTTATATGTTTCTGTTAACCGAATGACCTTAGTATAGATAAGATTGAATCCAAATCTCTCGTATCACTCTAGAAGGTCTGACCGTTTGAAATTGACATGAGAAAATGACCTAAATGTAGAGCAAGAGACTTCATATTTATCATCTATTTGACTTCAATTATGATGTCTCTTTATAAGGTGGTCTAGCTACTGTCATGATTCTGCTCCAAGCTCCTTCGTATTCTAAGACTAGAGACTAGAGTTATCATATATAGGAGAACAAAATGTAACGATCAAAGGATAGGCAAAGTGATAGGATTGTTAACGTGTATATGTCTATATTATTGATTTTGATAATAACAAACTTTAAATATTTTTTTTAATTAAATTGTTAAGAGTTTTAATTAGTAAACAAGTTTGTAAAATATGACTAGATGTAATATATGCACTTTTATTTTCTTATTAAAGTGAATTATTTATTTTTCCGTTTAGTGTCGATTTTATAAATTTCAGACACATTACATGTTATCGCGAGAAAGTTCAACACATTATTAAATTAATCGCGTGTGCATAATTTTAAACTTATCGTGATGTAAAACCGAGACAAAACCGAGCATGATTTTAAAGCCTGTTAGATTTTTATTATCATAGAACCAATATCGATTTAATCGGTATTAAAAATAATAATAAAAAAATTCATTTTCTTTAAATGGAGAGAGAGAGAGTTGACCAAGTTGACTTGATCCGAACCCGTGACCCACGGCCGTGATCAGGCTAGAACTCACGATTCCGGCCACCAATCCGAGCAACCTTGGTACCGATTTGAAGCTTGTGAGACACCGGTCATATCCCTATTGTTCCCACTATTAGAAACTAACTAGAATGTCGTCGGTGAAGGTCGAAAGTTTTAGCCAAAAACTCGTTCTTACTGCTGTTGATCCCACAGGAGTTTGCCCACGCCACCAGCTGGGTACGGATATCCGTTGAGGTACGGATATGATGAGATTATTTTCTCGAGCACTTGTTTGGTGATAGTTTTCAATATTTCAGCATTGATATCATGTATTGTGAATTTTCCTTGGTTTTACGCAGTATTTTGTAACGATTTCTGATTGAGTATACATACGATGTTATGATATGTTCTTCCCTCGTTATTTCATATACATTATATATGTTTTCGAACTTAGTAATTTGATTATAAATGTTAAGTGATTTATTAATATTTTTTGTTTATGGTTTGATAAAATTATATATTTAAAAATAATACGATTATTTTCAAAATAAAATTATTTTTAAAAATTACTATCTATTCACTAACTTTCACTGAGTTTTATACTCACTTCCGTTTTTATTATATTTTTCCCTCCATAGGAGATTTGCAGATACAACAGTCGACTCAACAACGATAGTTATTTATATTTTGACAACGTAATAGTGTTAAGAATTACATAATTTTTAGTTGAAATAGTTTGGATTGTATAATATTATGATTAAGAATCATTTATTGTATTTGATATTAAAATGTTTCGGATAATACTTGCTATTTGATGGGATGTTGATTGGTGGAGTTTATTGTATTTTGAAAATATTTTGGAAGTGATATTTTATTAATTGTAGAATCAAGAATGTCAAATCTATAGGAAAAACTCTGCCGAAATTTTAGCAAAATACTATTATTATTATAAAAATCATTATTAAATTGATTTCCAAGATTAGAGAGACTCGTCCTAGAGTTAGGGATGGGTCGAGACACTAGACATGTTCATAATTTTTGGGTAAAAATTAACTTTAAATCAGAAAATTATTTTCTATAAAGAATCGTAAAAATACTAATTTTGAAAACTAACGATGAACCGTTTATCTAAAACAACTAACCAATAAATACCAAGAGAGTTATTGATTTCTAAATGGATAAACACAATTAGTTTTGTAGGCTTCTGAAAATAAATGGCTAACTAATAACTTTAAATGATTAACCGATAATTTTTAGATAGTTATTGATTTCTAACCTCGAACTATTTAGTAAGAACAAATAAGTTCAATTTATTTTGCAGGTTATTGAAAATAACTGGCTAACTGATAATGATAAATAAGTAACTGAAAATTTCCAAAATAGAATCATATTCTAATTGTGAACCGCTTAGCAAAAACAATCAAGCACAAATTACTTCACAAGACTTTGGAAATTAATGGCGAACCGATAATTTCAAACAGTGAACTATTTATTTAAAATTTCAATTCAACGGTCATTTGAACAGGTCGTAATAGTAAACTGATAAAAGTTAATGGCGATCCAATTGTTCTCAGAAAAGTCAACAATGTATAGTTTTCAATTTTAATTATAAATTGATTCACTCAAATTTAAACAAACAGAAAACCAATCATTATTATTGAGTTTACTACTGCAAATACAATCTTTATTGAATCTCTCTTTACTTACCTCTTTACATTTTAATTCATTGATTTATTATTAGTTTGAATTTTTTTAAAATTTACATTAAGATAAAATTAAGTATTGCATAATTTTTAGAAATCCAATTCACCCTCTTTTAGGTTCCCTAACTATTATTTCAAGGATGGCTTACATTATTATGAGACGAAATGCGAAAGGAAATGAGAATGGCCCGAGGAATAAGAAGTTGGTAGCAATCCTCCAAACCTGCACCGCCAGCAAATTTTTCTGATCAGATGGCATGCAACTTAACCTCTGAGAAATCCATAGATCGGAAACTAAGGAATTTACCTGGAAACGTTTGATTACATCTTCATACTTGAGAGCAATATTCTGGGGATTATAAAGCTGTAAATAGAAGGCAGCTGTGGTCATCAAACATGCCACCCCATATGACTTGCTCACTGGTGGCAGAGAATTGTAATATCTGAAAACCCAAAAATAAAAGAAGAAAAGTTGATGAACACATAATAATCATATTATTAGATTCTTAGAATCATAAAAAATGCCACAAAGAATCAGTAACAGAGAAAAAGAGATGAGATACTCTGCTGGTGAAGACATTGCAAGATATGTGTGTGTTTGTCTTTTGGCAGCCTGAAGGCTAAAGTTTTAGGGTAAGTTGTGCTGGTGTTGATTTGTTTACTGGCATTTGAAAATTCCGAAGAGAAGACTTTGGAATTGTCATAATCCAATGACATAATGTCAAGAGAAAGAAGAGAGAGCCTGAATTTCCAAGTCTTCATTCGAATGACCAATTAAACATTAACTTTTGTGGAAGATCGTCTCCATGCTGGGACTTCTTGTGATACATGAATCGTGCCCAAATCTATAAGCTCCACTAACTACCTTGACTTGTACGAGTCAATACATCAAAAATTAGTCAACTCTTCTCAAGTCACGCCTTTTATCAGTATTGGATTTACTGCATAATTTTTCTAGTGAAACAGGCATAATTTTTCCAAACGAAGTTTGAACAAGGTTAAAGTTATGAAATTAGTCATTCTATAGGAAAATTAATTGAAGTTTATATAGCTCACACCCCAATTTCGCGAAATTACTCATTATAGGAAAATTAATCACCATACATTCAAAAAGACAGGAATCAGAATTTTCTCATGATCTAAACTTTTAATGAGTAAATACACACATAAGTGGTTGAAGATTATTTAAAAAAGGAACAAGAAATATAAATTTTACCCATACACCATCACTAATAGACATTGACAAAATCTTTGAAAGCTCAAGAGAGCTCACATTATGAGATAATTCTAAATGCAAAACAAATAGCTAGTAATAAAACATGTAATCCAGTTGCCACTTCCTTGTTAACAACACTTTATTAATACTCCTTTAATTCTCCCGTATAGGGGTAGACAGATGAATACAACCTCTTGGAAATAATCTATCTTGACCTTTTGTCATTGTGGAATAATCCTAGATGCTGGAGCTACAATCTACCCTTTTGTACACAAAAATGGCATTTGACGACCACAACTCAAGACCTCCTAAATCAAGGTCATGAGTCGCCTGAGAAGCCCCCAAACAGTTTACAAAATCATGTTATTTGAAGCTGAGTTTTGTAGACAGGTATGGTTGATATGCTCTTCTAGACAGTATTCTACTAAACCTCAGGACCCGATGCAAACAAGGTAATAAGGCCTCGGAAAACTTGAGCAGAGAGTTGATGTGCTTTAAAAAGCTCACCATCTAGATTCCATACACTCTCCTTTCCAGAACAAGTGAATGTGAAAGCAGTAGTCTGCACAGTTTCGAAATATAATTAGACAAAGATATTTCTGCCACAAAGAAACATGAAAGCAGTAAGACAAATGTACCTTGTGATGTTCCACAAACTCAAAATTAAGGGGATTTCCGCCTTTCCTTGCAAGCTCAGTAAGGTGCCTGTATTTACATTCATGAATTATGAGTTATGATGTGAAATAAAAGATAATCCTAAAATGTTCAGTGTTGCAGAACTTAAAAGAAGTAATAAATGACATGCTATGATTTTGTAACACAAGACTAAAATAATATAATTGTTCCGCCTACTAAATTATTTAGATGCATACAATTGGATCATCTGATTTTGCGAAAACAATACAATTTAATTAATTGATGGATAAAGATTTCAAATCTAAAGGCTGCCAGGTTCCAGGTGAGAAGTCACAACATATTTCTATTTGTATGTTTACATACAGGATATTTCTCAAAACACAAGCAGATGAAATGAGTAAAATGTGTATCCTTACCGTAAACTATTTCATTGATTAATATGCATCCTTAATATATTAAAGCAAAGGATGGCAGCATCACAATTAAAACCAACCAACTTGGGAAAAGAGAGAGAAGGGAGGGGGGAATGCTGTCTACTACCATAAATACAAAGCACGAGGACAATCTTTAATCAATATGAGATGCATAAAGCCATCTGAAAGGTGTGCATCAACCACCAACCCATCCGGCGCTCTTTCATTTCGATTAGAAATTATGGCAGCACCAACACTAAGAAAACGCCCTTTGGATCTTAACCACCTTGCTTCTTCTGGCCGGGAGTAAGGAGCTGTACTGGTAGCTCTTGAAGACGTGTCAACTGAATTTGTGTTACAGATGTTGCAATTTCTGCGGCAAATCATTCTTTCACATTTATTTGAATTGCGAAATGTCCGTGCTCTACTACATGAATAACCCTTATTAGATACTGAATTTGTGTGTTCTGCATCAACTTCTAGGTAAGCTATTTCTGCCTCATATGACCTAAATGAAAAAAAAAAAATTGTAAATTATGATCCCAGAAAACAGTATAAGCTATTGAGATCCATGAGTAAACAGTATAAAACATTGGTCAGAGAATGTAGTAAAGCTAAACATTTGACACTGACTATCCTCCAAGATATATGAAAAGTTTAACTCCAAGATATATGAAAAGTTTAAATCAGTTGTCCACAAGCAAAAAGACATCAGCATAATAATTTGAGACCCACCAGAAATCCAAATTTCAAGCTCAGAATAAGGCTCTATAAGCAATTTCAGATCCATTCACATTTCCATTCATATTAAAGGGTTTTATCAAAACCCTTAATTATCTAATTATAATTTTATTCTTTATTGTTGCCTGAAATTACATGAAAATATGAGTGATTTCTTTTAGATACAGCATAATACCACCCCAAAAAAAAAAAAAAAAAAATTAATCATAGCTATCCCTGAATGAATTTCAAAGGGCTTGTGAAACCAACGGTGGCAGCTTTATACCTTCCATGTCTCTTCTATAACTCAAGTTCTTTTTTAATCCAAAACTGGGCCAAAAGTAAAATGCTTCATAAGTTTTAGAGGCAAATCTACATATACCTGCCATTGAAAGTATGTACAGTCCTGGGGAGTTGTTAAAAAATATAAACCTACTAGGGAATTTACCTGTGTCTCAAAAACACTTTTGTTCCTGCATAATCATATCGCTTGGGACCCATCCAGCGATATTTTTCACTCTCAGAAATGACATCTCCATAAAACCCATACCTGATAAACATGAAGCAGAGGAGTTAGAGGATACCATCTACGTAAAGCATGATAGATCCCATAAAAAAGAAAAGCACATGAAAAATGAGTAATGCTGCCACTACCCACTATTTAGATGATTAAGGAATGAAATTTTAATAAATGAAGATACAAGTCTGTGAGGAGCACAATAATAGATAATGTAACTGCTAGTCTTAAACATAATGTAAACAGGGAAGAATTATTTCATTTTAAAATAGCAAAACAAGTCCACAAAATAGACATATAACTAGAATATGGATCAGTTTAAAACATCTATGAGACCAAAGTATGGAAGGATATAGAAAGGCTATTTGTAGAGTAGGCTAAGGCCAAACATGAAGGTTTGGTGATAATGGGGAAAACAAGGCATAGGATGCTCAATAATTTATAGTAAAAGCATTAACTACAAAATGTCCACGTGCCCACTAGTAGCTACCAATAAATTTTTAGGATCAACAGTATATAATCCTATCTAGATCCTCCATCTACTGGCAAGAGCTGTCCATAGCTTATTATAATTTACATGTATAAAGGCAAAAGCAATGCAAAGGCAACCATTAAAAAAAAAAAAAAAAGGTTAAAAGAAAAGAAAAGAAAGGAACATTTATAGCAGCATAGAAATATGGTGACAATAGCATAGCATAAGAAATTACCCAGAAAAAGAAGCTGTGTAATGCATCAAAGGTTCAACCTTCGAAGTAGCTGTTGCTTTCCATCTAACAACTTGAGCTATATCAAGGCACACCCTTTTGCCCAAGACAATGTGCAGCGCGGATGTTATAGGATCCCGAGCTCCAGTGGTGCTGAAGAATAATGCAAATTATAACAAGCAGGAAAGTAGACAGCTCAAATAGAAATCATGTTTAAGAAATTTGGCAATGAGCAGCAACAAGGTTTTCCAGATCTCTTGAAAGCCAACATGAAAATAACATAACAATATGACAATGAAAATAAAATGTAATTTGAAACTTGTTAATAACAAGCATGACAGTGGTTACAAGTGCAACTTTTTCAATTGGCATGCAAGATAAAATACAACATAATACAAATAGGATAACTGAAAGACATCCTGCCAGTAAGCTCAAATATTTCGGGCATTTATAATAACTGACAGCAGAATATTTACACATATTATCTGACAAGATGCATGTTATGTAATTTCATTGATGCATAAAAAGCAAGGTGAAATTCAATAAAACATATAGGAGTAGATATATGCTCATACAAAGTCCCCATTAGTGAACATTGAGATACGTTCACAGACTTGCCTCAAAAAGAAACCAAAAGACAAAATAACACAAGAAAATACCATATCACTATAGCATCAGTTGAACCAGCTGGGATGATTCCAAACCGAAAGTGTTCACTGGGGATGGGAAAGTCAGTATCTTGGTCTGTTCAGTCATCAGTAAAAAGTGGTTATATAGTTGAAAGATACCGTGAAGAGGAAAACAGACAACTAATTCAAGTAGACTACAAGGGAACAGATAATCAACTGAAAAAATTATTTCAGTTGTAAATGACATGGGAATGGCTCAAATTGATTAGAAGAACCATTTCCTCTAGTTCCAGATACATTTAGTATCAGATAACCACCTACCATAACTAGGAATCAAATTAGTTGCACTTGCAGGTGATATAGTTCTACAAGATGTATTGGAATTTGGTAATCTTGATCCATTATATTGCTCACTTCCAAGGAGAGGAGACTGGTCTTGATGGGACTGGTCTTCATCATGTTGAGAAGTCTCAGTAACTGTTTCATTCAGATCATGATCTGAAGAACAGCCATCATTCCCAACAGGATGAACAAAACCTGCAGGGGCTGGTGGATAAGGAGCTTTATACCTTGAAGAAAGAAAACCATTAAGGATTTCATTGAAGAAACCATCCCCACCCTGTCATCATTTAATTAGCAACAAACAATAGTTTCAGAAAGGGAAGAGGCACTTCTAACCGCACATACTAGAGAAACAAATTAAATCTAAACTCAACACAAGTACACAAGGCCATTAAAGGGGAAAAACCACACCATAACACATCAAAAGGTATACTCCTGAAACGAGGTAATAGCCGCATTGCCCTAAAAAACCATAATTACACTTTGTGGCAATTCGAAAGGCTGATTAGGGGAGTTGGTAGAAAGTAAACACATGGTAAATGGCAACTGCAGAATAATCAATAAGCACACAGCATGTGTAAAAACAAATTTCATACAGACTCATGGAAAGGTTTAATTTCCATGACTCCCACCTAGTATCATACTGTGATATGAATATTTGTTCTTAGAATGGTTTTATACCCGGGAATAAATGTTGTTGATTCATTTCACTCCTCGCTTAAACCAACGAAGTTTATAGTAGCTTCAACAACAATGTTGACAAGGATTGACCTTCATGTTTTTTATCCACTACAGTGCCTTTAAATTATTGTAGTTTGGTCAATATAAATCTATTTAGTTAGGAAAGTTAATGTCAAGTGGTCACTAGGCAGTTGCCAAGGCGAGCACACACACACCTAAAATGGCATCATACTTAGCTAATAGAAGAGAATTATGCAATTGTTCTCTCCTTTGTTCTCCATTGATGAATCTCAATTTGCAAAAGAAGAGCAGCATTCAGTAGTGCACATGACCAGGTAACTATTTCTTACAATTGCCATTTAAAGCAAAGGAATTTTCTGCCAAACTTTTAGTAGATTTCACACTACAGATGGCTGTCCATCATTGTTCCCTTAGTTTTCTGTTCTGGTATTTGAGCTGATTGAAAATAAAAAATTCCAAGTTTATAACAAGTAATAAAACCAGATGGAGTTTTTCAGAAATACTCCTAATTACTTAGTTTTTTTTAACCAGAATTGTTTAATGATACTACTGAAGCAGTAACTATTTAGTATTTTACATAAAATGTTAGTACCCAAATCAGTCAATTTGGCAGGATTCTTTTATTTTTCATTTTGGAGCACACAAATATATTGCGTAAATTATCATGCTAACAAAGAAGTAAAATCACATTGAATCTAGAGAAAGTGGATCTGATGCCTTAACACTAGTTTGCCATGGTTTTGTGATTCTACCAACTAATTATTAGCCTTCACTACTACATGCTGCTATTAGAACTCTAGCTATTAAAAGATGCTCAATAGGGGATTTCATGACTTACAACAGCTAGAACACCATCATACGAGCTGAGCTCTTTGTTTGTAGTGGATGCCATCACATCAAAAGCCTGTCCTGCTCTCTGGGTCACAATCACCTGATGAAGAAGTTGAACCATTAATGCAAGTCACTATCTAACTTACAAGCCCACTAGTGTCGAACAATGCACTCTTACCTTTGTGTTTACTTTAGCACGTACAAAAATAGGAGCCACAGTTTCCCAGGTTCTACGGCCATTACCTTTCCCACTCATTGGGTGAATGAAAATCTACCAAACAGAAATAAATTCTGGAGAAAGTTTAAACTATGGTTTCCATTCATTTCATCAATGAAATATGAAACTAAACAAACAAAGAAATGGCCTTTAAACAATTACACAAACATACCAAAAGATTCTTTGGTCTTCCCACTTCCATGTTCAGAGAAGCATTAACTCGATTCACCCACATCTCACATGTTGGCAAATCCTTGTGACCGAAAGTGTACACAGCCAAGAACCAAAGATTTGGTTGTGTCTTTGATTTCTGAAAACTATGCACCGTAAAGCGGTACATCTGCCAGAAAAGTAGAAACATGTGTCCGCCTTACATACAATCACCAACTGAAGAGTAAGAGCACATTCACAAGGATTAGAATAAGATCAAACCTCAGAGTCATAAGGCTCAAATCCCAAAAGAACTGCTCCAGCCTTAGGAAGTTTGGATTTATAAATTGCTCCTTTGGTTGTTAACTCTACAGCATAGACATCAGATAATTTGGCTTCATTTGGAGCTTCATTATCAAGTTTAATGCCTAAACAAGTTGCTCCACCCTGTTTCGTAAAAACAATGAGTAACCCTGGATAATTAATTTCCGAAACAACAGGGTTAAAAGATCAAATTTCACCACGTCTCACAATGATATTCAAATTGCAATCACAAGATAAACAAAATGGCACATTGCAATTTGCATGATCATTCAATAAAAGCTACGTCCATTATAACTAATTGTCACTCCAAAAATAACAAAAACACATAACTGTTTAACGTAACAAGCAACTTCGTAAATTTGAAATGTTGTTTTTCTTTTTTTTTAGGGTGGGGGGTGACGAGGGGAAGAGAGAGAGAGAGATTACATTTCCAGGGGAATCAAGCGAGTTCCAAGACAACCCATCTGAATTAAGAGTGAGAACTACTTCTCCAACTTGATCCATGAAAAGATTTGAGCTCAAAAGAGGCGCCTCTCCATTAAACGGCACGTTTTGGCAGGCGTTGACGTCGTCGCCGTCGTCGTTGTTTCTGTCCATTTAATCTCAGAGTACTATAACCCAGAAAAATCTGAAAATTTTTGATAAAAATCGCAGCTGAAATTCAAAGATGAACGAATTCGCCAGATTGTTTCAGGTTTTTCTGTTTTTGATAAACTATAATTTATTACCCGCCTTTGGCTTGTCAACGTCGTTAGATTATGGAAATGGAAAGGTTCTGTTTCCTGTTGCGGGCTTGTGGGTCGGATGCTTCGAATATCTTCTCTAACCCGCGAACTTTTTTTTTCCCCTCCTTTTTAGGTTAAATAAATTTATAAAAATATAAAAATAGTAAATGCCAATCCTAGGCTCCTAGGAGGCTTGGCTTGTGTCCACAATTTCATTCATTTATTTTGATTTCTTTGTGGCTATTGAATACTGTATTTTATCGTCAGGGCACCATCAAATCATCGGACACTAAGATTATTGGATCCTAATTTTTATTAATTTTTCGACCATCTTATTTTGCCCAAACAATGGGCTATGATTCTCTTATGATACTGAAATTGGCCCCGACTGTCTATCCCAATTTTAATGAATAATTAAACTAAAATTCAGACATACAGGTGAGAATCCAACAATCTGACGATGCCCAAACAATTTTCAATCCCAATTTTAAGAGGTGCCGTAGTTGAATCCCATTCTCTTTCCCAAATCTAATGAATGATTAAACTAAAATTTAAAGGGATCCAGCTACTGTACAACTGTCGTACGGTACCACCATCTTTAGTCTTTTTTAATTGCAGTCTTCTGCCGTTGGATTTAATAAAAAGTAGTTTCAACCGTGCCGATTTGTTCGTTTGAGTATTAACATTTACTCCCTGATATTTCTTATAAACACAAAACATTTAAAGAGTTAAAAGTTTTAGCACAAAGGTCCAGATTGTTTCTAATTTATATTATTTAATTAGTAGTGAGTCTTAAAAATAAATTTTATTTTAATATTATATATATTTTTAAAGATTAAATTTTTCATATTATTATTTTATCAAAAATATTTTTTAATAATTATTTATTTTTATTTTCTTTAATATTATTTATTCATTTGCTTGATATTATATTTATCCTTTCAAAAACTAAATAATATTAAATGAAATAAAATAATTAGTAGTAAGCCTTTAAAAATAAATATTATTTTTAATATTATTCATTTTTATTTTATTTAATACTATTTAGTCATAGGCTTATTATTTTTTCATTCTTTTAAAAAATTAATAATATTAAATAAAATAAAATAATCAGTAGTGAATCTTAAAACATAGATAAAATGTGAAAAAGTTAATATCATTTATTTTATTTTATTAACATTATAAATTCATACGCTTATTATTATATTTAATCTTCCATAAAACTAAATAATGTGAAATAAAATAAAATAATCAATAATGAGTCTTAAAAAATTTATATTATTTTGAATATTATTAATTTTATTTTATTCAATATTATCTAGTCAGGCTTATAATTGTATTTGTTCTTTTAAAAAATTAGATAATATCAAATACAAAATAAACCATAGTGAGTCCTAAAAAATAAATATTATTTAGTCAAAGGCTTATTATTGTACATATAAGCGCGAAAAACTTATGTGAGACAATCGCAATGCTTAACTAATGACCTGGTCATTTGACAGGTCTGATAAAGTTCTTCAGTGAGGCTCGCAAATTAAATAATAAACTTTTTCATATTCCTTAAATAAAAATTCGTTATCCCATGTGGGACCCAGCTTAAATAAACATTTGGCATTCTATTGTGGGGCCCATTGAACCTGCTAAATGGCCCTTAGTAGGCGGGTGCAGCCTCTCCCCGTACGATACCAGCAAACTTTTGCAATTTGTAGTAGCAGCTGCAAATTTCTTTGAAATTTTATTTGTCTTGTTCATTACTTTATCCATAGCATGCATGACATGATTGTTACAAAGTTATCCAGATCATGGAAATGTACAATGAACAATGGAGTTATTATCCAAAGCACTCTCATTGCAAGAGGTGCTGATTTCAGGGCAGCACGGTGAAAACATTCACATCTTCCATTTCTGGGCTTCTCACAGAGTACTTAAATGTCCATCCATGGCAAGCACCGGCATGCTCACCATCCTTATTGATGGCAACAACAGCCCCAACAAAATCTGGAAATTTTCTTGCAATTCGAGAGATTGCGTCCTTTGCAGCAAGCTCTGGTTCCATTCCTCGTCTCATGCTCTCCACAGTTTGATAACTGAAAACAGACCTTATATGGATAAGATTTAATTAATGGAAAACTACGAGGAAAATGAAATAATGTTGAATCTAAGAGTGACAACAATAGTACTAGAGGTGCTGTAAGTGACAAAACAAATTACAAGTTCAAGCCCAAACAACGCAGGCTTTTCAAATCATCATACACCGCACGAGTTTTCCTCAAAATAGCAAGGAGCAATAATGTTGAAAAACCACTTAGTAAAAAAACTTGAGTCCCAAGTAATACATTACCAGGGAAGGAAACGCATCATGATGTCACCATCACCAGTTGCACCACAAGCACCAACTTCTTCATCGGCATATGCTGAAGAACCTGCAATGGGTCCATCACCCACCCTGCCGCCAGGAAAAGAAACTTCATAACATGGTCTTGATATGAATAAATGACTAAAAGCAAAATGGTACTTATGATTGGCTCATCATTCATTTCAACAAGAAAAACCTTAAAAACTCTAAATTTATGATAAACAACTTGAAATGGAATCGGCATAAGTGACTGGAATGGGAAAAAAACATCCACAACTTCATGTTTATCCATATATTTGCTCTCTTAGAGGCAAAATGTAACCCTATTCTATTTCTGTTCAAAAGGATATTCGAAATGAATTACTCCAAAAGTGGAAGAGGAAACTGCTGCTTATGGCTGGCAGCTTTGGTAGTGGGATCAGTAGTGTCTGTACGCCTCCTCCTGTATCAGCAACTTCTGCAGTCATCTTTCCAAGCTTTATGAAACATAAGTACTGTGTTTTTACTGAAGATCTTTTATGGAGAGACATAATCTGATCCCACGTGCTCCATGTTAGCTTATGTAGAGAAAAAAATTTACCAAACGATAAAGATGACCTATGAATAGCAACAGTAAAACATGGCATAAAGTTTCTAAAATAAGTAGATCCTGAATTTTTTTTTTCCTTTTAAAAAAAGTAAAGATTATCAAGACAAATGTTGCTCAATGTCATAATCAATGTAAAATTATCAAGACAAATGTTGCTTAATGTCATAATCAATGTAAAATCTCATCTGGGAGTAATATTTATGTCCTTACCTTCCAGGGATCTTAAAGGTGGCTCCATTGGTTGATGTCCCAACAGCAACATGCCCCATCTACAGAAGGAAGAAGTTTTAAATGAAAATAACCATACATACATGCAAAATACAGAAAAGACTTGTTGCCTTAATGAACTTACTTTATCAATAACAGCCATTGATATGGTGTCATGGCTGTGGACATCAACATGAGACGACCTTGATTCAGTAACTTCCATCAGCTTGGATGCAGGACATGCCCCCTCACTAATGTCCATATTGCATTTTGGTTCATATGGACCGCAACTGTCTACAGGCACAACATTTTTCCAAAAGTTCGGTTGGCATCCATTCTCTCTCCATTTAGTCCACTTGTCCATAGACTCTGCTGAACTAAGGTTTGCAGGTCCAGGAAGACCCATTGCAATGGCAAAGGCTGATGCCTTCTCCCCAACAAGGAGAGTATGTTCCGTATGTTGCATAACTAATCTTGCAGCTCTAATGCCGTCCTTCACAAACCTCATGGCAGCTACTGCTCCAACCTCCATTGTGGCCTATGCATGTCTTACCAAGATAGATAATAGATTGTAATTCTTAATAAATAAATAACCACATAGCGAAGTAAGAAAATGATTATTTTAACAAAAGGAGCACGTAAAAGGTCATTACCCCATTCATGATCAGGGCATCAATTGTAGTTTCTCCATTCTCATCCGGACTTCCACCAGGTCCAACTGTCCACACCAAATTCATATCATCAATAAGATCACATTCTTGCAGAAACTCCAATAACCCATAATATGGGAAGTTGAAGATTAATGGATTATGTCAGGTCTTAAAATCTCCCAGTGGTGATCGAATGGTCATATTACAGCCTCAAATGCAGTTCATGTATGGTCAATGCAGCTAAAACCTTGTGAATAAGAATATGTCATAGGAAGCCTTGTATAAACTAATGGAACTGGCAATTGATGGTTAAAGAGAAGATGGTATCATAAACTTGAAAAATTACAATGCAAATTCAACCCATAATAGTAACAATGATAAAGAGGGACCAAAACAAAAGCTAAATGTAAGTACTTTGTAATCCCACCTGTACCGTCACATCTCAACTCCTCACAAGTAGAGCACCCCTCGACGACAGCATCAACAGCTGAAAACCCACCATCAGCAACCCTCCAAGCAGCTCTCACAGCGTCCACAAAAGGCCACGTGCTCACAACTATTGGGTACTTCCCTGAATTCCCATCTCCATTTCCTAAAACCTGATTGATTAAAGAAAAAAAAAATCATTGAGTTGCAGAACGGAAATATGCTAGATGGACCAAACCCACGAAATAAGATTAACAGAAACGGTGAAATTAGTTAAAAACAAAAAGAATTAAGTTTGATTATTGAATGCTGTCACTACCGAGGAAGAGAACAAGATGAAGAGAAAGACAAATTTGATGGACATAGAGGAGCTTGTGAAAACAAATTACAGTGTTTACGATTGTTGAATGTAACAGGCGTTACTGTTTGGACTAATGATGTTAACTAACAAACGAGAAACTGAAGCGAGCTCACGCTTTACCCTTTAATAGTTTCATCTTGCAACACATTTAGTTATTGGGTAAGCTTACGCTGTAAAGAATGTAACAAACAATCAACAAATACAAGTCATTAATTTTAATATTTTTTAAATTTAAGAAATAAAAATTATTTTAATCTAAAATAAATAAAAATTATTTTAACCTAAAATAAAGGACAAGTATAACAATAATTTATATAAAATATTATTTTTAATTTTCTATTTACATTTTTTTCAAATAAGTCCTCATTAATTTTTTTAATAACTAAATAATTTTGTCATTCATATCTTTTACATTTACTTTTAAAAACTTTATAAAGTTTATACAATAATTTTATAAAGATTTAAATAATTATTATTTTCATAAAAATCTATAATTTTGAATACATTTTTACACTTACATTTATAATTTCTCATATTTCTTAAGACATAAAATAAATTTTTTTCTAATACAAACATACACACAAATTCAATCTATTTTCCCATCCTAAATACATAACATCAATATTGTCACATAAGTTTTATAATATAAATTTAGTATCTTGAATTATAAAAGATACTATATGTGATAAATATCTTAATAATCTAATAAATTATTAAAAAGATAGTGCAATGAATAAATTACTAGAATTTCTAATGAAAGATTTCAACTCTTTGATTTAATCAATGATTCAAATACATGGAGAAATAATCAATTGAATATCATTATATTTATTAAATAAATTAGAAAACCCAAATTTATCAATAAATGATATAGAAAAAGTAAACAAATATCATAAATTAATAATTTCTATGAAGGAAATATAAAAGAAATTAAAAAGTTAAGAGATCAACTAAGTAAAGAATTTAATAAATTTAAATAATTTATAAAAAATTTTAATATTGAAGATCATGATATATGAAAGTAAGAGATCATTAATGTAATAAATAAAAATTTAATATATATAAAATTAAAAAAGTTAGAGATTCAATTAAATAAAATAAAAAAATTATTAAGGAATTTGGCATTAGATTGCTATAAATATAAGTGGAGAACTTCAAAAAATAAAAAGAAAATACTATTACTTAATTGTAATATGGGGTATAAAGCAAAACTTTAAAACTTATTAACTTTTCATAATTATTATATTTTTTAAGGGTTTTAAAATTTATAACTATAAGATACAGGTTATGCATCGTATGCCTTACCTTAATTATTTTGTTTAAAATAGGTTGTGGTATTGTTTGGACTCTGTAATTTTTAATCTGTAAATTTTTATAAAAAAATTATAATTATAAAATAAAAATTAATATTATATAAGAAATATAACTTTTAAATAATAATTAAAATAAAATTAATAAAAATAATAAATTTTACATTATACAAATATAATTAATTTATCTTTCAAACTTTAATATTTACCAAAAATTTGTTACTTTATTTTTTAATCAACAACAACCCAACTACAATCCCAAACAAGCTGTCTATTTTATCTATCAACAAACCTCGACGGTATTTTGTGTTCTCGACATATTGACATAAAGAGAAACACTAAGTTATCGCTCGCGTAACTTACAGCCTCTCACGTTGTACAGTAAAATCACTATGTAACGTAAAAGGCTGTAAGTTACGCGAGCCGTAACTTAGCAGCCTCCTGTCATAAAATACCTGCATGTACATTTGATATGGAATAATAATCTCAACTACTAAAGTACATTAATATGATAGTCCAAAATGAGAAAAAAAAGTGCATTAACATACACAAACATACTCAAGAAATGTCCTGTATATATCATCGACACAATGGATATGCCTTTCTAAAATTTGTGAGCAACAAACGAAAATCACCCAATTTCCTAGAAAGCAAACTGAGTGAAAATTACATTACTTATGGCACCAAGCAACAGCTTCTGTCCCAAAACAACAAATATTTGACAATGAAAAAGATCTCGGCTAGAAATAATTTTGAATAAGATACTCTCTAATCACTAAAATTTACAAATCAATACCCCAGAACCCTCCAACATCTTCCAAGAGCACAATATTAGCAGCTACTGCATGGGCGGCACCACAACTAAATTTGGACACCGATCTTTAAGATACTGGTTACTAAGTCAAGCTTGACGAATTTGCTGGAGCAGCAGAAATCATACAAAATGGTAAGTCACCTCCATACAGTTTCATTTGCATCCGTGAAAATCGCGTTGTGCTGTTCCATTAGGCATTGAACAACCTCGATAGCTCCAAAGTCCATCGGCATACCATCATCCAAAGGTATGGCAGAGGCGGCATCCATTTCTTCACTCTCATCTACACCAACAGAAAGAACAGAGAATACAATCAGATCTTATTTCATGTAATAAGTGTTTCTAATCAACATAAGAAAGAACCTACTAATGAAATTTTAAATTGCCTGTGAAAGAAGCAAAAAGATCAATAGGCTTTCAATGTGTTTCCATACTTAACTATATCTCTGGTTCAATAATCTCAAACAATAAAACAATAAGGCAGTTAACTCCATCCTGTTTTCTTTTCCTTTTATTTCTTTTAATTAAAGTTGCACTCTCCTCTTTATTCTTGCATATCATTTTTATCCCACTTCTAAAGGATCTATTAATCAAATCCCTTCATCAGTGCATACAAGTTTTTCCCACAAATGAGTTCATTCATTATGGTCCTAAAGAAATTGTAAATTCTTCGTCTATTTTCTGGGCTCTAATTGATATTTTATTACATATAGCATCTTCTTTTCCAGGCATTTTTTGTTTGATAGCACATAAGAAAACTAGGGACTTCTCATTTACACAGAAAAGTCTTTTGGGTTAAGAGCATGATTCTTCTGTAAGTTCTCAAGGCATAACAGGGTGAAGATAAGAAATATTCATCATCAGTAAAAGCATTAGAGTTAAGAAACAAACACAACAATCTTGTATTATTGATAGACCAGGTTGGCCTGCTTGAATTTCCATTCACCAACATACATTCTCAAACGAAAATAAAGCTTGTCAAAAATATCATTAGTTTCCATTTCTGATCTTGTCACACATATTTACTCAAAACAGTCCCAATTTTATTTTATTTCTATCTTTTATTTTTTTCTAGAATGGTAACATTTTTCTAAATTAATATGCAAACAAGTCCCAAACAGCTCTTTTCAGTCATAGCTGTTTACTGCATGCAATAGTGAACTGTTAATATGCTGTAGTTTATAGCACTGTGAAGGATTGCTTTTCCTTTGAAAAAGAATAGTTTTGGATGAAATAGTTACATATTTTTTCAATATAGGATGAACACTCCAATATACATTAGTCATGATGGAAAGTCAGAAAATCAGAAAATCTAACAATTTACCAATTTGTCCTTTTTTTGATAATGCATCAAAAGCAAATATTCAGAGGTTGGTCTCAGTTAAACTAAAATAAAAAGGTTATAATGTTTATGTGATAATAACACTCACCAGCAAGCATGTCCCATTCACCATGAGTAGGTGCTGGTTCCACGTTCTTCGAAGAGCTTCTGGATGCATGATTCCAATATTGTTGATAAAACTCTGGTTTTCGCCCCTTCTGCCACATAATAACAGGGGCCATTTCCATGGCAAGGCTTCGAGCATCCATCTGCAGTAAAGTAAACACATCGTTAGAAACAATAATCAGGTATTTATTTAAATGCTAACAATATTATCACACATTTAGCGTTAATTATCAGCATTTATCTACAGGCTAACAATTTTTTGTGCATATTAGAAACAATGCAACTTAAAATAAGTAGAAAAGTTGGCTACAACAATCACGGCTGACCCAACTTAAATAGTGAAAATCTTATTCTAGAAACAAGTGGAATTGTATTTGATTCTGACAAATAGACCAAAGGAGAATGAATATACAAATACATGTGCCAACCAGCTCCCAACACACAGAGAACCAGAAATCAAGAGAAACTGAGACAGACATACTTCCTACCTTGTTAACGAGTGACTTCTGGCTAACACGGAGCAATAGTGCAGTAACATATTCCAGTGACATGAAGTTCACATTGGAAAGCTTCTTCAGTGTGTTTCTCATTGCATGTATGCTAGAACGGGCACCTTTTATCTCATCATATAGCTCAAATGTTGTCAGGGGTTCAGGAAGACTAGCAAGATAGTACTTGGCCAGAGCGGCAACATCAACTGGATTCACACCCTCTGGCAGTGATGCATTGGGATCTGAAATACACAAGAGACAGACAGCAATTTATAATGTCATTCAAAAGCAGTAAAATCCAAGAAAAAAGTGCCTGAGGTACCTTGATTGTATATAGAAACCAAATGCTGAATGACCTTCTTATCTCCCTCAGCTTTGAACAAGAACTGTGAGTTTAGTCCTAAAAGTCAAAAGTACTAAACAGTCACTCTCCAAATGTTATGCATATCATGTATCATGCATATTTAAGAAAGAAAATTTAATTCATTCAATTCTCATATGAATCACCTGATAATACAAGGTAATCTGCACATTTGATCAATATATGTGGAACAGGTTTGCCATATTGTTGTCGTTGTACAGTAACCTCAAGTGGGACTCCAAATACTGAGGATAAAAATAAATAAGAGATTAGAAAGATGAACCAATAAAAAAGCATATTAGACATTATGTAACTTTCTTATCACAACTTAACACAGGCATAATGAGAAAGAAAATAAGCGAAAATCAAATTGTGCAGATATCAGCATAAAAATACTTAGGACATAATACCGCAAGAAAATTAGTAATGACGTATATGATGCAGAATGATAAAATTAGTGGAGCTAAAATGATTAGGAGAACTAGCAGCAACTTGTAGATCAAAATATGTAGTAGATTTGCTGAACTACTAGCATCTTTGCCTGACCGATACAAACTACTTTCAGACATAGTAATGGCTGGTTTGCACTGGGCAATGAATTCATTATACAGAACCTGAAGCATTTATCCATCAGCAAAAATACTATGAAACAATTAAATGCACCTACACTACATTGAATACTTCTAATAAGTAAAATGGTAGCAAAAAGATAAAAGACACTAAAATCAGTTTCTATAATACAGATTTTGGTCTATGCAGGAACATCAGTTCCCAATAAAAGACTGTTATCTACGGCCACGCAAAAGTGATTTACTTAATTATCCACCATATAAAGGTGAAAGTAGAAAAACCTAAAACTAATTTATAAGATACTTGAAAAAGTGGTGGGATGAAAAGAAAAGAACATTCCCAAATACAAATATAAAAAATTAGCAAGAAAAGTTCACAATACTTACCATCAGTGCTTGCAACTCCCTGCAAAGGGGAAAAATAGGTAAGAATGTGGGAGACTGACATTTCATGAAAGCAGCAAAAAATAGTAACTCAAATACCATACCTTCTGCCACCGTTCAATATCAGTCAAAATAGTCTTACTCTTTTGTGCAGTCTTTTTTGCAGCCTGAAATAATTCACAATATCAACATGTTTCAGTCACTTTCTTAGCTCATTGACAAACTAATTTAAGGCTGCTGTGAAAATCTATGGGGTTCATATTAAACACCATTTTCTAAACTTATTCAGCATTTTTTATCCTATCATATCGCAAGTCACTAATCCATAAAAACGAGTGTATAAATATAAAGACAAAATCTGACATATGTTAAAAAGTTCAGGCACAAAAGATGACGGTTAAGTGTCAAATATGCATTCCAAAGTATCTAAAAAAGAATCCTAGGGCTAAGTTGCAAATGTTTTTCAGATTATTAGGTAAAATCTATAAACTGTTTTCTACATGATTACCTCTTCAACTTTTATCTTCCCAACAGCAACCTTGTCCTTTGTCTCTGAAAATCCCCTCCTCAAAAACATCCCAGTTATAGCAGCAGCAGATATCAAACGTTCCTGCACAGCATGTTTCGTCGATGGCTCCTGAAGAAGAGCCCATCGACTTTTGACAGCTGAGCCAACACGTTCTGCCGCATCAGCAACGTTGCCTTTTGCATCCTTTGCAACTTCTCCTACCGATTGTCCTGCTTGTCTAAGCTTCGACCCTGAATTAACAGCTTAATCAATCATGAAAAAAAAAAAACAAGTAAAAAAGTAAACTTTTAATTGTCTAAAGAACCAATCAAGTTACCTGAGGAAGAAAAGAACTCACTAGCCTTTTCCTGCCATGGCGGAGAGACCGCAGACGGCATTGATCCGACAACAAACACCAGAACCAACCTTCAAATACAAGAAAGGAGTCAAAAAAAGTACACAGAACAATATTTTTCTAAAGTCGCCATAGTTAGGCTTCTAAACTCGATAACTGAACTAATAATATGAAATTGTTACAAGACTTTCGCTAAATTCGGTAGCACTTGATCATTTTATTTTTTTAATCAATCAAGACACACAAAATGAACACGTGATAAAATTTACTTAAACACAACTTCCAATTAAAATTTAAGCATAACCAAATAAAAAATAAAGAAGTAAAATAAATTAAATAAAAAATGATATACGATCGGCAATAAATAATTTCGAACATTGAATAAACTGAAAAATCAACAAGAATAAAAGATAAAACAACAACAAATTAATTCAAAAAGAAAAAGGGGAAAAAAAAAGCACTCGGTGTGTAAAAGTCAGCAGAATCAGTAATTGGAAAAAATGAATAAAATTCAATTATTAGTATTTACCTTCGTCGTATGTTGTATTAGCTAAAGAGAAATCGGTGCAGAGTCAAGTATTGCTTTCTGTATTTTAGAGTGAGAAAGTTGTGGCAGTCGTTAATTGCGTAGAGAGAGAGACAGAGACAGAGAGAAGGGGAAAGTCGTTTGGTGGAATTCAAATATTGCAAGCGATTAATGATTTGCTGTTGTTGTGTGAGGCTGGTCTTTGATTTGGTTATTGGAATATTCCAATAGAGTGACGCCACGTCGGTGTTCCTTTTGGACACGATGGCTGGGGCGTGCTTTGATTTGTTCTGGACTTTTCTAACGGATATAACGACTCTCCATTTGGAAGTGCCCTGCGCGTTGTAACATAGCGCGTGGGAGGACTTTATTTTATTATTATTATTATTATTATTATTATTATTATTATTATTATTATTTTGAGAGAAAACAAAAGTGTTCATAATTAAATCTAATCTGTTCAATTAAATATAATATTAGTAATAATTAATAAATAAATAATTTAAAATATTTTTATATTAATAATATATTATATTTTATCTGATAATAATATAAAACAAAAAAAAGAGATTGTCAATTTCTTCCTCACTATAATCAATATATACTACTTATTTTCTACTGTTTTTATAATAGTTAATAATCTTTCTGATAATATAAAT
The DNA here is from genome assembly GCA_030449875.1 of Aegle marmelos. Taxonomy (NCBI): domain Eukaryota; kingdom Viridiplantae; phylum Streptophyta; class Magnoliopsida; order Sapindales; family Rutaceae; genus Aegle; species Aegle marmelos. Next base: position 4,598,514 of record JASUUL010000022.1, read on the forward strand.
TTATAATATTATCTCTATTTTTAAATATATAAAATATTTATATTTATTATAAATTAAATAAATCATATAAATAAAAAAATAAAAAATTAAGTATTAAAAATAAAAAAATATATGTTTTGATGTGAAAAAATTAATAAGAATTTTTTTGTATTTTTTATTTTGTAAACATTTTCTTATAATAAATATTTTATGATATTTTAAAATTAAATGTAAAATGTACAAGATAAACATTTTATTATTTACTTTCTAATAATTTCTTCTATTTATCATTCAAGTTTTTTTATAGTAATTTTTTATATATTATTATAAGAAAATATTTATAACATAAGAAAAGTACACAAAAGGTATTTTATTATTAATTGTTTTACGTCAAAACATATATTTTTTATTTTTAATAATTAATTTTTTATTTTAACTTTTATTCATGTGATTTTTTAATAATATTAAATATGAATAAAGTGTATTTAAAAATAACAGTAATATTATAAATTTATACTATTAGGAGAATTATTGGCTATTATAAAAATAACAGTGGACAAATAGTATACATTGATTACAATAGGAGAAAATTAACAGTCTCCCAAAAAAATTAAATAAACAAATACAGGTTTTGAAATAGTTATTTAAATGAATGAGATTTTTTTATTATTAGTGTGTTATATTTTAAAAATTTTGTATGAATTTTTTGACTTTATTTAAACAATTAATTTATTTAACTCGTATTTAATTTTGAATTTGATTGGTAGTAAAATTATTTTTATATTAAATTTTTTATTTAGTTAGTTCATGAACATAACAAAATTAAATATTTTTAGTCTGTAAATAAATCTGCAAAATTGTGAATTAGATATGAATTGAGTTAAATCTACATCTGATCCACATACGTATGGATTTGATTTGAATTAAATTTTACCAATCTGCAGATTGGATTGATTAGAAATTTATAATTCGCAGAATCGTGAATTAGATATAGATTAATTTTCAATCCATAAAATCCAATATGTGAACACTCCTAAGAGAGAAGAACTTTCTAATTATGTTTATTATTAAAATATTTAAAAAATGTTAATAAGAACCAGTTTGTTAATACCATATTTTTAAAAATAATACTTATTAATTATATTTATAAATAATCAGTTATGAAGATTATTAATTAAATATTTAATAAATTTATTTTTAAAAGTGTTGTAAGTTTTAAAAATAATTGTGTATGTTTAGTAAATCTTACTATTAAACCACTGTAAAAATATAAATTATTGAATTATATGTAATATTCAATAAAAATTTATTTATAAATTTATAAACATTCATAGAAGATATTTTTAATCGAGCACATATAATAATTGATAACTAAAATAAATATTTTATGTTACTAATTTTATTTTTTATTTTGTTATCTTAATATAATTAGTAATAATAATAATCTCTTTAAAGTTAATAGTTTAATTTCCTAACTTATAAGAATAATTTTGCATTTTCATAATATA